>OY754969.1:43034993-43431524 GCA_963576475.1 Molanna angustata | reverse complement strand
ATATATATATATATATATATATATATATATATATAATTTATTAAATATTCATTCACATAATTATCTACATACACTATTGAAATCCAGATTAAATCATGATTAAAATAATTATGTCAATATTAATAAAGTGCTATAGTCCAACTTTCGATTTGTTTAAGAGAACTTTGTTCCTTAACATATCGACAATGTTTCAAGCCAGGATACGCGAGATTTGTATGCAGGGTCTATATTTTTCACGGTTTTTCCAACTTTAAAGTAAAAAAACACCAACTTAAAGACTTCGCAGCATATATGTTCTATACATGGATTTACTCAGAATTCGGAGTAAAACATTTAGTGTGTCTGTGTGTGTCCGTCCCCCTATTTTAACTTTGAATCCGCTCAATTGACAGACCTCTAAATTTCAGAATATATTAATAGTTATAGGCCTACGAAACTTTTATACTCAGAATTTTGAATTTTTGTTTCAGGCAGGGGTTATCAACTTTCGAATTTTTACTTTATTTTTCCATATATCTCAGAAACCACGAAAGCCAGAATGCTGAAAATTTGTATAAATATAGACAAATAATAGTTTATAAAATAAAATAAATAAATAAATACAAAATCTCAAATTTGTTTTTTCAAAAAAAATCCAGAGTTTCTCAAACATTTTTTTTCTGATAAATGTATGTGTTTAACTGCCTTTATTTTCAAATTTTTTTTAACATCTCAATTTTTTTTAACAATTTTCATAAAAATTGAATGTAGTGACGACATCGCTTCATACAATTAAAATACACAATATCTAAGAAGACTTTATAGTTTGATACTTCATCTCCAAACATACATACATACTATCATGGGTTTTCAATATCTTAAAATATTCAATTATTTGGATTTATGGGTTTTATAGTTTGTTAATTATTCTTCAACTATACATACTATCGCTATCGACAGTTGGATCTCATGTGTAACGTGCAACTAGTAATATAAAATTCATCTCAGCAGTCAGTGCAAATAGCCGTGATGAACTTATGTACTTAGATGAATGTGTGACGTCACAAGATTTATAGTTTGTTAATTATTCTTCAACTATACATACTATCGCTATCGACAGTTGGATCTCATGTGTAACGTGCAACTAGTAATATAAAATTCATCTCAGCAGTCAGTGCAAATAGCCGTGATGAACTTACTTAGATGAATGTGTGACGTCACAAGATTTATAGTTTGTTAATTATTCTTCAACTATACATACTATCGCTATCGACAGTTGGATCTCATGTGTAACGTGCAACTAGTAATATAAAATTCATCTCAGCAGTCAGTGCAAATAGCCGTGATGAACTTACTTAGATGAATGTGTGACGTCACAAGATTTATAGTTTGTTAATTATTCTTCAACTATACATACTATCGCTATCGACAGTTGGATCTCATGTGTAACGTGCAACTAGTAATATAAAATTCATCTCAGCAGTCAGTGCAAATAGCCGTGATGAACTTACTTAGATGAATGTGTGACGTCACAAGATTTATAGTTTGTTAATTATTCTTCAACTATACATACTATCGCTATCGACAGTTGGATCTCATGTGTAACGTGCAACTAGTAATATAAAATTCATCTCAGCAGTCAGTGCAAATAGCCGTGATGAACTTACTTAGATGAATGTGTGACGTCACAAGATTTATAGTTTGTAAATTATTCTTCAACTATACATACTATCGCTATCGACAGTTGGATCTCATGTGTAACGTGCAACTAGTAATATAAAATTCATCTCAGCAGTCAGTGCAAATAGCCGTGATGAACTTATGTACTTAGATGAATGTGTGACGTCACAAGATTTATCGTTTGTTAATTATTCTTCAACTATACATACTATCGCTATCGACAGTTGGATCTCATGTGTAACGTGCAACTAGTAATATAAAATTCATCTCAGCAGTCAGTGCAAATAGCCGTGATGAACTTACTTAGATGAATGTGTGACGTCACAAGATTTATAGTTTGTTAATTATTCTTCAACTATACATACTATCGCTATCGACAGTTGGATCTCATGTGTAACGTGCAACTAGTAATATAAAATTCATCTCAGCAGTCAGTGCAAATAGCCGTGATGAACTTACTTAGATGAATGTGTGACGTCACAAGATTTATAGTTTGTTAATTATTCTTCAACTATACATACTATCGCTATCGACAGTTGGATCTCATGTGTAACGTGCAACTAGTAATATAAAATTCATCTCAGCAGTCAGTGCAAATAGCCGTGATGAACTTACTTAGATGAATGTGTGACGTCACAAGATTTATAGTTTGTTAATTATTCTTCAACTATACATACTATCGCTATCGACAGTTGGATCTCATGTGTAACGTGCAACTAGTAATATAAAATTCATCTCAGCAGTCAGTGCAAATAGCCGTGATGAACTTATGTACTTAGATGAATGTGTGACGTCACAAGATTTATAGTTTGTTAATTATTCTTCAACTATACATACTATCGCTATCGACAGTTGGATCTCATGTGTAACGTGCAACTAGTAATATAAAATTCATCTCAGCAGTCAGTGCAAATAGCCGTGATGAACTTATGTACTTAGATGAATGTGTGACGTCACAAGATTTATAGTTTGTTAATTATTCTTCAACTATACATACTATCGCTATCGACAGTTGGATCTCATGTGTAACGTGCAACTAGTAATATAAAATTCATCTCAGCAGTCAGTGCAAATAGCCGTGATGAACTTATGTACTTAGATGAATGTGTGACGTCACAAGATTTATAGTTTGTTAATTATTCTTCAACTATACATACTATCGCTATCGACAGTTGGATCTCATGTGTAACGTGCAACTAGTAATATAAAATTCATCTCAGCAGTCAGTGCAAATAGCCGTGATGAACTTACTTAGATGAATGTGTGACGTCACAAGATTTATAGTTTGTTAATTATTCTTCAACTATACATACTATCGCTATCGACAGTTGGATCTCATGTGTAACGTGCAACTAGTAATATAAAATTCATCTCAGCAGTCAGTGCAAATAGCCGTGATGAACTTATGTACTTAGATGAATGTGTGACGTCACAAGATTTATAGTTTGTTAATTATTCTTCAACTATACATACTATCGCTATCGACAGTTGGATCTCATGTGTAACGTGCAACTAGTAATATAAAATTCATCTCAGCAGTCAGTGCAAATAGCCGTGATGAACTTATGTACTTAGATGAATGTGTGACGTCACAAGATTTATAGTTTGTTAATTATTCTTCAACTATACATACTATCGCTATCGACAGTTGGATCTCATGTGTAACGTGCAACTAGTAATATAAAATTCATCTCAGCAGTCAGTGCAAATAGCCGTGATGAACTTATGTACTTAGATGAATGTGTGACGTCACAAGATTTATAGTTTGTTAATTATTCTTCAACTATACATACTATCGCTATCGACAGTTGGATCTCATGTGTAACGTGCAACTAGTAATATAAAATTCATCTCAGCAGTCAGTGCAAATAGCCGTGATGAACTTACTTAGATGAATGTGTGACGTCACAAGATTTATAGTTTGTTAATTATTCTTCAACTATACATACTATCGCTATCGACAGTTGGATCTCATGTGTAACGTGCAACTAGTAATATAAAATTCATCTCAGCAGTCAGTGCAAATAGCCGTGATGAACTTACTTAGATGAATGTGTGACGTCACAAGATTTTTTTTTTTGCGTGAGAAATGAAATTAAAGAAATTTTATCCTCTGCTGGGAATCGAACCCAGGACGCCCGCACAGAAACCGAACGGCTTACCAACTGTGCCAACGAGGTCGTTTCTATAGTTTAAATCAAATACTCATACTAATATTTTAGAGTGTAATATTTTTGAAGGTAATTATTATGTAATATAGGTGTATGACTTTTAATTATTTATTTGAAAATTATCTAAATTTTGTTTGTTTATATATTCATCTCAAACAAATTAATAAAAAAAGTACGTACTTGGAATTCATTCAACGATCCAAGCGGATGGGACAAACGAAATCTATAAATACTCTTTTCACACAAAATAACAATATATAAGAACATGGAGGTTGTGGCCAACACTTAACTCTTCATAATGCTTAAATTCATTCAAATTATAAAATCACTTTTCAACTCCAATCTTGCTGGAATATCTTTCTCAGTCCAATCATTCTAAAATTTCAAACCACTTCCCTTTACATTACTTGAGACTGAATGGAAGGGACGGAGTGGACTGTTTTTTTTAAATAACTTATTTTAAGAACGATGGAAAGAATATTTCATGGAGCTATACGATAGCGGTATAAGCGGGGGCGTGACTCAGAGAGCATGGCAAGTAAGTGAAGACGAAAAAGATGAAATTACGCGAGAGGAGGTGCTTGAAGCAGTAAAACACGCGAAAGCGGGAAAAGCTGCCGGATATGATAGTATATCAGCTGAACTTATAAAATATGGCGGCGAGCAGACGTTGGAGTGGTGCCACTCTCTTTTCAACTTGTGTTGGGAAGCAGGACGCACTCCTGCGGACTGGAGAAATGCAGTCGTGGTACCTTTGTATAAAGGTAAAGGATCGAAACTCGACTGCAAAAACTATAGAGCCATAAGTTTGTTAAGCTCAGTTGGTAAAATGTACGCAAGGATCCTGGATCAAAGAGTACGAAAGGTTACTGAATGCAAGATATGGGATGTCCAAGGAGCGTTTGTGGGCGGCAGAGGATGTATAGACCAAATTTTTTCTCTACGAATGGTCACAGAGAAGGTTCTGGATAAAAACCAGAAACTGTTCTGTGCCTTTATAGACCTAGAAAAGGCCTATGATAAAGTTGTTAGAGAGAAACTATGGGATATACTATCAGCGTATGGAGTGAGGAGTAAGCTGATACGCGCAATCGCGTCATTATATGAGAACAGCGAAGCATGTGTTCGTGTCAACGACACAGTAACATCGTGGTTCTCGATAAATAATGGCGTTAGACAGGGATGCGTTCTGTCTCCATGGCTCTTCAACCTGTACATTGACTTCTGTATAAGAGCCCTTAAGGATGAAAGCAAGGGTCTGAAACTGAGTAATGTAATAGTGCGTGATTTGATGTATGCAGATGACAAAGTACTGTTAGCTGAAAGTATGGAAGAGTTACAATATCTTGTAACCATGGTATATGAAGGATGCATAGAGAACGGTCTGAGAATGAATGCCAGCAAATCAAAGGTAATGGTCTTTGAAAAGAGCGAAAGCAGAACAGCGTGTAAAATAAGAGTAGAGAATGAATGGCTCGAGCAAGTCGACGAGTATGTATATCTGGGAAGCATGTTTCAACGGAATGGACGACCTGATAAGGATATCGAAAGAAGAGTTATGGCAGGAAACAGAGTGAATGGAGCACTGAGACCAGTTATGAATGATCGCAACATATCAAAGGCTGCCAAAGTTGCCATTCATAACGCTATCTTAGTGCCGACATTGACGTATGCAAGTGAAACCTGGACATGGCAGAAGTCGCACGAAAGCAGAATAAATGCTGTTGAAATGAGATCGCTAAGAAGAATCTGCAATAGAACGATGTATGACAGGGTAAGAAATGAGAACATAAGGAAAGAATGTAAGATGAAGAAAGATATCATTAATAGAATGAAAGTGAACACACTGAGATGGTTTGGCCACATGGGTAGAATGAATGAGGAACGCCTGACGAAGAAAATATACAATGCGGATAGGAATGGATTGAGAGGCCGGGGCCGCCCAAGAAAGGGATGGCACGACCATGTGAACGATATTCTGAAAGACGGAAATGTTAGAAGCATGTACAATAGACGAACATGTATGAGACGATGCATGAATGTTGACGAGGCGATGAATGTGTGCCAGGATAGAAAGATATGGCGTTCGGTTCTCTCTGCCTACCCCGTAAGGGACATGGCGTGATGGTATGTATGTATGTATGTATATTATTTTTGTTAATTTTTATTTATTCTATTGGATATTTTCTACTTATACTGAATTTATCATAACAAATAAACAGTTCAAAATTACGAAAACGATTTTCTTTATATTGCTTCACATTTACCTTCTCGAGCAACTAGTTTTTTTTTATACCCGGGTATAAAAAAAAAACTAGTGAGTAAATAAAATATTGTGTAGAAAGAAATATACTGCCTTGAAAGAAATATAATTCAATTTTTAAAAATTTGTTCAGAAAACTTTTAGATACGCTACTATGTTTGTGATTTTAATATTAAATAACATTTTCTAGTTTGGGAGTTTCAGCGTTTTTCGATATATTTTTTCGATACATATTTATCTTAAAAAAATGTTTTACTTAATAAAAAATGTATAATAACTGGAATTTAAAAAAAATAGATTTTTTATTTGTCTATGCCTTTACCAATTTTCAGTGTTCTATCTTTTATGGTTTTTGAGATATATGGAAAAATAAAGCAAAAATTCAAAATACTGAGTTTAAAAGTTTTGAGGGCCTCTAATAATAAACTTTGAAATTTTTGAAATCTGTGAATTGAGCGGATTAAAATTTAAAAGGGAAACACACACACACACACACACACACACACACACACACACACACACACACACACACACACACACACACACACACACACACACACACACACACACACACACACACACACAGACCCACTTAACAATGTTCTACTCCGAATTCCGAGTAATTCTGCGAAGTCTTTAAGTTGGTGCTTTTTGACTTCAAAGTCGAAAAAAACATATTATATCAATCTGGCATACAAATCTCACGAATATTGGCTTAGTACTATCGATTCACGAAGAGAAATAAATTATCTTTAACAAATCGACTAATAGAAATTAAAAACTTTTTACTCTTCACTAACCCAAGAGGATATAGTGGGGAGTTATGATTTCGCAATTTTTAAGAGTATTTTTTTTATTGCAGATTATCAACTAGTATCAAGCTGAGATTGTATTCTGAAAGTTTCATCACAATGTATGTGTGTGTGTGTGCTATGTGCTATATGCTATGTGCTGTGTGCTTTATACTGTATGCTATGTACGGCGTGTTTATTTTACTTTATCGATTATAGACTAAATTACTCGTTCGATTCTTTTCAAATTTTGCAAATATGTATATTCAATACTCTGAATAGTGATTTTCAATTTTGAAGGATATCTGAATAGTGATTTTCGATTTTTTCAACTGCCAAATATTTCAATGTGACCCCAAGCTCATGAAACTTAAAATTTGATATTTTATTTTCAAATTGGTAAAAAGGCACATCACTTTCATAAAATGGCATTGAAGAGGTATCAAATTTTCATAATAAAATATTTTAATAAAAAATAATTTAACAAACTCATTTCATGAAAATGCTGAATATTTTGAACACAAAATTCGAATACCTTCTTTATAGAAATACTTGTTGAGTTAAGGAGTTTAGCGTTGACCACAACTCACTCGCTTTATTATTCCACTGTAAGATTACAACCTACAACCGGTTTCATGCCAAGCACAATTTCAAATAGTAGGTAACATGTATTCTATTTTAATATGTATGTAGGTACATATAATATATTTACCATTATAGTTTGTATGTGAAGTGAGTGAATGTGAACGAGATCGTGTCCTGATCCTCAGTACCGCAACAACTAGTAGAGCTAGAAATAGTAATAAGACCAAACTTCCACCACATATTGCTGCTAACCATCCAACTCCTGAACTGCTTACACTTTCGTCTGTAAGGACATAATTGAAAATCATTATTGAATGTAGGTATGTACCTATCTATGTACTTAGATTACTTATATTTAGATTAAGACTTCTTTCAGACAGGCGGATTCAGATGTGGTGTAATATGGTGCATGGATTGTTTCGGTACCAATCTCTTGATCGGTGTAGTGAAACAATACTTGCAATATGGGATCCTACCTATTCGGGAGGTATGCAGATTTTTATGATAAAATTAAAAAAAAAAACAAGTTTGGTAGAAATCGGTGGAATTGTTTTAAGCTGATCCAAATTTTTTAGAAAAAAATACTGTCTTGGTTACATGGATAAATTATATTTGATGAATAATTATTTGTAAAATATAAAATATATATATATTTTTGTATCGATCTATAACATTCAGGAGTGGACTGGAGTGAGGCGTGTGGAGGACTTGTTCCGCACCGTACAGCACAGGATAGGGAAAGAGTGATCGTCATCGTCGGGGGACCCGACAGGACATATTACCGTCATTTTCAAAGTGATGGCCAAAGTTTTCAATAATATTTATAGATGACGGTGTCATCTTTAAATATTATCTTCCTGTGTGTAATATATTTATTTTATCGGCGCAGTAGAGTGTATTCATACTCTTCTTAATATTGTGTGCACCAAATACTTTATTTTATATTAGGTAATTTTTATCTTATAGAGACATCGGCACTACATCTTCGACATCCATTATATAAGTGAATGCCCCCTCTGTTTCCACATGGAAACCGAGTGATTTGATTCCGCATGTCTATAATATATTGACACTTATTAAAAGGCACGTTACAGAATGTCGTTGTTTTTAACAAAATATAGTTTGGTTAATAGAATTTTTTTTTAAATTATTATTATTTTATTTTATGTAACGTCTCAGGCAACTAACAGGTACTATGTCAAATAATTATTTAACACGCACCCAATAACAAGTCGCCACATTTTGGAGACTCACAGATCCAGACTGAAAACACAATTTAAAACTCTGTCTCCACCGGAAATCGAACCCGGGACCCTTAGATCAGCAGTCAGATACCCAACCAACTGAGCCACGAAGGCCGACTTGACACATTTGTTAGTATAATTAGCTATTTGATTTGTACCTATAAATTAAGTCTTGTCCGTCACTATTCAATAGCTCTCAGTCACATGAGATCATATCATTTCATTTTATTTGAATTTGTCACATTTCGTGTTGCGTTATGTAAAGCAATCATTTTGATAAGTTTTACGTTTACCTGTGTGCTTTTCGGCAAGTTCTAAAGTATAAGCATCAAGAGTAAGAGCAGGTGATCGTCCACGGGTATTGTGAGCATAGAGTACCAAACGAAAGGAACGACCCGATGGAAGATCTCTGGCGGAGAAGAAAGGTCGCGGTGAAGTAACGTTAGCCAGCAACCTGTCCTCTCCTTCCCACACCTCCAACTGGAAGTGTTGCGCCATGCCACCGTCCCATCCTTCCTCACAGAACACTTCAAGTGTGGCGCTGGTCAGATTGGCCAGAGAGCAGTTGGCGGGAGGATGAGGTCTGGCCGCGGGGAGGACCGCAAGGGCACACGGCTCAGCTTGTCTCCCCACCAGGTTACTGGCCCAGCAGAGGGCGGTGCCGTAGTCCAAGTCTGACAGAGGAGCAAAGGAGAGTGTCGACCGTGCTGGTTCCCCCGTCCAACTATATCTCTCGGGCGCCACCGGTAGAACTTGGGCTGAACTGTTGAAAGCCCACGAGAATGAATCTGGAGGAGGGACGGCTTCAACTTCACATACCAGTTGTATTCTTTCTTGTCGACCAACTCCGTATGATTTCCTTACTTTTGTCGAACACACTGGTTTATCTGAAACCCAAAAACAATTTATTTTTTTACAATAATCCCCTTACACAATCTTTGTCAGCTTAAAGAGGGAGGCGATTTTGTATAATTATTTTTTTGTATTATAAAATTGTTTTAATTTATTGATGTATTGTTGTAAAAAAAATAAAATAAATATTACATAAGTAGGTAAAGATTGAATTTGAAATTTAATTTACGTAAACGAGATTACAACTGTTAAATTATATCCCATTTAAATACATTTGAAAATTGAAATACATAAAACAATTGACAAAATTATTATTTACGACCATCATTAAACATTTTTTTCAATTTTAAAATCAGTAATTTTTTTATTTTATTTTTCTCTCGGTGCTGCCTCCCTGAACAGCCAGGATATCTTAGGATGTACACCGATTTTTTAAACCTAACCTACAAAAGTTTGGTAAAAATAGGTTGGTTAGATTTGTTTGTAGTTATATATTTGCGACTGGCGTAGAAAAAAAGTAACTTAAATATTAAAATAAAATAACTAACTTAGTGTGAATACCTACTAGATAAACTGTCTGTCCTGGCTGGTCACTGGTCAGGGAAGCAGTACCTACCATTTCTCTCAATTTAAATATGTAACAAGTCTCCACCGCTCGACTCTCCCTTTATTTTAAGTGTAGTTGTATGTAAATAAGTTAGGTAGGTAAGGTAGATACGTATATGAATAGGTAATACATAACTTACACATGACTTGAAGATGAACAGGTTGTGATCTTGCATCTCCTTCAACATTAGAGGCTGAACATGTATAGTTTCCTGCTGCAGTCCTCAGAACTCCCCTCAACACTAAATTTCCTCCAGTCATAGTTATACCAGACTTGGGATCTGCTACTAAAGCACGACCCTTAAATATATATATTCAAACATTATGCTTTTTGCTTATGAAATATAAGTTTACATTTACAGTAACCATACATGTCATATCCTATATTTAATTTATAAATTCAAAAATACCGATCATATAAATTAATGCTTGGAAATATAAAACTGGTTTAAACAAAGGATAGGTATAACTTTACCTAATGTTTGGTTTAACTTACATTGTGTTCCCATAATAGTTTGTATGGTGGAGGATGTGCTAGAACATGACACTCGAAATAAACATCATCTCCTTCTTCAATATCATGAGGATTTAACTTTGCTCCTAAACTCAAATTTACGGACGGCGGAACTAAAAAATAATAACATTAATTTATGTTTTATAAGTTACTCTCATTTATTTTACTTTATATTCAATATAAATTATAATTTTACTTACATAATACATTGAGTGTAAGATGAGCCTCAATAGGTGCAGAAAGAAGTGGATGAGCAGCTCTACATGTTATACGTTGACCATGTTGTGAACTGTTGGCTATCACTCTTACTTTTAGTGTACTGCTGCTCATACCTTCACTGTCATCCTTTCCTACTGCTTCGTCTCCATTATCTTTTGATGATTTGTCTTCTTCTATGTCCTAAAATAATCATTTTCTTGTTAGTTGATCATTAAAAATACACATGACTTTGTCCCTCGTGATTCGTGATAGTTTAGCATTATACTTACATATATGTTTTTTGTTTTAAACAAAATGTCATATTTACATTAATCAAAATATAATGACTACAAAAAACTTGGTTAACCAACTGTCGATTTGTTCAAGAGAATTTATTTCTCTAGACATATCGACAAAGTATCAAGCCAAGATACGCGAAATTTGTGTGCAGAGTCTATATTTTTACTAGAGAAGTACGAGTGCCCGCGTAGTGAAGTGACATCGTGTACAGGCATAGGTACTCTCCCTTATATAGTGCTGGTGTTAAGGGTGGTAAGTTCAATGTCCGTGAACTCTCTAGAATATTTTGCTGTATGTATTATCATACCGTTGTTGTTGCTTATTGTCACATATTCTTGCTGTCACCAGGCAAGCGCGTAGTAAGTACATACATTGGCCAATCATGTAATCTGACCAATGACGAATTATGCAGCCATTTGGCGGTTGATCTCCTGGATTTTCCTTTTATAGAATATATGTTCCTGCTTCGTCTCTATTGAGATATAATATTATTATACATGAGCTGTTACTATAACCGACCTGTTGTTCTCCATTAAGTTGTTGATGCATCATCCATATTGCAAGTGAAGGTGGAGGTCTTCCTCCTGTAGTCAAACATAGCACCTCCTGAGGACGACCGGCACTGAGAGCCTCTCCTTCTGACAACCACACACGGACACTCGTTGGTGCCACTGTCAAATTGTCTCTTATTAGTATACATACATTATGTTAAGGGGAATGTATAATGTATGTGTAAAATACGGAAATAATATACGGAATAATATACGGAATTCACGATTCATAATATATATGGAACAATATATGGATACAAGAGATTATTACGAATAAGGAAAACTCATAAGAATTTTGCACAAAAACACTACTAAAATAGATTGTATATACATAAGTGGTTATTAAATATTGGTAGATCACAATTGGAATATAATTTAACATATATGTGTTTAATCGAATATTTTTATTATTGCATATGCGCAAACATTGGATTTTTTTTCCCTGTCGGGAGTCAAAGATATTTTTTAACAGATTTTTAATTATCTCAATAGAGACGAAGTTGGAATATTTATTGTAGGAGAACCGGGAAAAATTCCTTATTTTCAAGCGAAAAGAATTTCAGTATTACAATATATAGAACTTTCAAAATTGAATTGTTAGGGATCTCATTAAAAGGCATAATTGGTGAACGTTGCGCAAGCGCATAAAGTGATCACGTAAACCAGCCGATGACAGGTCGTAAGCCCTGTAGGTGCCTTGATTTCCCGGTTCTCCTACAATAAATATTCCAACTTCGTCTCTATTGAGATAATTAAAAATCTATATGTGTTTACTTAAAATAATTTAATTTCCTTTGATCGCTTTTTTCATTGCCAAAGGACTGTTACTTATGTAGACTAATTTATTAAATTGTTATCTCATTGCTTAAATTGTTTACTTTTTATTTGTATTATATTTGTTGCATATTGAATTGTTTTGTTGACCTATGAAGGTTTATTGATTGCTTATTTTTTTCACTGCTATAATGTGTTTACTTATTTCTTGTATTATACTATTGCATACTGATGTGTTTGTTGACCTATGATGTGTTTATTGGTTGCTTTATATATTTCTTTCATTGCTATGAAGTGTGAACTTATTTATTTGTTTATTGATTGCTTTCAAATTGGGATAACTTTTTCATTACCCACTTACTATGAGAATAATTCTTATTTTTTAATTTCAATATTTCAATCATGTAGCTTTAAGTGGATTTGTTATTAAATTTCTGATAAAATTGTCCTTACTTAAAACAGGAATTACTCCTAGTTAGATAGACAAAGATTTATTGGAGGAACTAAAAAACATGGTACTTCCCAACAACTGTTTTATTTATTTTTTATTTTTATCCTATTCTATACACAGTAAATCATAAATTACATACATGTCCAAAAATCCTGTATGTATTTTGCTATGGAAAAATTAATTTAATATTATTATTATTAACATGTAATAATCCGAGCTGTATAATACTGGAGCGCAAAAAAAACGTGAAATATTTGGGAATCACTATGGATCACGATATAAAATATTTGGGAATCACTATGGATCACGATATAAAATATTTGGGAATCACTATGGATCACGATATAAAATATTTGGGAATCACTATGGATCACGATATAAAATATTTGGGAATCACTAGAGATCACGATAGTTATAAAATATTTGGGAATCACTATGGATCACGATATAAAATATTTGGGAATCACTATGGATCACGATATAAAATATTTGGGAATCACTATGGATCACGATATAAAATATTTGGGAATCACTATGGATCACGATATAAAATATTTGGGAATCACTATGGATCACGCTATAAAATATTTGGGAATCACTATGGATCACGATATAAATTATTTGGGAATCACTATGGATCACGCTATAAAATATTTGGGAATCACTATGGATCACGCTATAAAATATTTGGGAATCACTATGGATCACGATATAAAATATTTGGGAATCACTATGGATCACGATATAAAATATTTGGGAATCACTATGGATCACGATATAAAATATTTGGGAATCACTATGGATCACGATATAAAATATTTGGGAATCACTATGGATCACGATATAAAATATTTGGGAATCACTATGGATCACGCTATAAAATATTTGGGAATCACGATATGAAGTGGAAGAGCCATCTCGGATACATAAGCTGTAAGTAATACACATTTTCTAACGACTGCGAAATATTTTGACAATACAGTCAATGAAAACGATATAGATATTATGCATTTGTGCAATCAGTGCTAACTTATGGTATTATGGTACACTCTCCCCCTTGGGAGGAATGTATACAACTAATTTACAACCAATAAACATGGCACAGAAATTGATAATTAAAATAATACTTAAAAAAGAAACTAACACAGCAAATTTTTTCAATATTCATAGTTCCTACACTAAGTGAGATTTATGTATAGATATTTAAATAAAACATTGATCAATAAACAATAGTTCGTAGCCTCGTATCAAATTTAGTTGGAAATATAATAGTACCACGCTATAATTAAACAATTGCACAACACCACTACATTTATCTTGGTACTAAATATTTCAATACCTACTCTCCCAGGTGATATAATATGTAAAGCTAATGAAAAACTATAAGTCATTCAAATACAAAATAAAACATAGAAAATATTGAGTGTGTTTGCGTCTTTATAGTATAAATTAACTGTATAACAGTATATAAGTGTATGATACAAGACATTTAATCTCCATTTGATTGAATTAATTTATAAATATGTTATTTTTTCTTCATTGTATATTTGTAATATTTTAATTTTATTCTTGCCCCATATTAAAGTTCAATGGGGCAATATCATTGAATTGTTTTATTTTGTATTTCTATTTATCTATATAATTTGTAATGTGTCTTCAATAAAGAGGAAAATTATAAAATATATTTAAGTAAGAAAATAATAGGTATGTAATTCATAATACATAATATGTAAATATGTAGTTACGTACAATGCATGTCAATGAGTATATCAGTAGAGGCAGGAGGAAGTAAAGGAGTATTGGTGGCATGACATGATAGTCTGGAGAGGAGATGTGATCTTGTGAGAGGAGGAAGACGAAGAGTCGCTCGTCCTCCTTCAGCCGCTCCACTCTCCAGTAACCTTCCACCGAGGTACCATCGCACTGTTGCCGGAGGACTTCCTGGAATTAAACAATATTTTGTACCTTACATGTTATTAATTTATAGTGCAGAATGCATGATACTCTCTCTATACCTACAATAGGTAGGAATAATATCAGACGATCTTTGTTTATTACTCCCCACACTATGGAATAGTGGAGAGTCTTAATTTCACAATATTTAAGCGTGTTTTTTTACTCACAGTGTGTAGAGAATGCACACTGTGAGTTTCGTCGTGATGTGTTTATATGTATGGCGTACGGCGCATGTACATAAAGTGCATAGACCTATGAAGGGTTGATTAGTTTTCCATAGATATCCGTTAATTTTTTCTCTTTGATTTCAGCTGTCCAAAGTTTCATAATGCTCTCACGGTCTGCAAAATCGAGGTATTTTACTGTTTGAAATTTTGATATAGTTAGTAAAAATACACTCATTAAAATGCATTCAAGGATTGTCGAAATTTAAAGAAAAAATCTATGGTTTGCCTTATCAATGTGAAATAAATTTCATATTTGTATAAAAAATATAATGTATATAACAGAAGTAAAAAATCTTCTGTAAGGGAAAATTGAATAATCAACTTTATATTGAGATTGTATGTGTCTCTATAGACGTGTATTTTTCACTCTCCACTTCTATCTTACTCAGGGGGTAGGCAGTGAGAAGCGAACACCGCATTCTTCTATATTGACACATAAATCGCCTCATCAACATCGATACACTGTCGCATAAATGCTCATCTTGCTAGTAATGCAATTTTACTTAAAATTTCTCAGCAGGTATCATGTAGAAAATACATACTATGAGTACTTGTGAAAACTTTTGTCCTCCAGGAATCTTATATTCGTTTAAGAATCTAATAGAAATGTACTTCATAACAATGCATTTAGAGATTGTCAACCTTTCAAGAAGAAAAGACGCTTACTATGGTGTGGAGAGTTCAGTGTTAGCCACAACCCATTCGTTTTTAATGTAGGTGTAGCATTGCATTCCAACTATCGATTCGTTCAAGAGAATGAAATTCTTTTGAAGGAAGAGACAGTTAAAATCCAAAACGCGTGTATGAAGGAATTGTATGCAGGGTCTATTTTTTTACGGCTTTTCCAACTTTGAAATTAAAAAACACCAATTTAGAGGCTTCGCAGCATATATGTTCCATATACGGATATACTCAGAATTCGGAGTAGAACATTTCGTGTGTGTCCCCCTTATAACTTTTAATCCGCTCAATTTACAGAGTACAAAATTTCAAAATATATAAAAAGTTATAGGTCTACAAAACCTTAATACTCAGAATTTTGAATTTTTGTTTCAGTCAGGGGTTATCAACTTTTGAATTTTTGGTTTATTTTTCCATATATTATTATGTATCTTAGAAACCATAAAAGCTAGAACGCTGAAAATTGGCAAAAACATAGACAAATATAAAATCTCAAATTGGTTTTTTCAAAAAAATTCCAGGGTTTATCAAACATTTTTTATTAAGAAAAATATTTTTTTATGATAAATTTATGAGCTTTACTTAATTTCCAATTTTTTTTTAAATATTGAAAAAAGCCGAAACACCCCAACTAGGTAATTTAATTTTCTATAAAAAATATTAATATTGTATTAGAACATCCAAATTTATTTTAACAATTTTTATAAAAATTGAATTAAGTGACGACATTGCTTCATACAATTTGTATGGCAGTCGCCTATACACAATATGTAAGAAGACTTAATATTTTGATAGGTAATTAATCTCCAAACATACATATAGAACCATCATGCTGTTTTCATATTCCGGGTAGGAAAAGAGGACTGACCTCCAGACTGTCCTATCTTGACATACATATGTACCAACATGTGTTAAAATTTTCAATAATTTGGATTTATGGGTTTATAGTTTGATTCTTATCCTCCAACTATACATACTATCGCTATCGACAGTTGAATCTCATGTATTACATGCAACTAGTTTATGATCTTTTATATCTACTGTTATAAAATTCTTATTTTTAAATCAAACGAAATGGATTATGGGTCTAAATATATTTTTTCTTGTAAGAGGATGACCATTACGGATTATAAGTCCCTTATCAACATCAGTCATTCAGATTCAATAAAATATATAGTAGAAACAAATTTCATTTGATTTAAAATATCTTGTATAATGGATTTCTACAACTTAAGAGACGTCAGTATTGAAAACTTACACACATTAAAGCTACAATACACATAAGTCTTCATCTGCCATACATCTTTTTGCAATGACTTCTGAGTGATCTTTCATATTCATAGTTATTTTTAATGTATTATACCTACCTATTGTATTGTTTTGTTTCTCAAGCAACTGACAACAAATTTCACATTCTGGTGACTAACGATATTTATCGTTTCTCCATCTCAGGCGTAAGATATCTATCGAAATCGGCTTATCTAGCTCATGCGTAAGATATCTATCGAACCCGGCATCTCTAGCTGAAGATCAAGATAGATATATTTCCAACTGAGCCACGAAGGCTGACTTTTATGTTATTTATTGTTTTCACTTTCGGGATTTTGTTGTCATGTCACTTCAATATAATTAGCTATTCCGGTTCAGTTATTATCTATTTCTTGTCACACTCTTCTTACATTATAATTTCAATTGATTTAGTTTCAATATAATAATTCAACTGTCGATTCGTTCAAGAGAACGTTATTCTTGTTGGCAGTTTATGAAGGAAAATTTTGTATGGTGTAGTGGACTTATTGCATGCCAAAAACACCAACTTAGAGGCTTCTTAGCATATATGTTCTATCACATGGATTAATTCAGAAAATCGGAGTAGAACATTCAATGTGTTTGTGTGTCTGTCTGTGTGTTTCCATCCCCCCATTATAACTTTTGATCCACTCAATTTTCAGAGCCCAAAATTTCAGAATATATAAATATTTATAGGCCTACAAAACTTTTATACTCTTATTTAATTTTGTATGAGTCAGGGGTTATCAAATTTGAATTTTTACTTTATTTTTCCATATGTCTCAGAAACCATAAAAGCTAGAACGCTGAAAATTGGTATGAATACAGACAAATACAAAATCTCAAAAGAGTTTTTTAAACATTTTTTATTAAAAGAAAAACCTTTTTTTATAATGGATTTATGAGTTTTACTGCTTATATTGCCTAAGTTTTTAAAAATATCGAAAAAAACCTAAACACCCCAACTAGATAACTTAATTTTTTATAAAAAATATCAACACTAAAGTTTTATAATAATATTAGCACTCATTTTTTTTAACAATTTTTATAAAAAATGAATGTGGTGACGACATCGCTTCATACAATTTGTATGGCAATCGCCTATACACAATATCTAAAAAGACTTAATAGTTTGATACTTCATCTTCAATCATACATACATACATACATACCATCATAACTCATGAAATAGCACAGCTACATTTGTACGTCTATTCGGAACGTGATAATCAATTACACTCACAAACTCGATGTAGTCTCTTCGTTGACTAACTTATACAAAAATGGGACATCCAATAATCTTTCGTCTATCGGCCAAGGAATGCAACTGAAAGCTTCGCATCATGTCGGGTAAATAAATAACTATGTAGCATATTTGTGACATGTTAGTATTTACTTTGAAAACAACTATTGAATAATAAAAAATATTTATAATATAGATTACCTCCAACAGATGAACATGTTAAAGTTGGTGTTTCCCCCTCTCTATATGGTCCAGCCTGACCTTCTATTCTTCTTCCACTTTCGTTAGTTATCACAGGAGTGCCAACCGCTTCTGTAAAGTACAGACATCTCATAATATAAAGTTAACATTCACCCAATAATGAGTTTCCACTTTATGAAAACTTATGAAGTGTATCGTCTCACAAATCCAGACATAATATTGACAACTGTGTCTCCACTGGGAATTGGATCCGAGACCTTCATCCATCTCAGAAGACAGATATCTAATAAATGTTGACAACATTTACAAATATATTTACTGAATTTTTTGTGAGAATCGAATAGATTTCAAAACCTATTTTTTAAAAATGTAAGAAAATTCATTTGGTTCCATTCATTAGAAAAATATTGTATAAAATATTCAAGAGACGACGCCGACAGAGAAGCAGATTCAGTTTTTTAATAAAAATAAACAGCCTTTCAAATAATCTTTTCTTTTCCACGTATTTCTGTTATATTAATTATGTTAAAATACTATTCTATTAGAAAATGTCGAAATATACAAATGGGGAAGTTATATTGGTAGTCAATTGATAAATCTACTCATATATGTATGATATCTGATGCGCATCAACTTTCATGTACCGCGTGTGGGTACTCGCGATACAAACCAATTTTATTGTGACAATTCCCGCACACTAGCGCATCACAATTCTGCACTGAACAGAATTCAGAGGTTGAGCAATGAATTTGCTGGTCATATTGATCTGTTTATAGGCAATATAAATAATCACAGAAATACCCTACGGGTTAAATTCCACTGATCGTGTTTAATTTTATTCTTCATTATTCATACCTGCTTTACCTATTTTGTTTATTTGTTCATTTTATAACTACTTTCATTTGTTTTCTCTTTATTTTTTGGTTAAATTTTATTTGTATGTATTTTTATATGTATTTTTTATAAGTTTTTCTTTGTATTGATTTCTTCTTGCTTTATTTTCATGGTTTATTGATTGGATATGTTTGTTTCTTTTTATATATATATATACATTATCACACATTATGTACTATATTTTGTATCATTTGAATTATTCTTGTAAATGGCAAACGCCGTTAATAAAATAAATAAATAAATAAATAAATATCTGGTAAACAAATCATACGAACCTATGATTTGCAAATAAACTCTGGTGTTTCTAGTGGGTGACGCTCTAAAGTCAGCTCTACAGCGATACTCCCCTCTGTCTGTTGGATTGGCAGGTCTTAGTGTGAGACGGGAGGTCTGCGGTGACCAGTGAGCCCTCTCACCCCACGCACCTGACCAGTGAGTTCCCTCCAGAAGATCCTCCCCCTCAAGCAATTGATCTCCATCCCCCTCTACCTCCCCTGGCACCTCACCCTCCCCTATCGTCTCAACCTCTTCACCGTCGCTACTCCTAGATCTGCTCCTGGCGTCCCAGCTGTAGATTGGAACGTCATCTCTGTACCAAACGACTAAGAGGACAGAGTCATTGTGAAGGTTCGCAGATATATCACATGGTAGATCAGCTGCTCCACCAGATACCGCTTGGACTTGTACAGCTTCTTCCTCAGCTGTTACCACTGAAATAGTTTTATAAATTCATTAAAAACTTACAACTTTAATTTGTTAAATTCTTTGGATGCAATTTGATGTATCTACAGAATGTATTTCAATACGCAGTACACATTACAAGAATCGAGAAAGTACAGCGAAAATTCATAAACTATATAAATCATAAATTTCCCCTTATAGAGCGGGCGCTGGAAGTACTATCGTTTGCAAAATGTGAGGACCGAATTCCATCAATGCATTTTAGTTGAGAATAGTTCAGAGATTAATAATATGGATCTTGCCAGACCATTTTTTGGTCCATTTCGTTTTTACCCCCTCCCCTCTTATTTGTAGAGGTAATCGATGGAGTACATACTATGAAGTCATTTTAATGATTATTTCAGTTATTTATATTTAGTTTATTCTAATTATGTATTTATTTATTTACTTTCTGTACATATAATTAGTACACTGACGGGCTTATTGCCTAATGGCAATTTCTTCCTGTCAACCTGAGTTAATGTTAAATATACAAAACACTGTGTACTATGGCAATAAGTTAATCACATTACAAAAATAAACAAAGATAACAGAAGAAAAGTAAAAAAAAGCAATGAAGATAATCATATAAGAACAATTCATAGCAATGATAAGAAAAATAAAGAATAAGGAAAGGAGGAGGAGAGGAAGATGTAATCAGGTATTGTCAGATAAATATTTTTGCTTTAGCGTTTTCTTGAAGATGTTTAGTGAGATAGACGACGTAATATCAGGACTTAATTTTAGACTATTCCATAGTCTTAATGAATGTACTTCAAATGAAGAGCTAAAAAACAAAACTATGAATAGAAATAGATAGTATAGTACGTTCAACAGATCGAAGTGGACGCCCGTGGCTTGAAAGATAAGTAAATTTATCGAAATGGTTCTTTGAATAAATTTACTTATCTAATTATTGGCCCAAGCCTCGCAAAATTTTTTTTGTAGACAAATGTTCCACTTCTCAATATCAATCCTTGATTTTTTTAAAGTTGGTGGCTGAGTAATTACCGGATATAGGTGAGTTTTCAGATAATAGTAATTGTTTGAATAGAGTCTATCCTGTTATTGAGTTTTTCAATGGTCGACAGAACTTGTGCTCCAATTTATCATATTGCATTCTACATAAAACCCAGAGCAAAGTATCAAATTGCAAGTCATCGTGAGTATGAGTAAGTAAACAGCTACTCTTAACATAAGAAGATTTTGAAGGCTCCATACTTGCTTTGAAGTGAAAAATTTCTTGAGAGTTTAAAGCCTTCAAATCATACTCATACTGCTCAGATGTAGGCTTCTATTTGACGAGATTTATTTAGTTATTGATGGCTTGTTTTTCTGGTAAATAACCATTGCTGTTACGTGGGTAGAATCTTTACCCATAGTTCCATGAAGAAATAACGATGGATTTCTGACTATATTTCTAGGAATAAGCAATTTTATTCTGCATCTTTACATGTAATTGAAATGGATTCTTCTAAATCAAGATCTCGTAATCCTTTATAGCTGATGCAATGTCCAAACTATTCAATATACTAATCAAATAACATTACTGAAAACTTTGAAAACCTATATATATAATCCAGACTCCACCAGACAAGAGTTTTCGTGGCACCAAGAATGTTATTTTCAGTATCCTATCTCCTATCTGCTGCTTATTTATACTAAGCAGAGTGGTTGATTTTGGTTTTTTTACTAAATAATTTATTTTATTACAAAATAAGCACCAAAATTCGTTCGGTTTTTTTTAAACATACTAAGTAATTCGAACGACATTTTTATGTTTCTTATTAAAAAAAGCATTAAACAGATACTCAAAAATAACGAAAATTAATATTATATGAAAAATACACGACGAACACGAATTTTAACACAACGTTATTGTGCTGATAAACGCAAAAACGAACTGAACTAGCGGAGTGCTCTATGGTTACCATACGGCTTGGAAGGGGAGGGGGTGGGGGGCCTGAAGGGACCACCGCAGCTGCTGGCAAGATGCACTTTTTCATTGTCTGAGGTCGCAAGTACAAGAATCCAAACATATTTGCCGGTCCTCGGATTTTGCAAACGAAATCACTTCCAGCGCCTGCACTATTAACTTCAATAAATATCGACAGTCACTTAAATATCATAGTTTTGATACGTTTGAATGTAGGAGAGTTTTACACGACCAATCGCTGCTGCATAAAATTTTGAACAATGCCATGACTCGCCTGAACTTATCAACCTAGTAGGTATCCATGTTTCAGGTAGAATGGTTCGCAGACCTCAATTACCTACATCATGTTCCAAAAAGTAGAACGAATATCAGGAAAAATTCCACAGTTACACGCATATGCAGCCAATATAACAATACATTATCAGCTGAGTTAGACATTTTCTTCTTCTTCTTCTTCTTTGTCAGCCATCTCTCCACTGCTGGATGTAGCCCTCCTCCAATGAACTCCATCTCTCTCGGTCCTGTGCTTTCCCCAGCCAACCCCTTTCCGCAACCGGAATAATATCGTCCACCCAACTTTTTTGTGTGGTCGCCCTACCGGTCTTTTATTTTCCCACGGTCTCGATTTTAGTATTCTGGGTGTCCACCTCTCGGTACCCTGTCTTGCAACATGCCCTGCCCACTGCCATTTCAACTTTGCAACACGGTCTGCTATGTCAACGACTTTTGTTTGGCGTCTGATTTCTTCATTTCTTATTTTATCCCGGAGGCTCACTCCTAACATTTGCCGTTCCATAGCTCGTTGCGTACATTTCAGTTTGTATATTGTGTTGGCAGTTAGTGTCATTGTTTCCAATCCATATGTTAGCACTGGGAGGATACATGTTTCAAAGACCTTTCTTTTCAAATTCATCGGAATGTCTTTGTTTTTCAGGATGTGACCGAGTTTACCGAAGGCCGCCCAACCTAGTCCAATAGTCTGGGTATCTCTGCTAATTGATTTTCCTTTCCCAGTTTTATTTTGTGCCCCAGGTATATGTAATCTTCAACGGCTTCAACTGTGTTGTTATTAATTTTCAAATTGATGTTGGATGGGCTCAGGATTTTGGTTTTCGAAATAATCATCTCTATTCCTCCAAGGAAGCATTATGAAGTTCTTTTATCATACCATTCAATTCTTCTAGGTCGTTGGTGATAAGCACAATGTCATCTGCTATGACATTGTGCGATATGAGATATGAGATAGACATATTCAACGCGAAATATTATAGATTTCGACACGATGTAAGGTGATGCGCAACCAATATCCTACTGTCCTGCCCTAGTCTCTCTTCTCTCATTTCTCTTCCCTTCCCTAGTTGTTGTATATGTATGTGCGTGTATGTGTGTGTGATGATGTGTAGGAGAGTGTGTGTGTGTATGTGTGTGTGTGTGTGTGTGTGTGTGTGTATGAGGGTGTGTATAAGGGTGTGTGTATGCATTATTTTTGGCTTGTAAACTGTTATATGTTTTTATATTTTGTTAATAGGAATGCTTTTTTGGCTCTAACACTGTAAAATTAATATTGTATCATTTAACTGTAAATGAGCTGTAGCTTCCCAAAGAAAATAAATAAATATATTTTATTTTATAATATTACGTTTCATCCTTGTGTGCAACATTTGTGTGTGCGTATTATGTATGTAATGCACAGAGCCTTAAATTTCAGAAAATCAGGGGTTCAACTTTTGAATTTTTACTTTATATTTCCATATTTCTCAAAAACCATAAAAGCTAGAACGCTGAAAATTTGTATAAATATAGAATACAAAATCACATTTTTTTAAAAGTTCTTTTAAAAAAAGTAATTTTTTACTAAGAAAATATTATTTTATGATAAATTTATGTGTTTAAATGCCTATATTACATTAAAAAAAACTAAAAAAACCGAAACACCCCAACTAGACGATAAAATTGTCTATAAAAAAAATTAAACATTGTAGTAAAGCCCAAATTTATATTAAAAAAAAAAAAAAAAAATTTAGTGATGACATACAAAAACAATAAATCTCCAAATAGTCGCGTTGAATGGCTAAAAAGTCAATACATGTGCAAAGAAACGGTGACGCGGAAAAAGAATAGCTTCTGGATGACTAAAATAAACTCAGAAAAACACAATCCACAACAAATATGGAAATTATTAAATAAAGTACTCTGCACTGCGAAAGACCTGTCACAGACTCAAGCTCTTCCCGATAACATATCAAACTTTATTCAAAACAAAATAAATACCATCCGTACACATACTACATCACAGCAAGATCCATCATTTAAAAACTTACCTACTGAAGCCCTGACTGCCTTTGCCGAAACCACAAATGAAGATATTATCTGCAAATACATAAACAGTTCACCTAACAAACATTGCTCACTTGACCCCATCCCGACATGGCTTCTGAAGTCATGCTCCAGTGAGCAAGTTCCATTTTTCAAATTTATTGTAAACCTTTCAATAAAATCTGGATATGTACCAAATGCCATGAAGCGAGCTGTTATTACTCGAGTATTGAAAAAACCTACACTAGATCCGGATGACCTTAACAATTACATACCAATATCAAATTTACCATTCATAGCAAAACTACTCGAAAAAATTATATCAAAACCTATAAAAGACCACATTGAAACGAATTCGCTATTTAACAAAAATCAATCAGCATGTAGAAAATATCACTCGACTGAAATGGGACTTCTGAAAATACTTTCAGACATAATACTGGCTACTGAAACAGAAAATGTGGCACGCGTGTCTTTTCGGCTTAAGTCATATCTAACTGACAGATTTCAGACTGTTAAAATCAACGAAAATACCTCAAACCTGCACCAATGAAGACGGGAGTACCACAAGGTTCTGTACTGGGTCCACTGTTATACATCCTTTACACAAAATAAATATTTGATATTATAAAAGGACATGACCTATGTAAATGCCCACTGTTACGCAGACGATTGGCAGCTATACTCACAGTGCTCTTCATAAAACACAGTGACTTTAAAAGATGTGGCGGGCCGAACAGACCCATCACTAGTCTCCCCTCCAGGCGAGCCGCCGGTTATAAGGAGCAGTTGGGCCGTCGCGCCCGCATTCTCTGCTAGAGCTCTGTCCGGTCGAAACGTACGCGTCGTCATCTTCATTGTTTCCGCGAAATTGTTCCGATGTATATTTTTAAGTAAAAGTATTAAATAATTATCTAGCAAATTGTTAATTTATATCGATTAAACTGTATGTTATCCATTAATCTTTTAATATTGATATACCCACTGTTTCCATTTCTATCTGTTAAATATTGTATCTCTTTATGCTGCACAAATACTTCAGGTATTGTAAAGTATAAGATGGGGAACGGTTTGTCTATATAACACGTGTGGGGAAACCGTGAGAAAGGTTCACGTCCAGTTAGCTCGATTCTAATCCAAACGTGCGAAGGGTTCAATCGTCCAGCAGTTCGAGTCTGCCCAAACGAAATAAGTGGTAAGTGGTAAATCAGAATTTAAAGTAGTCAATTAAACATTCTTCCTAATTCCAGTGTAAAACTCCTTGGAGTCCACTTAGACTCTAGCCTGACTCTCAAAAAACAAATAAATTGCACAACTAGAGCAGCATTTTATCATCTTCGTAGAATCAAGTCAATTCACAGAAATATTTCAATAGACGCTACTAAATCTCTCATCAACGCTTATTTTATTTGAAGATTTGATTACTGCAATACCATATATTATGCTCATCTCCAAAACAAAAAATAAAAAAAAAACTCCAATCTGTATTTAATACCGCTGCTAAAGTTATCACGTGTGCTTCTAAATATTCTCACACCTCTCACCACTTACATAAAACATCTTCACCGGCTCAAATGCCCTGAAAGGATAGAGTACAAGATATGCCTAACGACATTCAATACACGGTCTGGCCCCGCAATACCCATCCGTAATGTGCACTCCGTTCACCTCAAACAACAGACAAAAATCCCTTTGTTCAGCTCAAAGCTCAGCAATCGGTAAAATAAACGAAGTTAACCGAGTGCACAAATCAAGCTTTGTTGATCGTGCGTTCGCTGTTGCTGGTCCATCCTCATGGAATAAACTTCCATACCGACTCAGACAAATAGACAATATAAACACGTTTAAAAAACAACTTAAGACACACCTGTTTAATATTTCTCACAATAACACCTCCCAAATTTGAATTTGAATAAAATGTAATAAAATCAACTAAAACTGTAATTAACTGTTACGTGACATCCTGCTCTATTTCTCAAAGTTTCATGGCATTAGATTCAATTTAATAGAATATTCTATTGTATACATCGTTTTTATTTTTATTTTTAATTTACTTTATTTATTTATTTAATATTGCTTCTCGGGCAACTAACAGGTACTATGTCAAATATTAATTTAACACGCACCCAATAACAAGTTGCCACATTCTGGAGACTTACGATATTAATCGTCTCACAGATCCAGACTGAAAACACAATTCAAAACTGTGTCTCCACCGGGAATCGAACCCGGGACCTTTGGCTCAGCAGTCAGATATCTAACCAACTGAGCCACGAAGGCCGACAAAGATCAATAACCTAGATTTTAAGTTTTTACTAACATGAAAAACTAATAGTTTCAAAGCACCCTTGAGGTGAGTTTTCACGAAAACGGCGCTATATAAATTATCCAACCACATATATATCGTTTCATAAATACCAATATGGAATCTAAAAAGGGCAAATTGGAATCTCAATCAACTGGTAAGTTCCATATTCCAAGCCTCCAATATTAAACCATCTTGACAACAGAAACGCCAAATTAAAGAGCTAACCAAATCCAGCCTACGCAACGATGTATTATAGCACAATCTCACAAGAGAAGTGGTGTTGGAGGAGGTGGAGATCGCTCTGAAGCAGGTAAAACAGAGCAAGGCAGCTGGAGCAGATAACATCCTCCCCGAATTCTTAAAATTTTTAGTAGTGAGAGCCAAGCTGTGGCTGGCAAGATACTCTGCTGTCATCGGTGGGGGTCAAATACCCAAAAAAAATGGCTGGAAGTAATGATCATCGCCATCTTAAAGATGGGCAAACCATCACAAGACCCCAAGAGCTACCGCCTAATCTCCTTGCTCTCAGTCGTATATAAGTTGTTTGAGAGAATCTTCTCAACGAGACTCACGCCCATCTTTGAGTTGGCCCTACTTTCAGAACAGGCTGGTTTCCGACAAGGCAGAAGTACATTCGAACAGGTTCTGGCACTGACCACATGTTATGTGGAAAATGGATTCCAGAAAGAGAAAAAATCTTAGTGCTCCTGGACTAAACAGCGACCTATGATACCGCGTAGAAGAGAGGTATGTTATAAAAGGTTGCCAATATTCTAGATTCTCATTAAATAGTGAAATTGCTAAACAACATGCTTTCCAACAGAAAGATTAAGGTTCATATCAACGGCGAAGTCAGCAGCCCCAGGTTTCTTTCAGAACGGACTTCCTCAGGGTTCAGTCTTGTCCCCGATATTATTTATGTGTACAAGGCGGATGTGCCAAATACCTCGTCAACTAAATTTACCTATGCTGATGATATGGCAGTAATCTTCCGAATATTTACGAGGATCAACGAACCAAAGCCCACCGTCGTTGATACAAACCTACAAATCTTTATTCATGTGTTGATCGTTCAATAAAGTAGAGTCGCGTTAAATCTTTATCTATTAGTTCCGACCCACGACATCACTTTTTTTTTCACGCGGCGCTGGCCGATTTACTAATGATATTAATAACAATAAAGCACTACAAATAATAACACTCAATTATTATTATTACCATTATACACTTCCTCAAAAGAATTAGCAGATCAATTCGTAAATTGTAATTTATTTAAAAGAGCAAAATAAAATGCAACAAACGCATCATCAAGCTTTCAATTGGGAATAGTTCACCCATCCAGATACTTAACATATCAAAGGATTAGGCTCTGAGGAGGTCTCTATACTACCTAACAACCCTACTGGTTCCCGAATATTAACGTTTAAAAAATCTTTAACAATTCTACATGTATTCATTATTAACGTTTTTTGCATTTTCATTATTAAGTTTTTCGATAAATCTATAATTTCTAAATAACGGATTAACGATTTTGGAGTAATGCCAGTGGCTGAAATAATGTACGGTAATATTATTTTTTTACGAGAATGCCAAAGTCCCGTTAATCTCGTTACCTAAATAGGTGTATTTTCTAATTTTTTCATCAAAAGTTTTTATAATATTACTAGAATTTGGAATAGCCACGTCGCAAATATATGTTTTTTTTTAATTTTATCGTGTATTATTAAATCGGGTCTGTTATGTTAAATTGACCGGTCAGTTAATATTTTCAGTTATTAATTAAATTATTATTTATAATGTAATTTAAATTTGATTCGGATTAACCAGTATTGATCATGAAAGTAGTTTTTTGATTGAAATCCTTCATCACTATAAATTATCTATAATCAATTATTAAATGAAAAGACATAAGCAATATCATATATATTTAAAATTAAATAGAATCCTTTTGAACACTCACATATGCAATATGATCCCTTTAGAAATTCATAAATAATCCAACTGTCGATTTGTTCAAGAGAATGAAATTCTTTTGAAGGAAGAGGCAGTTTAAATCCAAGACGCGCGTATGCCAAAGAAGAAGAAAAAAATTCCAGAGTTTCGCAAACATTTTTTATAAAGAAAAATATTTATTTATGAAAAATTTATGTGTTTAACTACCTATATTTCCAAAGTTTTTTAAAATATCGAAAAAAGCCGAATCACTCCTACTAGATAATTTACTTTTTTATAAAAAATATTAACATTGTAGTAGTACATCTCAATTTTTTTTAACAATTTTTATAAAATTTGAATTTAGTGACGAAATCGCTTCATACAATTTGTATGGCAGTCGCCTATGGTGACAGGAAAATTTTACGAAAATCAATTTTACGAATGGCAATTATTCGAATCACATTTTTTCGAAAAATAATTTTCCGAACACGCAATTATCAGAAATAACAATTGTTCGAATTTTTATGAGGTCATGTTGGTAGTATTGTGAGAGGAATAAACCATAGATTTTTATTGTAATATACTAGATGTCGTAGTTAGCAAATTTTGTATGAAACGAAGTGAGGCATTTGTCCGGGGGATTTTTGGCGTTTTAGTACATCGTTTTTCCATAGAGAATAACGACTAATGTGAATTGTTTTCGGATTTATTTGTCGTAAAAAACACTTTGTTTATTTATATTTAGAGAAAAGTTATTTAGGATGTGTTGAAATGTAAGGAAAACTGAAATATGTTGCCAACCAAAACGACAAACGCGCGATATTCCATGACTCACTTTTTGCACGGAGTACTACATCTACATAGTTTAATAAATAATATCTATGGAATATACAACATGTCGACGCACCGTGCTGTCAAACATCAGTTATTAAAAATGTGCAATTATACGTACCCAACAATAATACAACAAGTTATAATAGTCTTCATCGAATATATTTTACTGGCAACAAATATGTCAAAAGAGGCAACATGATGACACAGAAATATATTAAATTCGGTCAATTGGTTTTCCAACAAATGTTAGTTCGAATAATTTGCATTCGGACAATTGTCATTCTGATAGCTGATTTTCGAAAAATTGTTATTCGTACAATTGCGCATTCGAAGAATTTTCATGTAATTTATTTTTTATTTATTTATTTATACATCTTCTTGTACATAATATAAACAAATATAATAGTACACTGGCGGGCTTATTGCCACTAGGCAATTTCTTCCAACCAACCAGATTACAAAGTATTGCAACATTGTGTACCTATGTACAACAGCAAATAAATAAGAGTTAAATAAATCAAAGAAAATATGTATAACACTTAAATACTATTAAAACAAAAAATAATAATAATTCATAGTAAGAAAAAAGGATATGGTAAGGACAGGAGAGGAAATCGGGATCAGGTGTTCATGGATAAATATTCCTTTTTTAGTTTTTTCTTGAAAATACTAAGTGAGTTAGACGACGCTATATCCGGACTAAGGCTATTCCATAATCTTGCTGATTGTACTTCGAACGAAGAGCTGAGAAATTCTGTATTATGGATAGGTATGGAAAGTGTTGTACATTCAGCAGATCGGAGTGAAAGTCCATGGTTGGATAAATAACTGAATTTGCTTTTGAGGTGCTATGGCAGGTTTGGGTTAGAGAGAATATTGTATAATAGTGACAAAATGTGTATATTGCGTCGCTGGCGTATCCTGGGCCAACAAAGAAGATTGCGGTAAGATGATATGCGATCAAATTTTTTCAACCCAAAGATGAATCTGATACATATATTCTGAAGACGTTCAAGTTTATTGAGATGCACTTCATTTGCATCCAAATAGCATACATCGGCATAATCAAGCAATGGAAGAAGAAGTGATTGAGCTAGAGTTATTTTACAACGGAATGGAAGGAAATTTTTAAGTTTATTAAGTGAATGTAGGGCAAAGAAAATAGATTTACTAACATGCGATGCCTGTTCATGCCACGAAAGGTCATCATCGATGAAGATCCCAAGATCTTTTACAACCCTGGTATACGGAATGCATTGGTTATTGATATACAGCAATGGGAGTTGCAAATTCCTTAAAGATGATAGCAAACGAGGACTACCGATTATAATTGCCTGGGACTTAGTCGGATTAATTAGAAGACCATGATCCGATGACCAAGAAGAGATAAATTTAAGATCGTCATTCATGTGAAGGACTGCATTGTTAATATCAGAGATATTAAAATGGAAATATAATTGAAGATCGTCTGCAAACAGGTGATATTTAAATCTGAGGTTTGTAGTGATAGAGTTAATAAATATGAAAAATAACAGTGGAGATAAAACTCCACCTTGCAGTACTCCAGACAGCAAGGTGGCATTATCAGAGGTAGAGTTAGCTATCTTTATGCATTGTTTACGGTCGCCAAGCTAACTGGTGAACCACTCCAATACTGGCTGGGCTATGTTTAGCGAGGACAACTTAGCAATAAGAATGTCAAAATCAACGGAATTAAACGCGCTACTGAAATCGAGTAGTGTGAGAATTGTATATTGTTTATTGTTCATAGCACGTCTAATGTCATCCGTTATCTTAACTAGTACAGTTGTGGTACTATGACCTGCTTTGAAACCAGATTGCAGTGGATCAAGGTGATAATTAGATCAAAGCCATGCATTGAATTGATTAAATACTATCCTTTCAGTAACATAAGATAATATTAGTAAAATCGAAATAGGACGATAGTCTTTTAGTTGAGTAGGTGTTGAAATCATAGGGAGGGATATGACATGTGCGATTTTCCATGCCGATGGAAAGATACCAACGGTCAGTGAGTGGTTAATAATGTGTTTGTAATAATGGGCAGAATTGGAGGCAAAAGCAGACGTATCATTTCAATATTGAGGCCATCGGAGTCGAAGGATTTGGTTGTTATGGAAGATAAGATTTTCATAATCTCAGTATCAGTTATAGTTTCAAATGCGAAAGGTATGTGGGTAGGAATAGGTTGACTACATACATCGTTGATTGAGTGTATTGGCTTTTTTATTATTATTAAGAAGGAACGAAGGCGAAGCAAAGTGACGATTTAACTCGTTGATATCGATCTTAGGGGTCTCAAGGTCACCACTCCTCCCTACTCCTAGAGATTGCAATAATTTCCAAGTGCGACGGGGAGCAGATTGACCGATGAAGTTGTGAATGTGGCGTTGCTTTGCATTGCAACAAGACTGGTTGCAACGATTACGTAGTGCCTTATAGCTACTCCAGTTGTTGTCAGTCGGCTGCCGCTTATGCTTGGCAAAGGCTTTATCTCTCTTTGCCATGAGATATTTAATGTCGAATATTTTTATTATTGCATATGCGCAAACATTGGATTTTTTCCCTGTCGGGAGTCAAAGATATTTTTTAACAGATTTTTAATTATCTCAATAGAGACGAAGTTGGAATATTTATTGTAGGAGAACCGGGAAATCAAGGCACCTACAGGGCTTACGACCTGTCATCGGCTGGTTTTGACAGGTCGTAAACCAGCCGATGACAGGTCGTAAGCCCTGTAGGTGCCTTGATTTCCCGGTTCTCCTACAATAAATATTCCAACTTCGTCTCTATTGAGATAATTAAAAATCTGTTAAAAAATATCTTTGACTCCCGACAGGGAAAAAAATTCAATGTTTGCGCATATGCAATAATAAAAATATTCTTCAGTATTCGTTCGAATAGGTACCTTAAGTATAACTTTTATAATAGCTTTTTGGGCTATGTCTATTTTCTTTATTATTGTTGGCGTTGCACTTCCCCATCCAATAATTCCATATTCCATTATTGAATGACAAAGAGCATAGTATATATTTTTCAAATGTTTTAGGTCAATAACATTTCTGATTGATTTCAAGAAGTATATTAATCTATTCATTTTAGATGTCACGCAGTCAATGTGGTAGTCCTATCTCAAGTTTTCATCAAATATAATTCCTAGATATTTCATGCTCTCTGTTCGTTCAATGATCGGGCATATGTTGGTTGATCACTTAAGTTTTCGGTACAGTAATCATGAATTCTTAGTTTATGTTCGTCACTAGGTTTATTTCGGGAGGTTATGCTGTATGCAATGTATTTTGTTTTGTTTGTATTTAGTGCCAGAGAGTTCCTGTCAAGCCATTTTTTTACTTCTGTCAATTCTGTTTCAGCCATTTTATATACTTTATTCCAAGGTTTTTCGTAATAGATGAAAACTGTGTCATCAGCATAACTGATGATATGTCCTTTTGTGGGTATATTGCATCGGTCATTCATATATTATATGTAAGAAACAGGATAGGCCCTCATACACTTCCCTGAGGCACACCACAGTTAATTGTTAGATTTTCGCTTTTGTGCCTTCCCACTTTTACACATTGCTTTCTGCATGTCATGTAATTTTTGAGAATTTTTAGGGAAGTATCTTTTACATCAATGTTTTCAAGCTTTTTGAAGAGCAAATTGTGGTTAATGGTATCAAAAGCTTTGGTTAGGTCAATAAAAACTGCAAGACACTTGTTGCCTTTATCCATTAATTCTTTTATATGGTCAGTGACATATGAAATTGCATCTGAGGTATTTTTATTTTCTCTGAAACCGTATTGGTTTTTAGAGAGGATGTCATATTTGTTTAAATAGTTCATCAGTTGCTTCTTTATTACCTTTTCCAAAATTTTTGACATTGAATTTAGTAAACTTATTGGTCTGTAGTTATTTATTTCTTCTTTACTACCATTTTTGTGAATCGGTAATATTTTTCCTTGTTTAAGTATGTTTGGAAATTCTCCTTTTTTTATTGATAAGTTTATAAGGTGTGTTAGTGGTTCACATAGTTCTTGCTGTAGTATTTTGAGTGCTTTTGATGTAATATTATCTTTCCCAGGTGCACTGTTTGTTTTCAGTTATGAAATAGTTTTTTCTATGTCCGTAATTTTAATTTCCTTTAATTAAAATTTAGGGCGAATTTCGGAGTTTGTGTTGCTGTTACCATCCTGTCGATTTGGTTTTGTGGTTTATGTGTTTTGATTTTTTTTGCAGTTTCTTCTCCACAATTTGCAAAATAATGGTTTATATGTTTTCTATCACATCTGGGTTCTTTTCGAATAGCATTGTTTCTTCATTAATCTTAATTTTTTTAATAAATGAGTCCTTATTTTTTTTTGATGTGTGATTTCTTTAAGTATTTGCCAGATTTTTTAAGGTTTCTGGTTGCATTCATTAATTGTGTTTATGTAGTATGTTTCCTTTGCTTTGTGTATAATATTAGCACAAATGTTTCTGTATCTTTTATAAAAATCAAATGGTAGGTATATATATCGTTTGAATTTTTTAAATTTTTTCATGCAATTAGTCTCTTTTCCTTATACTATTTAATATGCTCTGTGTTATCCATGGTTTGAGTCTTTTTTTATGGGGTGGTCGTATTGTTTTTTAAATAGTAAATTTTTGTATTTAATTCTGTAAATACTTAGTGAAATGTATGTATGTATGTATGTATGATTAGTCCGAGGTGAGCTAAGGTTTGTATATATTCATCTTTTTGCGGATGTCCATTTCGCAATATGTCTATGTTCAAATCACCCATAATAAATAAATTCTTTACCATTTTTAACTCATTAATTTCTCTTTCTATTTCTATAAGAAATGTATTTATATTACGGGTTGCTGGTGATCTGTATATTGCTAGAAGGGTGTTTTCTTTATCAAAAGAAATTTGTAGACAGTTAGTGTCATTAATTTTTAGTTCTGTTATTTGTGCATCTAATTTTATACAAACTATTTCCTATAGTTTAATTCGTCTTCTTCTTTCTTTATGTTGACATTTTGGTTTGTTTTTATGCAAACTACTTCCTTTAGTCCAATTCTTCGTTTTATTATTTTATGTAGACGTTGGGTGAATTTTATATATAAAATATTTCCTATAGTCCAATTCATCTTATTCTTCTTTTATGAAGACTTTTTGTTAAGTTTTTAATATAATGCATTTCCTATTGTGTAATTCTTCTATTTCATCTTTTATGTAGACCATTGGGTCAGTTTTCATTAAAAACTATTTGTTATAGTCTTTTACTTCGTCTTTTTCTTTTTTTTTATTTAGTCTTTTGCGTTAGTTTTAAGTCTAATAGTCTATTGTACAGAAATATTATAAACAACATGCACACTTGATGAAGATACATAAACGAATGGGATGTGACCAATACTAGAATCTTCTCAATACTTGTGTTCAATCGAAATTTACACCATTATATCATCGTATATTGCTAAATTTTCAATAACTACACATTTCATTTTGATGACAATATATAAAAAATCGGGATTGGTGCCATCACTGGACTCTTCACAACGTTTATATTCAAATTAAATACTATTTTCTTCTTAACATAGTTAAAGTCTTCTTCTTATGTAATGTAGACTTTAGTGTCAGTCTATCAGTTTTATTGTGCAAGTATATAATAAACTATATGCACACTTAACGAAAAATATAAAAACGAATGGGATGTGACCAACACTAGAATCTTTTCAGTACTTTTGTTTAATCAATTTTTAAACCATTTCCCATCATCCAAAATGACTAAATATTATAAACACATTCTTTGCGTTCGATGACAATATAAAAATAGGGGTTGTGGCCAAAACCAAACTCTTTATAGAGTTGTCTCTTTATAATTAGTCATATTTGAAACCATTTCCCAAAGTCTATGCGTGCAGAAATTGTATGTACTTATATATTAAAACAAATGGGTTGTGGCCATCACTTGAACATTTTACACCGCTTAAACTCAATTAAATTTAAAATTACTTTTCATAGTACGAATTAGCAAAAATTTTGTGTGACAATATTATATAAACTATTGCTTATTCCTTCACTAATTTACATTCTTGGCCAACGGCGGGACATAAAAGCTAGTACATATAATACATGAGTGTATATAAAGGATAGGTACCCATGTGAGTATTTAAATTTATTATACATATAAACATCCACACATACATACACATATTTTATTACTAGTCGCATGTAACACATGAGATACAACTGTCGATAGCGATAGTATCTAAAGTTGAAGAATAAGTACCAAACTATAAACCCATAAATACAAATTATTTAATATTTTAAGATATTTGATTTTCTATACAACAAATGTACCTAGGTATGTATGTCAAGATAGGATAGTATGGAGGTTAGTCCTTTTTTCTACCCAGAATATGAAAACAGCGTGACGGTATGTATGTATGTTTGGATGTTTAAGTATCAAACTATTAAGTCTTCTCACATATTGTGTACATACAAGTTGTATGAAGCGATGTCGTCACTAAATTAAATTTTTATAAAAATTGTAAAAAAAAATTGAGATTTACTTGTACAATACTAATATTTTTTAGAGAAAATAAAACTATCTAGTTGGGGTGTTTCGGCTTTTTTCGTTTTTTTTTTTTAAATATTTTGAAATAAAGGCAGTTAAACTGATAAATTTATAATAAAAAAATGTTTGAGAAACCCTGGAATTAAAAAAAAAACAATTTGAGATTTTGTATTTGTCTATGTTTGTACTAATTTTCAGTGTTCTAGCTTTTATTGTTTCTGAGATATATGGAAAAATAAACCAAAATTTCAAAAGTTGATAACCTCTGACTGAAACAAAAATTCAAAATTCTGAGTATAAAAGTTTGTAGGCCTATAACTGTTTATATATTCTGAAATTTTGGGCTCTGTAAATTGAGCGGATCAAAAGTTATAAGGGGGGACGGACACACACACACACACACGCACGCACGCACGCACGCACGCACGCACGCACGCACGCACCCACACACACACACACACACACACACACACACACACACACACACACACACACACACACACACACAAAACTCACATAAATTAATCGTATGTTAAATTTTTTTTTTGTTTTGTTCATTTATTTGTGTTTTTTTTAATATTATCTTTTGTTTACTTTTATTTACATTTTTTGTTGTTGTTTGTAACAAAAATATAACAATTTAACTGTCACAATCCTTTTCCCATCCATTTTTTTTTCTCTTCCCTTCCTTTCCCGTCACAGGCAAACATACAGTAAATCTTAGTTATGTATATCTAAATTTATGATGTTTAAAATGTTTCATATTTAATATCTGTGGACTTATGTAATTGGTCTGTTTGTTATTATTTTATAGTGTATTATTCTATATTAGTATTTCAAGACTGTATTTTTCCCTAAATAAATAAATAAATAAAATGTTCTACTCCAAATTTTGAGTTAATCCATGTATGGGAACATATATGCTGCGAGACCTCTAGTTGGTGTTATTAGCATGCAAATAGTCTACTACGCCATACAAAATGTTCCTTCGTACACGCATCTTGGCTTAATAATGTCGATTCATTCAGAGAATTGAATTCTCATGAAATAATCGACAGTTGGATAATTTTGAACAACAATGGACAACAAAAAGGCTATTGCTCAGCTGCGCACTAACAGGTATCCCTGGAGTGCTGCTGGTTTTCAGCTAAGCCTTAGGACAACACGAAACAATCCACATGTCATAACCCATATAATATATTTAAAAAATAAAAAATAAATTAAAAATAATATGTATTTCTTTTTTCTTTTTTATGTCATAGCTATATCCCTTGATGTTGCGGGAGCATTTGACAAGGCTTGCTGGCCTCAAATTTTAAACATAATTCGAGATCGGAAGGTTTATTGCAACGTATATAGAATAGTTAAGAGCTATTTTACAAACAGACACGTGGCTATGTCTGGGGGACAAGTTTTGCACTGGCGACCTATTATCATCGGGTGCCCTCAGGGTTCTGTTTCAAGTACACTATAATGGAACATTTTGTTCGAAGTCCTTCTCTCACTTACGGGCTGCAACATTTTATCATATGCCGATGATGCTACAATCCTTATTCTAGATAACACCCGACCTTTTATTTAGCGCGCAGCTATTCCGATACTTTATTCTCTTTCAGATTGGGGTATAAGTCATAGACTAAAAGGCATAATGAAAAGTTATCCATCCATCAAATTTCTCAATACACATGTAATATTTAAGGATAGGGTCAAATGTTTGGGTGTTACACTTGATAGAGCCTAACTTTTGAAAACCATGTTCGTGAAGTACCCGTCCTTGGTTTAAAAATTTATTTTTATCATTTTCTTCTTTTATGTAGACGTTTGGGTCAAGCCTTATACAAACTATTTCCTATATTTTAATTCTTCTTCTACTTTTAAGTAGACCTTTTGGTCAAAACTTATACTGACTATTTTCTATAGTCTAATTCTTCTTCTTTTTTCTTCGGGACAATTATTAAAAAAATATTTTCTATCATCTAATCTGTTCTATTATTTTTTATTTTATTTTATTTTGTAGAAATATTATAAACTATATGAACATTTGGTAAAAATATATAAAAACGAATTGAACGTTTTTATTCAAATTAAATACTGTGACAGCCGTTTCTTGGCGCGGATCAGCCGTCGGAAAAGTGTTGTTACGAACAACGAAAAAAATTGTGAAATGTATTATTTTATGATAATGGAGAAAGGAGGAAGAGACTCACCTGATAACGAATTCGTTCTTCTTCTTCTCGTTAGTACGACACAACGCGACACACACGGTCTAATCTTGACTGATACAATGCAAACTGTTTGGCGATTATCAGAAGACTGGCGGGTAACGAGGGGGGTATTACAGCACGCGTAAAGCACTTGTTTAATTGTGCAGAAATATTATTAACTACACTGCTTTTGACACATGCTTCTGATGACAATGTATTAAAACTTAGGATGGCCAATATTTTGATGCTTCTTTCTATCGAACTTAAAACTATTTCCCATCATGCACTTGCTTTTTATGACAATATAGATTTACTCAGAATTTGGAGTAGAACACTTAGTGTCCCCTCCCCCCCCCCCTTATAACTTTTTTCCGCTAATTGCACAAAGCCTTAAATTTCAGAAAAAATAGAAATTTATTTGCCTACAAAACTTTTATACTCAGAATTTTGAATTTTTAGAAAATTATTGGCCCACAAAATTTTTATACTCAGAATTTTGAATTTTTGTTTCAATCGGGGATTATTAATTTTTGAATTTTTACTTTATTTTTTCATATATCTCAAACGCCATAAAAGATATGTAGAACGGGCTCATTCTATATGAAATCAACACAGGATAAAAACCTGGGAGGCAAGTCTCGTGCAACTGGCGAAATCAATACCCTCACAATTACCCATATCATGGATAAAATTATTATATGCAGCCGATTTCTCCAAGGTCCCTCAAAACCGAACATCAGCTAAGTACCCATTCGAAACTTAAATCCTTAAGTGGCTTACTTAATAAATTTGCATTTCACCAACAAATAACACCCACACTAAACTGATGTCAGGATTATTTTTTGTTATGTTTCCGGTGAACATGAATATGGACTCAAGATAACGTTACTTTAAAAAATATGCAAATAAGAAATACATAATAAACCATAAAAATATCATTAAAATATTCTAACGTGTGAATTTCACGATTTTTACTCTATATATAAATTAATTATAAAAAAGTACTACTTTGATCTCATGAGTATAGGTATTTGCCGCTGGCGCCAACAGATGGCGCTAGCGGCGCTCGCTGTCAGGGTAGCCTTGTTTGTACACCAGTTTTTATTTTTGACACATCATGTACAGACAGTTTATTTAGTATTCACACCAATTTAGTTATTTTATTTTAATATTTTTTACTTTTTTTAATATATAATGCAACTGGCTCATGCCAGCCGCAATTATAACTACAGACAAACCTTACCAATCTATTTTTACCAAACTTTTGTAGGTTTGGTTTAAAAAAACGGTGTACATCCTAGGATATACTCGCTGTCATGGCTGTTTATTCGCTTCGCACTTGTTGATTGTTGAGATTGTTCGACACGGGACGCACATATTTATCAGAGTATAATATTTAGCAGAGTATAATTATGGATAAACCAAGGAAACGTTCTACAAATTTTACCCCCAGTGAAAAAACTAAATTAATTGAATTAGTTTCAAAAAACACGGCAATTACTTCAAAATAAACGGATGGAGCATGTCTATTTCATCGACCAATTCAACGATTTCACGAATCCAGCCATCTTCCAAGATGATAATAAACAAAATATAACTTAAATTTTACAAAAAAAAAAGATAAATTCAATAATAAAACAACTCTGCGACGAAATCGTAACCCAAATATCTATCTGTCAAACGCGTTAAGTGAAGCTTATGACGGTTAATCCACTAGAGACCGCCACTTAAAATTTTATGCGCCGACGTCGCTAAGCGAGGCTAAGATTGTTTGATGAAATGCAATTTTGCGCTAAGTGGTTCATAAATGTGATTTTTTAAGTTAAGGAGCCTTGGGGAAATTGGGCAATGGAGTTCTATCTTATCTGTAGATGTCATAGAACTCCATATGATAATTATATTCATGATATGGGTAATCACGAGGGTTTTAATTTCGCCGATTGGACCAGACTTGCCCCCTGATCATCTCAGAATATGATTAAATTTGCTACACAGGTTTTCCTATTATAGATTAAGAAAAATACCTTTATTTCAAATACCAAATACGGTTTCAAAATTAGGGCTACATTTAATATCCCAAAATCGGGTGGAAAAACGTAGCCGACATATTTTGAAATCACTATACTTAGCTTTTCTCCTTATTGAGCTAGATATTATGGGAGAGCATCATGTGCATCTGCATTGGTATGAGTAGGATGTCAAAATACATGCACTAGGTGTTTAAAAGTGAAAATCTTTTGTGCTCAAATAAGTTAAAGGTATAAGCTATAAAAGTTTTTACATTTTGTGGACGTGTTGACAAGAATATTATTTCGTAAGTACTACATGAAAAACATTTGGATAGCGAAATGGATAGCGAAAACAAATTCATAAAATTACAATGTTTTAACCCACTAATTAACCTAATCACACAATTAAGGATAAAAAGAGACAGAAATGTAACATTTTGGATGTTAATTTTATATCCTGAAATACCCAAAAAAGCCATAATTAGGGATTCTTGTAAGAAAGAAATTGGAAATTTAAAGGTAGACTATACTAATAAACCTATCCCCAGTTCTCAGCCATATAACTCATTCACTCTAAGCATTATTCTACAGAGAAAATAAATAAGACAAACTCTGTATTGAAGCGTAAACTCTTTTTAGCAGCTGAAAATGCATCTAGTGATGATGAGAACCTAGATTAGTCAGTTTTAAAAAACCACAAAAAAAAGTTTTCTACATCGACAAATAGAGCTAAGTGGTTAATCCAACTGTCGATTTGTTCAGGAGAACTTTGTTCTCTTAACATATCGACAATGTATCAAGCCAGAATACGCGAGAATTGTATGGAGAGGTCTACTTTTTTCATGGATTTTCCAACTTTGAAGTCAAAAAATACCAACTTAGAGGCTTCTCAGCATATATGTTCCATACACGGATTTACTCAGAATTCGGAGTAGAACATTTCGTGTGTCTGTGTGTGTGTCTGTGTGTGTGTCTGTGTGTGTGTCTGTGTGTCCGTCCCCCCCTTATAACTTTTGATCCGCTCAATTTACAGAGCCTAAAATTTCAGAATATATAAACAGTTACAGGCCTACAAAACTTTTATACTCGGAATTTTGAATTTTTGTTTCAGTCAGGGGTTATCAACTTTTGAATTTTTATTTTATTTTTCCATATATCTCAGAAACCATAAACGCTAGAACGCTGAAAATTGGTACAAACATAGACAAATACAAAATCTCAAATGAATTTTTTCAAAAAAATTCCAGGGTTTCTCAAACATTTTTTATTAAGAAAAATATTTTTTTTATGATAAATTTATGAGTTTAACTGCCTATATTTCCAAAACTTTTACAATTATCAAAAAAAGCCGAAACACCCCAACTAGATAATTTAATTTTCTATAAAAAATATTAACATTGTTGTAGAAGATCTCAATTTTTTTTTAACAATTTTTTTAAAAATTGAATTTAGTGACGACATCGCTTCATACATTTTGTATGGCAGTCGCCTATACACAATATGTAAGAAGACTTAATAGTTTGATACTTCATCTCCAAACATACATACATACCATCATGCTATTTGCATATTCTGGGTAGGAAAAAAGGAACTTCCTCCAAACTATCCTATCTTGACATACATACCTACATAATATATGTTGTATAGAAAACAAAATATCTGAAAATATTCAATAATTTTTATTTATGGGTTTATAGTTTGGTACATATTCTTCAACTATACATACTATCGCTATCGACAGTTGGATCTCATGTGTTACATGCAACTAGTAAATACTTATAAGTCTTAAAGAGAAATGGGGCATTAGGAAAATAATGCAGTAATTTAATGCACCAAATTATATGGTGAGACAAGCAAAACATATATTAAAAGAAAAGGGTGTTTTAGAAAGCCCTAAACAAAAGCCTGGAAAGATTCTTTCAAGAGCTATTGTCGGCACAGTTAAGTGATCCAACTGTCGATTTGTTCAGGAGAACTTTGTTCTCTTAACATATCGACAATGTATCAAGCCAGAATACGCGAGAATTGTATGGAGAGGTCTACTTTTTTCACGGCATTTCCAACTTTGAAGTCAAAAAACACCAACTTAGAGGCTTCGCAGCATATATGTTCCATACACGGATTTACTCAGAATTCGAAGTAGAACATTTCGTGTGTCTGTGTGTGTGTGTGTGTGTCTGTGTGTCTGTGTGTGTGTGTGTGTCCGTCCCCCCCTTATAACTTTTGATCCGCTCAATTTACAGAGCCTAAAATTTCAGAATATATAAACAGTTACAGGCCTACAAAACTTTTATACTCGAAATTTTGAATTTTTGTTTCTGTCAGGGGTTATCAACTTTTAAATTTTTATTTTATTTTTCCATATATCTCAGAAACCATAAACGCTAGAACGCTGAAAATTAGTATAAGCATAGAAAAATACAAAATCTCAAATTAGTTTTTTCAAAAAAATTTCAGGGTTTCTCAAACATTTTTTATTAAGAAAAATATTTTTTTTATGATAAATTTATGAGTTTAACTGCCTATATTTCCAAAAATTTTACAATTATCGAAAAAAGCCGAAACACCCCAACTAGATAATTTAATTTTCTATAAAAAATATTCACATTGTAGTAGAAGATCTCAATTTTTTTTTAACAATTTTTTTAAAAATTGAATTTAGTGACGACATCGCTTCATACATTTTGTATGGCAGTCGCCTATACACAATATGTAAGAAGACTTAATAGTTTGATACTTCATCTCCAAACATACATACATACCATCATGCTATTTGCATATTCTGGGTAGGAAAAAGGATCTTCCTCCATACTATCCTATCTTGACATACATACCTACATATGTTGTATAGAAAACAAAATATCTGAAAAATATTCAATAATTTGTATCTATGGGTTTATAGTTTGGTACATATTCTTCAACTATACATACTATCGCTATCGACAGTTGGATCTCATGTGTTACATGCAACTAGTTTTATGAAAGTGATGATATAAGCCGAATAATGTCTGGTATTAAGGACTGTTTGACTGTAGTCGATTCGAATGGAATTAAAACAAAAACATCAAAATGTTCAATATTGTGTTATCTGAAGTAAGCTTACTTATCGTTTAAGGAAAGATTATCAGATATTTAAATAGGCTTTTCAAAATTCGCCGAGCTTCGATCAAAATATTTCATACTGGCAGGCAAAAGTAGTACACATTCAGTATGTGTATGCACAAGCCATCAGAACTTGAAGTTAATCCAACTGTCGATTCGTTCATGAGAATTCAATTCTCTTAATGAATCGACATTATTAAGCCAAGATGCGTGTAATAAGGAAAATTTTGTATGGTGTAGTGGACTTTTTGCATGCTAATAACACCAACTAAAGGCCTCGCAGCATATATGTTCCCATACATGAATTTACTCAGAATTCGGAGTAGAACATTTTATGTGAGTTTTGTGTGTGTGTGTGTGTGTGTGGTGTCTGTCCCCCCCTTATAACTTTTGATTCGCTCAATTTACAGAGCCTAAATTTTTAGAATATATAAACAGTAATAGGCCTACATAACTTTTATACTTAGAATTGTGAATTTTTGTTTCAGTCAGGGATTATCAACTTTTGAAATTTTGGTTTATTTTTCCATATATCTCAGAAACCAAAAAAGCTAGAACGCTGAAATTTGGTATAAACATAGACAAATACCAAATCTCAAATCAGATTTTTTTTAAAAAAAACCAGGATTTCTCAAAAATTTTTTATTAAGAAAAATATTTTTTTATGATAAATTTATGAGTTTAACTGCCTATATCTCCAAATTTTTTAAAAATATCAAAAAAAGCCGAAACATCCCAACTAGATAATTTAATTTTCTATAAAAAATTTTACCATTGTATAAGCACATCTTAAATTTTTTTCGATAATTTTTATAAAAATTGAATTTAGCGACGACATTGCTTCATACAATTTGTATGGCAATCGCCTACACACAATATCTTAGAAGACTTAATTGTTTGATACTAATCTCCAAACATACATACATACCATCATTCTGTTTTCATATTCTGGGTAGGATCAAAGGACTGACCTCCATACTATCCTATCTTGACATACATACATATGTAGGTACATGTGTTGTATAGAAAATCAAATATCTTAAAATATTCAATAATTTGTATTTATGAGATTATAGTTTGGTACTTATTCTTCAACTATACATACTATCGCTATCGACAGTTGGATCTCATGTGTTACGTGCAACTTGTGATATAAAATATGAAATTAGAAGCTTTGACAAATGGACTACATACTTATAAACATTGATAAACACTGTTTGGCAAAAATCCTGTGTAATCCACCAAACATTAATTGTTATACAAGTGAATGTACAGAATGCCCAGGTGTTGCCCCATTTCATAAAATCATTGATTTACATCAATTTCTCAACGGGTATCATATAAAGAGTGCATACTGTGAGTTTCATCGTGATGTATTTGTATGTATGGCGAACGGCGTACGGATTATCCTTTTTGTGTCCTCTCCACAGACCAAACTAGAAATCAGATCGACTTCATATTAACATCATGATTATGTGTAATTGTTTAAAGTGCATAGACCTAGAGCTGATTGGTTTTCCATACATATCCGTTAATTTTTACTCTATAATTTCATCTGTCCAAATTTTCAAAATACTCTCACGGTCTGGAAAATCGAGTTTTTTGTATACCGTTTAAAATTTCGATACAACAAAAATACACTCACCAAAAATGCATTCAAGGATTGTCAAAATTTAAAGAAAAAAATCTATGGATCAATGTGAAATAAATTTCATATTCCAACCGTCGATTTATTCAAGAGAACTTTGTTCTCTTAACATATCGACAGTGTAACATATCAAGCCAGGATACGCGAGATTATATGCAGGGTCTATATTTTTCACGATTTTTCCAACTTTGAAGTCAAAAAACACCAACTTAGAGGCTTCGCAGCATACCTGTTCCATATACGTATTTACTCAGAATTCGGAGTAGAATATTTAGTGTCTGTCTGTGTGTGTGTGTGTGTGTGTGTGTCCCCTTATAACTTAGGGTCCGTTTACGTAGCCCATTACGAAGATAAATTTACGAAGCCCAAAATTTCAGAATATATAGATAAATTTTGTATTTGTATTGGTTTATCCTCCATAGGCTCCCAAACAGAGCACTCGGAGTCGTCATTGATTATAATTAAACAAATTAATATTAATAAACAAAGATGATAAACTCCATGCAAATTGAAATCTCTTTCATTTAGCATTTTGTCAGTTGTATAAAATGATTTATCGACGAGATACTTCTTCATCTCTCTCTCAAAACTAAGTACCTTCTTTTAAAGACCGTATGTGAGGTGGCAATTTATTATACTTTGTCTTAAAACTCTGCCCCACAAAGCTGTTTGCGATTTTCGCTAGTCTGCACTTTGCAGGTCTCATGTTGTTTGCACCTCGCGTATTATACTGATGATATTTTGAGTTTAGAGGAGTGTTTTTCATATTGCGTGGAGCATAGGTAAGGCATTCCTGAATATAAACGCCAGCCAAAGTGAGTATGCCGCCCCAATTTTTTAAAATATTCACGGCAGGAATCTCTTGGGCGTAAATTAAGAGTAATCCTAACCGCTCTCTTTTGCAAAACAAACACTCTGTTAGAGTCAGCCGCCCTCCTCCAGAGCATCACACCGTATGACATAATACTATAAAAATACGCGAAGTAATACATCTCGCTGTATCCTGGCCGCAGACATCCTTAACTTTTTTGATGGCATAGATCGCTGAATTTAGTCTGTTACACAAGTGATCAATGTGTGGTGACCATTGTAGATTACTATCAGCAACCAGACCAAGGAATTTACACTGTCGACAGCATTTATTGTCAGATTACATAAAACGTCAGTCACCGATGCTTCGTGTTAACGTCGTAGAGAGAAATGAAGAGCATTCGTTTTCGTCATATTTAAAACAAGGTTATTGGCACCGAACCACCTATCCACTTCATTCAACACTTGTGTGATTTCTTCTTTGGTTTGATTGGTGCCATTTTTTTTCCTTTAATAATACATATGTATCGGCTGCGAACATTATAATTTTATTATTCTGACGCATCATTTTTGCCAGATCATTAATGAATATAATAAATAATAAAGGTCCTAATATAGATCCCTGAGGCACTCCACAATTAATGTCGCCAGTATTTGATTTAACATTATTTATTTGGGTTTTTGCTTCCTATTTTTCAAATAAGAAGCAAAGAAACATTTCTCCGTTCCGCGAATGCCATAATGATCAATTTTTTCGATAAGTATATCATGCTGGACACAACCCAACGCTTTCGAGAGATCACAAAACACACCACCCTCTAGGGCCTCCAAGATGTACTGTAACAGCGATGATATTTCATCACTAGTACTTTTACCTTTTTGGAAGCCAAATTGTTGTGAATGGAGTACCTATAGTACATACATACATACCATCACGCCGTTTCCCTATTTGGGGTAGGCAGAAAGAACCGAACGCCAGACTCTTCTATCTTGACATATACCTATAGTATATTTTGTTAAATAGTGGGTAAGCTGTTCGGTGACAATTTTTTCCAACATTTTACTGAAGACAGGTAGAATTGATATAGGCCTATAGTTATAAGTATCAGTTTTGACACTTTTTTTAAATATCGGAATGACTCTCGCAATTTTCAACAGATCGGGAAAGCAACCCTTTTCCAGACATCTGTTATAGATAACAGCTAAATGCGGTGATATATTATATGTATGTTATAATTTCTTTTATGAATTTTATGGACAAATACCAGAGGTCTTGAGATGACTTGGGTTTCATATTCATGGAAATTTTTATTGCATCATTACTTGTATTTTTTTGAAATTTAAATAGTAATAGGCATACAAAAATTTTATTCTCAGAATTTTTAATTTTTTTTTCAGTCAGGGGTTATCAACTTAAAATTATTACTCTATTTTTATAAATATCTCAAATACCATATAAGCGAAAATCCTGAAAATTGGTATAAAATACAAAATATCCAATTCGTATTTTAAAAAAAGTCCAGAGTATCTGAGATTTTTATTAAGAAAAACATTTTTTATGATAAATTTATGTGTTTAACTGCTTCCCAACCCCCAACTAGAAAATTTATGACATTTTTAATTCAATGATACAGTAAACCATTGAAACCCTCAGGGTTTATCTGAGGTTGACGAATTCAGTTTGGTAATTTTAATATACTTAATTCATAAAACATACACAAAATAAAAGTAACAAATTAAGTAAATAAGTGAGTAAATAAATAAATACATAAATAAAAAAAGTAAGAAAAAATCCTATATACATATATAACCATAATATAAAAATAAAATAATACGATGAAGGTTTCGATCTACGACAGCCGGTCAACTCAAGGAGTATACTCCTAGAACATCATATACCTTTCATGTCATCGGACCTCATCATATACCTTTCATGTCATCGGACCTCATCATATACCTTTCATGTCATCGGACCTCATCATATACCTTTCATGTCATCGGACCTCATCATATACTTTTCATGTCATCGGACCTCATCATATACCTTTCATGTCATCGGACCTCATCATATACCTTTCATGTCATCGGACCTCATCATATACCTTTCATGTCATCGGACCTCATCATATACCTTTCATGTCATCGGACCTCATCATATACCTTTTCAAGTGGATAAAATATTTAGGGCATGTAGAGCATATATGCAAGAGCTCATCATCCATATCATTTAAAATTTACATTGTAGTAGTACATCTCAAACTTTTTTTAACAATTTTTATAAAAATTAAATTTAGTGACGACATCGCTTCATACAATTTGTAAGGCAGTATACACTACACAATATCTACGGGGACTCAATAGTTTGACACTTTATATCCAAACATACATACATATAATCATCCTGTATTCATATTCTGGGTAAGAAAAAAAAGACTGACCTCCATACTTTCCTATCCTGACATACATACTTACATGTCTTGTATAGAAAACAAAATATCTTAAAATATTCAATAATTTGGATTTATTTAGTTTGGTATGTACCTACTTATTCTTCAACTATACATACTATCACTATCGACAGTAAGATCTCATGTGTTACATGCAACTATTTTATGAGAAATGTATATAACAGAAGTAAAATAGCTTCTGTAAGGGAAAATTTAATGATCAACTTTATTTTGATATTGTATGTGTCTCTATAAACAAAGGTATTTTTTTACACTCTAAAAGGGATATCTTCTATCTTCCTCAAGGGATAGGCAGTGAGAACCGAACACCGCATCCTTCTATCTTGACACATACATTTCCTCATCAACATCGACACATTGTCTCATTCATACTAGTAATTCAATTTTTCTTAAAATTTCGCAACAGGTATCATGTAGAAAATACATGCTATGAGTTTCGTGACAATATTTTTGTGTGTATGGTGTATTGTGAAAACTTTAGTCCTGTGGGAATCTTTTATTTGTTTAAGAATCGAATAGAAATGTATTTCATAAAAATGCATTTAAAGACCGTCAAACTTTCAAGAAGAAAAAATGAACGAATATATTTTTATTGGATTTTTATCCTTTTCGGGAGTCAAATGATACAAGTATAAGTAGGTAAACAAGCCAAAAATAAAATATTGTTTCTCGCGCAGTTCAAGGGTGACATCTGTGCGAGACACCGCCATCTCATTTATAAGGACTGTTGCTTTTATTGTTTACAAATAAACTAATTTCTTAATTTCTCAATATATGGCGTAACAAAAAGGCTTTTCCGTTACTCCATAGATGGCAATACTATAGTATCTTATTTTCAGGTGAATTGTTACACACTACTCAAATATATAGAACTTTCAAAAATTACATTGATAAGGGAACTCAATAAGAAGGCATAATTGCTGAACGTTGCGCAAGCGCATAAAGTGATCACGAAAACCAGCCGATGACAGGTCGTAAGCCCTGTAGGTGTCTCAAGTTCCTGGTTCTTCTACAATATCCCAACTTCGTCTATATTGAGATGATAAAAAAATATTTTTAAATAAAAAAATGAACGCTTCTTATTATGTGGAGAGTAAAGTGTTGTCCACAACCCACTCGTTTTATTATTATTTAACTATGAACTCATTAGCCTCCCATTTTGAAATTTCGAGAATCACTTACCAAAAGTATGACCTATTCCAACTGTCGATTCGTTCATGAGAATTTAATTCTCTGAATGAATCGACATTATCCAACTGTCGATTCGTTCATGAGAATTTAATTCTCTGAATGAATCGACATTATCCAACTGTCGATTCGTTCATGAGAATTTAATTCTCTGAATGAATCGACATTATCCAACTGTCGATTCGTTCATGAGAATTTAATTCTCTGAATGAATCGACATTATCCAACTGTCAATTCGTTCATGAGAATTTAATTCTCTGAATGAATCGACATTATTAATGTTCCCATACATGGATTTACTCAGCATTCGGTCTAGAACATTTTTTGTGAGTTTTGAGTGTCTGTGTGTGAGTGTCTGACTGTCCCCCCCTTATAACTTTTGATCCGCTCAATTTGCAGGGCCCAAAATTTCATAATATATAAACAGTTATAGGCCTACAAAATTTTTATTCTCAGAATTGTGAATTTTTGTTTAAAATATTTTTTTATGATAAATTTATGAGTTTAACTGCCTATATTTCCAAATTATATTAAAAATATCGAAAAAAGTCGAAACACCCCAACTAGATAATTTAATTTTCTATAAAAAATATTAACATTGTATTAGCACATCTCAATTTTTTTTTCACAATACATACACACATACATACACTCATGCGCAATCGTTCAGATATAAATGTTTTTCATATGTAGCTTAAAGTAGGTACATATGTAAGCACAGCAGTCAAGACTATTAATTGTTAATAATGTGGAACTTTGTTATAGGTTTTATTCTTATACAAATGCATCTACATAATATAACTATAATAAATGTTATTAAACTGTAAATTTCCCGAAAATAAAATGAAATCATCCCCATAGTTCAATCTTTCTGATTTTTTATTCACACTTGTCTTACCTATATTAAAACTAGTGGTTGCAGTCATTGCTAAACTCCTCACTACCAAGTCACTCCATAAAGTATTAAAATTTTGTATGGAAATTTGTAAATGAGTTTATTCAATTATGTTTTTATTTAAATATTTTATCATGAAAACTAGATAATTCTTCAATGCCATTTTATGGAAGTTATGTAACTTTTTGCCAAATTGAAAATACAAATTTCAAATTCTATGTATCCTGAGGTTGGAGTAATTTTAAAATATTTGACATTTAAAAAAATGGAGAAGTACTATTCAGATATCCTTCAAAATCTAATGACGTCTAAGTGGGTATTAGATATTCATATTTGGTAAATTTGAAAAGAATCGAATGAGTAATAAGTCTATAATTGAAAAATTAAGATAAATATGCCGTACATAGCACACACATACAGATACATTGTGATGAAACTTTCAGAATACAATCTCAGCATGATACTACGGTTGATATTCTGCAATAAAAAAATAGCCTTAAAAATTGCGAAATCATAACTCCCCACTATATCTTCTTGGGTCAGTGAGGAGTAAAATCAACTGGGTTGTTGCCAACACTACATATACCTACACTCAATACTATTCTAATTTTAGGTTTAATTTCTAACCACTTCACTAAGTCCGTTATTTGAGACTGAAGGGACAGAAAGGACTGATTATTTTATAAACATACTTATGTAGGTACCTAAGTTAATTTTCATTTATTGCATTAGATATTTTTAACTCGTTTTGAATAACTTACTTACTTAACGTGTCCGAACATAGTTAAATATTCTGATTTAATCATAACAAATATACGATTTTCTAAATGAGTTAGTTTATTGTTTCTCATTTATTTAACTAACTTCCCGAGTATATTGATATAATATATCTACATATAACTAAACTTATCTTTTGATCCAGTGTCTCTTAAATTTTGTCCACAAATGCGATTTCGTAATTTACAAGAGGTCTATTACAATATTTATCAGTAAATAGAAATCCTGAGATGGGCGAGACACATAATATATGTAGAACACAAGAAAGGATTATTTGCAAATCCCCAAGGAGTGCGATGCAGTATTGGCATCTGGAACTGGAGTAGTTTACATATTATGTCAGGAGAGGAGATGACAAAGAATGCTGGAGTAGACCAAGTTCTATAACGTATCATCGAGCACGAATGAATGAAATAATCGGGAACCAACACAAACATTAATTTATATTGTCTACATAATATACCTATTGGTTTCATTAATGTCTATTATTGGACACGACGGTAGATAAGTAAATACCTAAATTAATGTAACTTCATATACACCAATTTGAATGAGAGAAGTGATTCTTACCCTTCTGTGTGTGTGATATCCTCAAGAGAATTAGTATAAGAAATAGAGCAGATATCCTCTCACCACCACATGTTCTGGACAGTGACATGTCTCTAGTGACTTACTGCTGATATAATCCTATTGTTAGTTGGTTGGTACCTACATAATATCACAATTACACTATTTACCTACATATTATTACTTATATCACTTTAATGTTTTCACATCCATCACTAGGTACTTGTTATTTCTCACTGCACTTATGTTCAATTTCGATCATTATTTTATTTCTTCTGACATTCTCAGAGTCATCTTGAATTGTTATTATGATTTCTTTATAGTACCTATTAGGTTGGTTTTCATTTCCAAATAAATTAACTATAAATAATTGTCAATTTACAACATTTTATTTATTTATTTATTAATGTGAATACCTACCTACTATAAATAGATGATCATGGTAAGTACCTACTTATTTATTGCGATATTAGGTACGTGTAATGTACATAGCTGTTGACTATTTATAAAAATATAATAGGTAGACAAGTTCATATTTAAGCAATACATAAACATGTCAATGAATATATAATACATAAACATGTCTATGTAATAATTATTCATAACATAGGTAGGTACCTACACAATCAGATATACCTACTTGGAATCGTTGGAAACGGAAACAAATATTATTTTGTTTAAGAAATGGCTTAAATAAAAATAAAGTAGGTACCTCTGTACTTCGTAGGTACCTACCTATGTCTAAATCTGTAGACTATCGCGTGAACTAGACGTGAACGTTTAATGAAGTTTTCTACACATCTGAATTCATCAATTTTAACATCGCATTTATCTGACTTAGATGATGATGATGCGAATATCAACCCGTAATTTACACTTTTCATTATATTTAATTGGTTGACGTGGACTATCTGAAAAAAATCATAAAGTTCAACAAAAAAATCTGATACAATTTAAACTAAATTAATCGTTGAATGCATATTTCCAAACCGGTATTAATCTTTCGTGTTATTGTACAATCATAAAACTAATCTATAGATGTGTATTATAATTATTATTGTATACAATAAAAATATGATAGGTAACTAAAATAGAGCTATCTAGATACCTACTTATGTTTTATTTAACCAACTGATCCAACCGTCAACTCCTCGAGCTATTTTATAAATAAAAAAATATTAATAAACAGAAATTCCTCCATACAAAATTAATAAAATAGGTACCAATTATCAAAACAAAACTAAAATTTATCAAAACAATAAAACACTGTTTTTTTGTAAATTAAACCTTTAACACATTCACCAACAATTAAAACAAGAATTTCGTTCGTATTTCTCCAAGTTGTTGTATTAATTTAAACGCACTGCGGATTATATTGGTACACTAACACACACCCACTTTTATTTTAATTATTAATTAAAACTCTACGGAGACACGAAATATTGCTATATGGATAATGTGACGCGACACAACCTCCTCATACAGCAGATGAAATAACACTGGTTGTCCGGTGCGGCGCGCGGCGGAGCGGTGAGGGGTGGAGGTCGCACCCCCACCCTGCCCCGTGCTCCGCCCTCCCGCCCCTGCATCCCACACCCACCCCCCCACTGTTCAGTCCCGTACCGTCGTCGGTCCGTACGGGAGGAAAATTGAATCATAAAACTGTTGAAAAACTGAAATCTTAACTTTAATAGATTCCAGTACCTAGGTACTACAAGTTCATACCTTCCTTTTTTAATACGCGGCGATGGCCGATTTACTAATAATATTAATAACAATTAAGCAATACAAATAATAACACTCAATTATTATTATTACCATTATACACTTCCTCAAAAGAATTAGCAGATCAATGCGTAAATTGTAATTTATTTAAAAGAGCAAAATAAAATGCAACAAACGCATCATCAAGCTTTCAATTGGGAATAGTTCACCCATCCAGATACTTAACATATCAAAGGATTAGGCTCTGAGGAGGTCTCTATACTACCTTACATATAACCCTACTGATTCCCGAATATTAACGTTTAAAAAATCTTTAACGATTCTACATGTATTCATAATTACCGTTTTTTGTATTTTTATTATTAAATTTTTTGATAAATCTATAATTTCTAAATTACGGATTAACGATTTTGGAATAATGCCAGTGGCTGAAATAATGAACGGTAATATTATTATTTTACGAGAATGACAAAGTCTTTTAATCTCGTTACCTAAAGCGGTGTACCTATTTTCTAATTTTTTCATCAAAAGTTTTTATAATATTACTAGAATTTGGAATAGCCACGTCGCAAATATATGTTATTTTTTTTAATTTTATCATGTATTATTAAATCGGGTCTGTTAGGTTGAATTGACCGGTCAGTTAATATTGTTTTATCGTAATAAAGCGAAATATTATTATTTTTAAAAATGAAATCGGATCATATTCATAATATGGTTTTATGTTTATCGTTTCAATTAATTTATATTTAATAGCTAAATTTTGGTGTATTATTTTTGCTACTTGGTTATGTCTAAATGTATATTCTGATTGCGCGAGAAAAGAACAGCCCGATATTATATGCTCGATTGTTTCCGGAAAAGCCAAACATTTCCTACAACTATCATCTACTACATTTATGTCTTTTATTGTATATTTTTGATAATTTTTAGTTTTTATTACTCTATCCTGAATCGCTATTATAAAACCTTCTAAATCCGCGTCCAAATCACCAATACTCAACCATTTGTTTGACCAAATTTTGTCAACATAAGATTGGTTGAGAAATTTTGGATGTACCTACAGAATGAATTATTTAATTTAGCCACGAATTTAGAAGGTCGTCATTTATATTTATAATATTGTTGTTGGCATTCTCGTAATTTAAATTTAATGTTTTTCGCTGACAGATTACATTTTAATATTTTCGTTATCCTATCTTTAAATTTTATATCAATATATTTTTTAATCCTCACTAACACAAGGTGATATAGTGGGGAGTTATGATTTCGCAATTTTTAAGGGTATTTTTTTTTTGTAGATTATCAACTAGTATCATGCTGAGATTGTATTCTGAAAGTTTCATCACAATGTATCTGTGTGTGTGTGCTATGTACGGCGTGTTCATTTTTTACTTTATCGATTATAGACTAAAGTACTTATTCGATTCTATTCAAATTTTGCAAATATGTATATCTAATACTCGATTAGATCTCATTAGATTTTGAACAATATATGAATAGTGCTTCTTAATTTTTTTAACTGTCAAATATTTCAAAGTGACCCCAAGCTCAGGAAACTTAAAATTTGAAATTTTTGTTTTCAAATTCGTAAAAAGGCACACCACTTTCATAAAATGGCATTGAAGAGTTATCAAGTTTTCCAAATAAAATATTTAAATAAAAATAATTTAACAAACTCATTTCATGAAAATGTTGGAAATTTTCCACACAAAATTTGAATACTTTATAGAATGACTTGTTAGTGAGGAGTTTAGCGTTGGCCACAACCCACTCGTTTTATTTTAGTGTGGTCTAATTTGTTAGACTGCGGATAACCTAGATATGTATAAACCTCCAACCCTTTCAAACTATCTATTTGAAAAATTATCTCAAATATTATTATATATTAATATTATTATTATGGACATAGGTACTAGTAATATAGGACTTTTTCTTTATTATATTTTGATACTAATAAAATTAGTAGTTGGATAATTAATTGTCAAAGTATAGGAAAGTACTAACACATAGGTACCTACCCGTAAGGATACCACAGCAGGTAAGAAGATTGGATATTATAAAAGTTGAGTAATGATAATAATAATATAAGTAATTATAAGTCACCTGACAAGTGGTGGCTATCAAAGACAATAGGTGTCAAAATATTAAGTTATAGTAAGAAGCATTATTATTATAACGCTTCTTACTATAACTGACGTACCTATACAATAGCAATATTCGCCTGTTATCAGAGCGAGATTTTTTTTCATATATAGGTAGGTAGGTAGGTACTATGGAAGACAAATCACGCCTTCCGATATTAAAACTCTAGATAATACACAATCACCTCCTTATTCACTGAAGATAAATCCTCCTCATCCTGAAACATACTCGTTAACTGTATAATTACATATAAGTAGGTACCTAATAATATGTTAGTAGGTATATTTTTATGTATCTTTTTCAATTTTGTTTTATCGTGTATTATTTTATGACTTTTCAAATTAATTTATTTTGACTCAACTTTCATACAAATAATGAAATGTTAAATACATTTTTTAAAGCTTTTCTGTGATGAAATAATTAAGTAGATTAAAAATTGATTTTATAAATAAAAAAAATAAAATTAAATAACTAATTAATAAATAAATGAAACAAAACAATTAATAAATCAATCAATCAATAAATAAATAATGAAACAAATAATCAAATGAATTAAAAACAAACAAATAAATATATTAATTAATAAATATAAAATCAAACAAAAACTGGTTGTTGAAATACTTCCCAACAGGCGTTTAACTGTATAACTTGGATATGGATAAAATAATTCAGGAAGTGTCAAATCTAGGGCTCGGATACAAAATGAGCGCCCAAAAGAAAGACATAATATGCTACGACGCCACAATTATTGCAGAATCAGAGAGAGACCTCCAGACAATGCTGAACAGATTCCACTCTGCGTCGGAAAATATACATGCTTCTCTCTATTGCAAAAACCAAAAGCATGACTATAGCCAGAGATCACCATAGGTGCAATCTGAGTGTTGGAAATGACGTCATAGAGCAAGAGACACAATTTATATAAATATCTAGGGATCGAGATGGCATGTCACAATGATATGTATGGATAATTGACACAGCAAGCACACAAGGCCGCACCAATCTATCTCGGGCTGTCTGAGGGAAACTATATTTTGGAAGAACAAATACATGAGCACCAAGGGCAAAATGAGGATATACAAAACATGCGTCAGACCTATCCTAACATATGCCATTGAATCCAGAGCTGATACGGTCCGTACCAAACAACTTCTGCGCACCGGCGAAATGAAAATACTGCGATGCATAGCTGGCAAAAATCTTCGTGATACAGTCAGAAATATACAGAGATCCGAAGAATCTGCAAAGCTGAGGACATCGTAAGATGGGAGCGCCAAAGGAGAAGGTACCTACTGGAACTAACACATCAGCCGCATGTCCGAATAAAGAATCCCAAAGATAGCCCGAAACAAGGTACCGGAGGGGTCTCGACCACGAGGACGCATAGTTGGCAGTCCACATCACAGGAGGCTCAAAATGCAACAAAAAACAGGCCTTGGGCCTTATGAAAGAACAAGAAGAATAAGGCGGTTAAATATAAAAAATATTAAATAGTCTTCTGTAGTATATATAAAAAAAATCACGCTTTATACTATAACGCTTAAAATATGTTAAAATATTGATTTTAACACTTTGAAGGCTGTTGTCTCCGAAGTTCACCATACTCGTGTGGTATTCTTTAACAGAAAAAAACAGCCTTTTTACTATGACTTAAGTATAAGTTTAATTTATTTATGGGGCCACTAAATTATAAATGACATTATATTTGAATCGTAGGATCTGAAACTACAAGAACTTGCTCTGTGTAAGCACTTACATAATAATATGACGGTACCAGTATGACAATAAGTACTTACCTACTATATGAATATTATGTTTGAACATTCTTGCATGTCAGTTTACTATGTACCTACCTATGTACATTATGTAATTGCAAGAATGTATTTTTTAGACCTCTGAGGAAGGAACACGGGTAATAAAATAATATATTATTAATATCGAGATCATTAGATCTGCCAACATGAACCCTACACTGAGGGCCGATACCCAATAATATGGTCGGACGGTTTTATTGCATATCCCATATCCCGTGTCCCTCATCTCATCTATACATATTATTATACCATCCACCATCCACCATCACCATCACCACCCTCCTGTCCTGCAAGGGAAACAGATTTTTCAACCGTAAAATGAAAAATCAAAATTTCGACCCGACGATAATATCTAATGCCTCGTGACAATTTTATGATGAAATCAAATACATAAGTATTAGTTTTTTACTCTCTCACTAACCCAAGGGGATATAGTGGGGAGTTATGATTTCACAATTTTTAAGGGTATTTTTTTTATTGCAGATTATCAACTAGTATCATGCTGAGATTGTATTCTGAAAGTTTCGTCACAATGTATCTGTATGTATGTATGTGTCTATGTGCTGTGTGCTATGTTTGTACGGCGTGTTTATTTTACTTTATCGATTATAGACTTTTACTCATTCGATTCTTTTCAAATTTTGCATATTTGTCTATCTGATACTCAAGTTTTCATAATAAAATATTTAAATAAAAAATAATTTTATAAATTCATTTCATAAAAATGCTGAATATTTTCCAAATAAAATTTAATATCTTAAAAGAATAACTTGTTAGTGAGGAGTTTAGCGTTGGCCGCAACCCAATCGTTTTAATAAGTGTCACATAAGGATTAAAAATATTTGACACATATCTTATTGGTAATGAAATTTGGAAATTCAGAATAATGGAATATATTAGGGTATTTGTATAGGAAGGATATGTTTCCTTTAATATTGATCACACTCATTTTCAATGTTTACATATTTTTCTTCGTGTGTGTAAATATTTCAGCTGTAGGTAACTCTCAACACATACAGGGTTTTTAATAATACTTACTTTCTGTAAGGCGAAAAATATCAAAAGACATCCGTCCTTCAGTAAGTCATGTCACTGAACTTTTAAATGTTTTTCGTGAAAAGAAAAGTTGGGAGGTTAGGAGAGGAGAGGAGATTAGATGGTGCAAATAAAGGAGTTTTCAATATATATATGTAGGTATGTGATATGAGAGACATATGTATGTACATATTATCATCTGACATGATAGCAGAGAGCTAGACAAACATCACTTGGATGTAAAGAAGTTTAAGGGTGGACTTACATATCATATTTGCTTCTCAGATTATTTGATGATTCATTTCTCAGCTTTTCCTCATAATATACCTGCATTACTTTCATTTCATTAAAATTAAATATTATTCCGGATACTTTTGAAAAGAGTAAACAATTATAATTTATTAACAGATTTTTAATTATCTCAATAGAGACGAAGTTGGAATATTTATTGTAGGAGAACCGGAAAATCAAGGCACCGGCTGATTTACGTGATCACTTTATGCGCTTGAGCAACGTTCACCAATTATGCCTTTTTAATGAGATGCCTATCAATTCAATTTTGAAAGTTCTATATATTGTAATACTGAAATTCTTTTTCGCTTGAAAATAAGGAATTTTTACTACAGCCATCTATGGGTGAAATTATGAACAACAATCTTATTATTTTTTATTTATTTTGTTGTAACGCCATCTATTGAGAGAATTGGTTTTTTGTAAATAATGAAAGCTACAATTCTTATATCTGAGGTGACAATGCATTTTTCGCATAGAAGTCTTATAATTTATCGCATAGAAGTCTTATTATAAGAAGTATAATTTATCTATTTTTATGCGTTAATATTTAAAAAAATGATGACCTTAGTCATAGTCATTAATTTCTAGAAATATTTTTTTTTAAATAATTACCAATGCGACATGGACTTAATTTACATTATTTTATATTTTTTCTGTAAATATTCTACATAAAAAGGTACTAAGTAGGAGGGGTGTTCTGGACCTTAACGTTCAAATGGTGTAACTAGCAGGTAGGTATAGATTTTTTAAGTATGATTCAGCCAAATCAGGAGATGAATTCTATTTTTTGGTGATTATAACTGGGATATTCGTAAAAAAATCCAATAACTTATTGGCTATTTCTTCAATAGATGTGAATATTTTATTGTTTATTTTTAGAGAAAAATCGGAATCACGATACTTTGTCGTTCAGTTTTTGTATTTATAATACTCCAAATAGTTTTCAATTTACTATGCGATTTATTATGAATTATTTTATAAATAATTAAAATTAATTAATCTGGTGAGGGGGCAAGTCTGGTCAAGCGGCGGAATCTAAACCATCCATGTTTACCCATAACATGGATATGGGTAAACATTGTCTCATAACCTGAATAGCTTTATGACATACTACTTTAAATATTTCAGAATACTTTTCAACATGTTTAACGAATTTACCGTCGCGTCGTATGAATGCGATTTATTATCATAAAGATCATATATTATCATAAAGATCATATATTATCATATAGTTTTATATATTTTTACGAATTTTAGGTGTCTCCCATTCACTTCAATTTGTCGTATTCTGAAAGTCTATTTTTTACTTGTAAAGACTCTGTCAAACTCATGAAATTGAATACATGAAAATCTTTTCAAAAATTTCTGATTTAAATGACTGCCTCAAACTACAATTGGATCTTGACAAACTATCTGATTACTGCCGAAATAACAACCTCTTAATTAACGTCACAAAACGCCATAAAATTAGTTTCTTTCGCAAACTATCTCACATAGCCTTTCAATATACTCTCAATGGTAAACCTATTGCTTCTAGGGATAACGTTAGAGATCTTGGTGTTATTATGGACACCAAACTTAGGTTTAACTTACACATCGACTGCATTATAGATAAGGCTTACAGAATGCTTGGATTTTTATTCAGAACCAGCAAACCATTCACAAACTTGAAAACGCTCAAACTTCTTTATTTTTCCCTGGTTCGCCCTATCCTGGAATACGTATCTCCTGTCTGGTCTCCCCATTATGCAACACACATAAACCGTATCGAAAGGATACAAAATATATTTATTAAACACCTAAATCGAAAAGCATTTCTTGATTTCCCATCGTATCGTGAGGCAAGGATTTACCATGGCATTGATTCACTCGAAAACAGACGTACTCTATCTGATATGATGCTTCTCCACAATATTATTAATAATAAAATTGATTCTCCTGCTCTCTTAAACTATATATCTTTCAACATCCCTACCCGTAGAACTGTACACACTCCTCTTTTCCGTCTTACCACTCAACACACCAACTATGCTCAACATGCAACAATGTACAGAATCTGTAATACATATAATAGGCATTTCCAAGAGATTGACATATTCTTACATAGCGCCCCCAAATTTAAAAAATATATCAAACTTAAAATTTCATTGTCATAATCAAATTTAACACTTAATTATACTGACACATTTATATGTGCATTTTCACACATCTTTCACACAATATCTCACCATAATATGTAACCATTCCTAATATATCTTAATATACTACAATAACTTCAGCGACAACCTGTAATTGGCTTTATTCTTAATCAAATTATCTTTATGTTTTATAATTTATTATATGCTGTATGTTGTACTTTAAATAAATAAATAAATAAATAAATAAAATCATCATACAATTCGTTATCATCCAACTCAGATGAATCCAAGTGGGGCAAGTTAATCTCGACATCACGTACATACTTTATATTTTTACTCCTCACTAACCCAAGGGGATGGTTCCAAAAAAGAAAAAGGAATGGGCTCAGGAGTGTATGGACTCACACCGAAAGTGAAAATATACAAACACCTGGGACACATCACAACTTTCCAGGTAGAATTATGCGCCATCACAATTTGTGCCTATAAAAACCTCATAAGAAACTATAGACAAAAAACTATTTATATTTACTCCGACAGTCAAGCAGCTCTCAATGTATTGTATTCTGAAAGATTCATCACATTGTATATGTGTATGTGTGTGCTATGTGCTGTGTGCTGTATGCTATGTACCTACAGCGTGTTCATTTTACTTTATCGATTAAAGAATAAAGTACACATTCAATTCTTTTCAAATTTTTCAAATATGTAGGTACATCTAATACTCGCTTATATGTAGATCCCATTATATTTTGGTGAAAGATATCTGAATAGTGCTCCTCAATTTTTTTTACTGTCAAATATTTCAAAGTGACTCCAAGCTCAGGAAAATTTAAATTTGATATTTTTGTTTTCAAAATGGTAAAAAGGCACATCACTTTCATAAAATGGCATTGGATAGTTATCAAGTTTATAATAAAAAATACTTTAAATATATCATTTCACGAAAATGAACGAACTCCTTTATTAATACAGGAGCCCGACTGTGGAACGATCTTCCGAATTCTGTGTTTCCAGCTTCGTACAACCCGGGTCTTTTTAAAATCCGAATTAATAAACTCTTTTCTAGATTGCAAACCCCTCCCAACGCTACGTAGTGCTATTCTTCGGAAGAGTAAAATGGACCCAATTCCTAATAGCTGGTGTCCCCTACGTAGAAGAGATGTAAATAAAATGCTGAATATTTTCCATACAAAATTTGAATGCTTTATAGAATGACTTGTAAGTGAGGAGTTTAGCGTTAGCCACAACCCACTCTTTTTTTCCAACTCGATGTTACATTTCCTAGTAAAGTTATAATTTGACCACTGTGGTCTGACTTTAAACAATTTATAATGGCTTCGTCTGTATATTGACAGTCACAAAATATGTTGTCACTATTAAGACAGGTGTCTGACGTGGCAGAAGGTCGTGTTGGCTCCAGAAAAACACAATTTTCACAACAACTTCTTCATCGGTCATTTGACTTGAGGGTGGACTATCCTGAGATGGTCCAACTGTCCTTCCATCTCGTTGCAGATGTTCCGGGAAGCCTTCTGTTTTTGGGTATTTCTGTCTTTACAATTTTGACAATTATACTGTCGTCCATGAGCAATAATGTCATGTGTCTGTGGACTTTTTCTCTGAAGGGATCAGGGGGACGGGAGGATCTGTAGAGAGGTAAGAGGCACTGAATGTACGAAAGGTACTAAAAAAATAACTTTGGGTTCTGAAGGTACGGGAGGTAGTAAAGGGTCTGAAGGTACAGAAGGATCTGAAAAAGGTACAGAAGGATCTGAAGGATCTAAGAAAAGACGGGAGGAACTGAAGGACGTTAGGCGGCACTGAATGGACGGGAGGCACTGATGGGATGGAAGAGACGGGAGAAACTGAAGGGACGGGAGGTACTGAAGGGCCTGAAACGACGGGAGGTACTGAAAAGCATGAACGGATGGCTGAGATTGGAAGAAATTAAGGGACGAGAGGCACTGAATAGCCTGAAGAAGCGAGAGGTACTGAAGGATCTGAAGAGACGGGAGGTACTAAAAAAATAACTTTGGGTTCTGAAGGTACGGGAGGTAGTAAAGGGTCTGAAGGTACAGAAGGATCTGAAAAAGGTACAGAAGGATCTGAAGGATCTAAGAAAAGACGGGAGGAACTGAAGGACGTTAGGCGGCACTGAATGGACGGGAGGCACTGATGGGATGGAAGAGACGGGAGAAACTGAAGGGACGGGAGGTACTGAAGGGCCTGAAACGACGGGAGGTACTGAAAAGCATGAACGGATGGCTGAGATTGGAAGAAATTAAGGGACGAGAGGCACTGAATAGCCTGAAGAAGCGAGAGGTACTGAAGGATCTGAAGAGACGGGAGGTACTGAATGGCCTGAAAGAACGCCACGTACAGAAGGGACCATTTTTAATTACATAGATAGACAATACGAAGATTCTCGAGTTTCGCTAGTACATATTCTATAGTAAATTACATAGTGTGTTATTAAAATTTCAGTGAGGTTTATTGGTTAGTTAAGTTTCTTCATACATACGTATGTAGGTAGGTATATATGTATGTATAATATGAGAAGGTAGGTAGGTAGGTACCTAAAGTATACCTACAGGTGAATATAGTAGGTAGGTAGGTAGGTACAATTGTTATGTGGTGAAGTAAACACAAAATGAATGAGTGTGAAGGGAGGACGTATGTATGTATGTATGTATGAAATATTAATATGACGGAATATGGTGGACCATGTAATGAATAGAGAACCCTTTTCGTGTAAACAACCTTTTTGTATTCACAATTTTTGGGTCTCGCTAACAGAATCCTGTTTTTAAAGCGTGTTTAGTAATTTAATTAATTACCTCCCACCTCTCGCAACCTCCTGCCTGTGATCCCCTGATCCTCAGACCCACTGTGGGGTAATGAACACGTCCCCTTCACACTCCACGCACTTACATACATACATACATATATATAGGTTGGTAGGTACCTAGGTACTATACCTACTTATTTATACAGTCCAACTCACAATATTAATTTTATTTAAACTTCATTGTAAGTACCTACACGTCACAGTATCCACCTTGTCTATTAAATATTTGTACTAGTCCATGTTCTTATTGAACTTATTTGCATAATACCTACATAAGATGTAATTGTTGGTAGATAAAATTCCATTGACATCCCAAAATGTCTTCATGTACAATGAAACTTGAACAATTTATATGTGACGTATCTTATTCTAGTTGCAGACCAAATGAAAGGGAGGCAAAGATGTTTCTCAGTCGTCAACTTTTGTATGGATATCACGTACCGGACATGGCTACCTCCACTCCACAACGAGGAAGGTAGGTACCTACATACATACATAAGACAACTTTTCCAATTAACAATTCTATTCTCTCTAAAGAAGGACCTCTACATAAGAACGTTTCGAGTAAAATAAACATATCAACAAAGTTCTTAACTTATTATACTTAATAGATTAGATTGATATAACCTACATACATATCTATCTACTAAAGCTTTAATAGGTAGATATACCGCCGTTGGCCAAGAATGTAAATGTGTGAAGCAATTAGCAATCATTTTTTATTCTCCACACTATGAAATAGTGGAAAGTCTTGATTTCACAATTTTTAAGCGTATTTTTTACATCAATTTTTCAACGGGTATCATGTAAAGAGTGCACACTGTGAGTTTCGTCGCGATGTGTTTGTATGTACGGAATTATCCTAAATTTGTCCTCTCTACAACCCAAACTATAAGTCCGTTCGACTTCATATTTACATCATATGTGTAAAGTGCATAGACCTAGAGCTGATTAGTTTTCCATGGACAACTTTTATTTCTTCTCTATGATTTCATCATTTACGTTGTTTTTTTTTGTGTCCTCTCTTGAGCCCAAACTATAAGTCCGATTGACTTTATATTGATATCATATATGTATAGTCCATAAATTTAGAGCTGATTAGTTTTCTATAGATATCCGTTAATTTATTTCTATGATTTCATCTGTCCAAATTTTCAAAATGCTCTCACGGTCTGGAAAATCGAGGTATTCTCATACTATTTGAAATTTTGATACATTAAAAATACTCTCATCAAAATTTACTATAATTTAAGAATTGTCAAAATTAAAAGAAAAAAATCTATGGTCTGCCAGTAAAAGTTCAAGGCCGGATATTCGAGAATTGTATGCACGGTCTACTTTTTTCACGGCTTTTCCAACTTTGAAGTCAAAAAACACCAACTTAGAGGCTTCGCAGCATACCTTTATGTTTCATAAACGGATTTACTCAGAATTCGGAGTAGAATATTTCGTGTGTCTGTGTGTGTGTGTGTGTGTGTGAAGGTGTGTGTGTGTGTGTGTGTGTGTGTGTGTGTGTGTGTGTGTGTGTGTGTGTGTGTGTGTGTGTGTGTGTGTGTGTATGTGTGTGTGTGTGTGTGTGTGAGAGTGTGTGTGTGTGTGTGTGTGAGAGTGTGTGTGTGTGTGTGTCCGTTCCCCCCTTATAACTTTTTATCGGCTCAATTTACACAGCCCAAAATTTCAGGATATATAAATATTTATAGGCCTACAAAATTTTTATACTCATAATTTAGAATTTTTGTTTCAGGCAGGGGTTATCAACTTTTGAATTTTTACTCTATTTTTACATATACATTTCTCAGAAACCATAAAACCTAGACGCTGAAAATTGGTATATACATATACAAATACAAAATCTCAAATTATTTTTTTCAAAAAAATTCCAGAGTTTCTCAAACATTTTTTATTAAGAAAAATTTATAAATTATTAATTTAAATATTTTTTTTATGATGAATTTATGAGTTTAACTGCCTATATTTCCAATTTTTTAAAAAATATCGAAAAAAGCCGAAACACCCCCACTAGATAATTTAATTTTCTATAAAAAAATATTGACATAGTAGTAGTAGGTACATATTAAACTTTTTTTAACAATTTTTATAAAAATTGAATTTAGTGACGACATCGTTTCATACAATTTGTATGGCAAAGGCCTATACACAATATCTAGTTTGATACTTAATCTCCTAACATACATACATACATCATGCTGTTTTCATAAAAAAGGACTGACCTCAATACTATTATATCCTGACATATATACCTACATACAAGTTTTGTTTCCTACAGTTTATATTGTGACGTTGTATTTTGTAGTAACAGTTATATTAGCCTTAGTTGGTAAACAATTATGGAATTTGATGACACACTATTTGAAACTTCTTTAGCCGTTTGTGGTTTGCAACTTACAAAAATTAAATTTTATAAATATAGATATTAATGTAGGTAAGTGTACGTACATAGATACAGGTTGATAGTTTGGAGGTTAATAGACTGAATATAGACAATTGAATGTAGATATAGGTAGGTAGGTAGGTAGGTGGTTAGTAGACTGAATATAGACAGTTGAATGTAGTAAAAGAGCATTCGTTAAGCGGTATTGACTTATTTGTGAGTATTTGTAGATATTTATACTTATTTATGAGTATATGTAGATATAGGTAGGTAGGTATGTATGTATATAGCTAGGTAGGTGGTTAGTAGACTGAATATAGACAGTTGAATGTAGTCAAAGAGCATTCGTTAAGCGGTATTGACTTATTTGTGAGTATATGTAGATATTTATACTTATTTATGAGTATATGTAGATATAGGTAGGTAGGTATGTATGTATATAGCTAGGTAGGTGGTTAGTAGACTGAATATAGACAGTTGAATGTAGTCAAAGAGCATTCGTTAAGCGGTATTGACTTATTTGTGAGTATTTGTAGATATTTATACTTATTTATGAGTATATGTAGATATAGGTAGGTAGGTATGTATGTATATAGCTAGGTAGGTGGTTAGTAGACTGAATATAGACAGTTGAATGTAGTCAAAGAGCATTCGTTAAGCGGTATTGACTTATTTGTGAGTATATGTAGATATTTATACTTATTTATGAGTATATGTAGATATAGGTAGGTAGGTATGTATGTATATAGGTAGGTAGGTGGTTAGTAGACTGAATATAGACAGTTCAATGTAGTCAAAGAGCATTCGTTAAGCGGTATTGACTTATTTGTGAGTATATGTAGATATTTATACTTATTTATGAGTATATGTAGATATAGGTAGGTAGGTATGTATGTATATAGCTAGGTAGGTGGTTAGTAGACTGAATATAGACAGTTGAATGTAGTCAAAGAGCATTCGTTAAGCGGTATTGACTTATTTGTGAGTATATGTAGATATTTATACTTATTTATGAGTATATGTAGATATAGGTAGGTAGGTATGTATGTATATAGCTAGGTAGGTGGTTAGTAGACTGAATATAGACAGTTGAATGTAGTCAAAGAGCATTCGTTAAGCGGTATTGACTTATTTGTGAGTATATGTAGATATTTATACTTATTTATGAGTATATGTAGATATAGGTAGGTAGGTATGTATGTATATAGCTAGGTAGGTGGTTAGTAGACTGAATATAGACAGTTGAATGTAGTCAAAGAGCATTCGTTAAGCGGTATTGACTTATTTGTGAGTATATGTAGATATTTATACTTATTTATGAGTATATGTAGATATAGGTAGGTAGGTATGTATGTATATAGCTAGGTAGGTGGTTAGTAGACTGAATATAGACAGTTGAATGTAGTCAAAGAGCATTCGTTAAGCGGTATTGACTTATTTGTGAGTATATGTAGATATTTATACTTATTTATGAGTATATGTAGATATAGGTAGGTAGGTATGTATGTATATAGCTAGGTAGGTGGTTAGTAGACTGAATATAGACAGTTGAATGTAGTAAAAGAGCATTCGTTAAGCGGTATTGACTTATTTGTGAGTATTTGTAGATATTTATACTTATTTATGAGTATATGTAGATATAGGTAGGTAGGTATGTATGTATATAGCTAGGTAGGTGGTTAGTAGACTGAATATAGACAGTTGAATGTAGTCAAAGAGCATTCGTTAAGCGGTATTGACTTATTTGTGAGTATATGTAGATATTTATACTTATTTATGAGTATATGTAGATATAGGTAGGTAGGTATGTATGTATATAGCTAGGTAGGTGGTTAGTAGACTGAATATAGACAGTTGAATGTAGTCAAAGAGCATTCGTTAAGCGGTATTGACTTATTTGTGAGTATTTGTAGATATTTATACTTATTTATGAGTATATGTAGATATAGGTAGGTAGGTATGTATGTATATAGGTAGGTAGGTGGTTAGTAGACTGAATATAGACAGTTGAATGTAGTAAAAGAGCATTCGTTAAGCGGTATTGACTTATTTGTGAGTATTTGTAGATATTTATACTTATTTATGAGTATATGTAGATATAGGTAGGTAGGTATGTATGTATATAGCTAGGTAGGTGGTTAGTAGACTGAATATAGACAGTTGAATGTAGTCAAAGAGCATTCGTTAAGCGGTATTGACTTATTTGTGAGTATTTGTAGATATTTATACTTATTTATGAGTATATGTAGATATAGGTAGGTAGGTATGTATGTATATAGCTAGGTAGGTGGTTAGTAGACTGAATATAGACAGTTGAATGTAGTCAAAGAGCATTCGTTAAGCGGTATTGACTTATTTGTGAGTATATGTAGATATTTATACTTATTTATGAGTATATGTAGATATAGGTAGGTAGGTATGTATGTATATAGGTAGGTAGGTGGTTAGTAGACTGAATATAGACAGTTGAATGTAGTCAAAGAGCATTCGTTAAGCGGTATTGACTTATTTGTGAGTATTTGTAGATATTTATACTTATTTATGAGTATATGTAGATATAGGTAGGTAGGTATGTATGTATATAGGTAGGTAGGTGGTTAGTAGACTGAATATAGACAGTTGAATGTAGTCAAAGAGCATTCGTTAAGCGGTATTGACTTATTTGTGAGTATATGTAGATATTTATACTTATTTATGAGTATATGTAGATATAGGTAGGTAGGTATGTATGTATATAGCTAGGTAGGTGGTTAGTAGACTGAATATAGACAGTTGAATGTAGTCAAAGAGCATTCGTTAAGCGGTATTGACTTATTTGTGAGTATTTGTAGATATTTATACTTATTTATGAGTATATGTAGATATAGGTAGGTAGGTATGTATGTATATAGCTAGGTAGGTGGTTAGTAGACTGAATATAGACAGTTGAATGTAGTCAAAGAGCATTCGTTAAGCGGTATTGACTTATTTGTGAGTATTTGTAGATATTTATACTTATTTATGAGTATATGTAGATATAGGTAGGTAGGTATGTATGTATATAGCTAGGTAGGTGGTTAGAAGACTGAATATAGACAGTTGAATGTAGTAAAAGAGCATTCGTTAAGCGGTATTGACTTATTTGTGAGTATTTGTAGATATTTATACTTATTTATGAGTATATGTAGATATAGGTAGGTAGGTATGTATGTATATAGCTAGGTAGGTGGTTAGTAGACTGAATATAGACAGTTGAATGTAGTCAAAGAGCATTCGTTAAGCGGTATTGACTTATTTGTGAGTATATGTAGATATTTATACTTATTTATGAGTATATGTAGATATAGGTAGGTAGGTTTGTATGTATATAGGTAGGTAGGTGGTTAGTAGACTGAATATAGACAGTTGAATGTAGTCAAAGAGCATTCGTTAAGCGGTATTGACTTATTTGTGAGTATATGTAGATATTTATACTTATTTATGAGTATATGTAGATATAGGTAGGTAGGTATGTATGTATATAGCTAGGTAGGTGGTTAGTAGACTGAATATAGACAGTTGAATGTAGTCAAAGAGCATTCGTTAAGCGGTATTGACTTATTTGTGAGTATTTGTAGATATTTATACTTATTTATGAGTATATGTAGATATAGGTAGGTAGGTATGTATGTATATAGCTAGGTAGGTGGTTAGTAGACTGAATATAGACAGTTGAATGTAGTCAAAGAGCATTCGTTAAGCGGTATTGACTTATTTGTGAGTATATGTAGATATTTATACTTATTTATGAGTATATGTAGATATAGGTAGGTAGGTATGTATGTATATAGCTAGGTAGGTGGATAGTAGACTGAATATAGACAGTTGAATGTAGTAAAAGAGCATTCGTTAAGCGGTATTGACTTATTTGTGAGTATTTGTAGATATTTATACTTATTTATGAGTATATGTAGATATAGGTAGGTAGGTATGTATGTATATAGCTAGGTAGGTGGTTAGTAGACTGAATATAGACAGTTGAATGTAGTCAAAGAGCATTCGTTAAGCGGTATTGACTTATTTGTGAGTATATGTAGATATTTATACTTATTTATGAGTATATGTAGATATAGGTAGGTAGGTATGTATGTATATAGGTAGGTAGGTGGTTAGTAGACTGAATATAGACAGTTGAATGTAGTCAAAGAGCATTCGTTAAGCGGTATTGACTTATTTGTGAGTATATGTAGATATTTATACATATTTATGAGTATATGTAGATATAGGTAGGTAGGTATGTATGTACATAGGTAGGTAGGTGGTTAGTAGACTGAATATAGACAATTGAATGTAGTCAAAGAGCATTCGTTAAGCGGTATTGACTTATTTGTGAGTATATGTAGATATTTATACTTATTTATGAGTATATGTAGATATAGGTAGGTAGGTATGTATGTATATAGCTAGGTAGGTGGTTAGTAGACTGAATATAGACAGTTGAATGTAGTCAAAGAGCATTCGTTAAGCGGTATTGACTTATTTGTGAGTATTTGTAGATATTTATACTTATTTATGAGTATATGTAGATATAGGTAGGTAGGTATGTATGTATATAGGTAGGTAGGTGGTTAGTAGACTGAATATAGACAGTTGAATGTAGTCAAAGAGCATTCGTTAAGCGGTATTGACTTATTTGTGAGTATATGTAGATATTTATACTTATTTATGAGTATATGTAGATAAAGGTAGGTAGGTATGTATGTATATAGCTAGGTAGGTGGTTAGTAGACTGAATATAGACAGTTGAATGTAGTCAAAGAGCATTCGTTAAGCGGTATTGACTTATTTGTGAGTATTTGTAGATATTTATACTTATTTATGAGTATATGTAGATATAGGTAGGTAGGTATGTATGTATATAGCTAGGTAGGTGGTTAGTAGACTGAATATAGACAGTTGAATGTAGTCAAAGAGCATTCGTTAAGCGGTATTGACTTATTTGTGAGTATATGTAGATATTTATACTTATTTATGAGTATATGTAGATATAGGTAGGTAGGTATGTATGTATATAGCTAGGTAGGTGGTTAGAAGACTGAATATAGACAGTTGAATGTAGTAAAAGAGCATTCGTTAAGCGGTATTGACTTATTTGTGAGTATTTGTAGATATTTATACTTATTTATGAGTATATGTAGATATAGGTAGGTAGGTATGTATGTATATAGCTAGGTAGGTGGTTAGTAGACTTAATATAGACAGTTGAATGTAGTCAAAGAGCATTCGTTAAGCGGTATTGACTTATTTGTGAGTATATGTAGATATTTATACTTATTTATGAGTATATGTAGATATAGGTAGGTAGGTATGTATGTATATAGGTAGGTAGGTGGTTAGTAGACTGAATATAGACAGTTGAATGTAGTCAAAGAGCATTCGTTAAGCGGTATTGACTTATTTGTGAGTATATGTAGATATTTATACTTATTTATGAGTATATGTAGATAAAGGTAGGTAGGTATGTATGTATATAGCTAGGTAGGTGGTTAGTAGACTGAATATAGACAGTTGAATGTAGTCAAAGAGCATTCGTTAAGCGGTATTGACTTATTTGTGAGTATTTGTAGATATTTATACTTATTTATGAGTATATGTAGATATAGGTAGGTAGGTATGTATGTATATAGCTAGGTAGGTGGTTAGTAGACTGAATATAGACAGTTGAATGTAGTCAAAGAGCATTCGTTAAGCGGTATTGACTTATTTGTGAGTATATGTAGATATTTATACTTATTTATGAGTATATGTAGATATAGGTAGGTAGGTATGTATGTATATAGCTAGGTAGGTGGTTAGAAGACTGAATATAGACAGTTGAATGTAGTAAAAGAGCATTCGTTAAGCGGTATTGACTTATTTGTGAGTATTTGTAGATATTTATACTTATTTATGAGTATATGTAGATATACGTAGGTAGGTATGTATGTATATAGCTAGGTAGGTGGTTAGTAGACTTAATATAGACAGTTGAATGTAGTCAAAGAGCATTCGTTAAGCGGTATTGACTTATTTGTGAGTATATGTAGATATTTATACTTATTTATGAGTATATGTAGATATAGGTAGGTAGGTATGTATGTATATAGGTAGGTAGGTGGTTAGTAGACTGAATATAGACAGTTGAATGTAGTCAAAGAGCATTCGTTAAGCGGTATTGACTTATTTGTGAGTATATGTAGATATTTATACTTATTTATGAGTATATGAAGATATAGGTAGGTAGGTATGTATGTATATAGCTAGGTAGGTGGTTAGTAGACTGAATATAGACAGTTGAATGTAGTCAAAGAGCATTCGTTAAGCGGTATTGACTTATTTGTGAGTATTTGTAGATATTTATACTTATTTATGAGTATATGTAGATATAGGTAGGTAGGTATGTATGTATATAGCTAGGTAGGTGGTTAGTAGACTGAATATAGACAGTTGAATGTAGTCAAAGAGCATTCGTTAAGCGGTATTGACTTATTTGTGAGTATATGTAGATATTTATACTTATTTATGAGTATATGTAGATATAGGTAGGTAGGTATGTATGTATATAGCTAGGTAGGTGGTTAGTAGACTGAATATAGACAGTTGAATGTAGTCAAAGAGCATTCGTTAAGAGGTATTGACTTATTTGTGAGTATATGTAGATATTTATACTTATTTATGAGTATATGTAGATATAGGTAGGTAGGTATGTATGTATATAGCTAGGTAGGTGGTTAGTAGACTGAATATAGACAGTTGAATGTAGTCAAAGAGCATTCGTTAAGCGGTATTGACTTATTTGTGAGTATTTGTAGATATTTATACTTATTTATGAGTATATGTAGATATAGGTAGGTAGGTATGTATGTATATAGGTAGGTAGGTGGTTAGTAGACTGAATATAGACAGTTGAATGTAGTCAAAGAGCATTCGTTAAGCGGTATTGACTTATTTGTGAGTATATGTAGATATTTATACTTATTTATGAGTATATGTAGATATAGGTAGGTAGGTATGTATGTATATAGCTAGGTAGGTGGTTAGTAGACTGAATATAGACAGTTGAATGTAGTCAAAGAGCATTCGTTAAGCGGTATTGACTTATTTGTGAGTATTTGTAGATATTTATACTTATTTATGAGTATATGTAGATATAGGTAGGTAGGTATGTATGTATATAGCTAGGTAGGTGGTTAGTAGACTGAATATAGACAGTTGAATGTAGTCAAAGAGCATTCGTTAAGCGGTATTGACTTATTTGTGAGTATATGTAGATATTTATACTTATTTATGAGTATATGTAGATATAGGTAGGTAGGTATGTATGTATATAGCTAGGTAGGTGGTTAGAAGACTGAATATAGACAGTTGAATGTAGTAAAAGAGCATTCGTTAAGCGGTATTGACTTATTTGTGAGTATTTGTAGATATTTATACTTATTTATGAGTATATGTAGATATAGGTAGGTAGGTATGTATGTATATAGCTAGGTAGGTGGTTAGTAGACTGAATATAGACAGTTGAATGTAGTCAAAGAGCATTCGTTAAGCGGTATTGACTTATTTGTGAGTATATGTAGATATTTATACTTATTTATGAGTATATGTAGATATAGGTAGGTAGGGTATGTATGTATATAGGTAGGTAGGTGGTTAGTAGACTGAATATAGACAGTTGAATGTAGTCAAAGAGCATTCGTTAAGCGGTATTGACTTATTTGTGAGTATATGTAGATATTTATACTTATTTATGAGTATATGTAGATATAGGTAGGTAGGTATGTATGTATATAGCTAGGTAGGTGGTTAGTAGACTGAATATAGACAGTTGAATGTAGTCAAAGAGCATTCGTTAAGCGGTATTGACTTATTTGTGAGTATTTGTAGATATTTATACTTATTTATGAGTATATGTAGATATAGGTAGATAGGGTATGTATGTATATAGCTAGGTAGGTGGTTAGTAGACTGAATATAGACAGTTGAATGTAGTTCAAAGAGCATTCGTTAGAGCGGTATTGACTTATTTGTGAGTATATGTAGATATTTATACTTATTTATGAGTATATGTAGATATAGGTAGGTAGGTATGTATGTATATAGCTAGGTAGGTGGTTAGTAGACTGAATATAGACAGTTGAATGTAGGTAAAAGAGCATTCGTTAGAGCGGTATTGACTTATTTGTGAGTATATGTAGATATTTATACTTATTTATGAGTATATGTAGATATAGGTAGGTAGGTATGTATGTATATAGGTAGGTAGGTGGTTAGTAGACTGAATATAGTCAATTGAATGTAGTCAAAGAGCATTCGTTAAGCGGTATTGACTTATTTGTGAGTATATGTAGATATTTATACTTATTTATGAGTATATGTAGATATAGGTAGGTAGGTATGTATGTATATAGCTAGGTAGGTGGTTAGTAGACTGAATATAGACAGTTGAATGTAGTCAAAGAGCATTCGTTAAGCGGTATTGACTTATTTGTGAGTATATGTAGATATTTATACTTATTTATGAGTATATGTAGATATAGGTAGGTAGGTATGTATGTATATAGCTAGGTAGGTGGTTAGTAGACTGAATATAGACAGTTGAATGTAGTAAAAGAGCATTCGTTAAGCGGTATTGACTTATTTGTGAGTATATGTAGATATTTATACTTATTTATGAGTATATGTAGATATAGGTAGGTAGGTATGTATGTATATAGGTAGGTAGGTGGTTAGTAGACTGAATATAGTCAATTGAATGTAGTCAAAGAGCATTCGTTAAGCGGTATTGACTTATTTGTGAGTATATGTAGATATTTATACTTATTTATGAGTATATGTAGATATAGGTAGCTAGGTATGTATGTATATAGGTAGGTAGGTGGTTAGTAGACTGAATATAGACAATTGAATGTAGTCAAAAAGCATTCGTTAAGCGGTATTGACTTATTTGTGAGTATATGTAGATATTTATACTTATTTATGAGTATATGTAGATATAGGTAGGTAGGTATGTATGTATATAGGTAGGTAGGTGGTTAGTAGACTGAATATAGACAATTGAATGTAGTCAAAAAGCATTCGTTAAGCGGTATTGACTTATTTGTGAGTATATGTAGATATTTATACTTATTTATGAGTATATGTAGATATAGGTAGGTAGGTATGTATGTATATAGGTATGTAGGTGGTTAGTAGACTGAATATAGACAATCGAATGTAGTCAAAAAGCATTCGTTAAGCGGTATTGACTTATTTGTGAGTATATGTAGATATTTATACTTATTTATGAGTATATGTAGATATAGGTAGCTAGGTATGTATGTATATAGGTAGGTAGGTGGTTAGTAGACTGAATATAGACAATTGAATGTAGTCAAAAAGCATTCGTTAAGCGGTATTGACTTATTTGTGAGTATATGTAGATATTTTATACTTATTTATGAGTATATGTAGATATAGGTAGGTAGGTATGTATGTATATAGGTAGGTAGGTGGTTAGTAGACTGAATATAGACAATTGAATGTAGTCAAAAGCATTCGTTAAGCGGTATTGACTTATTTGTGAGTATTTGTAGATATTTATACTTATTTATGAGTATATGTAGATATAGGTAGGTAGGTATGTATGTATATAGCTAGGTAGGTGGTTAGTAGACTGAATATAGACAGTTGAATGTAGTCAAAGAGCATTCGTTAAGCGGTATTGACTTATTTGTGAGTATTTGTAGATATTTATACTTATTTATGAGTATATGTAGATATAGGTAGGTAGGTATGTATGTATATAGGTAGGTAGGTGGTTAGTAGACTGAATATAGACAGTTGAATGTAGTCAAAGAGCATTCGTTAAGCGGTATTGACTTATTTGTGAGTATATGTAGATATTTATACTTATTTATGAGTATATGTAGATATAGGTAGGTAGGTATGTATGTATATAGCTAGGTAGGTGGTTAGTAGACTGAATATAGACAGTTGAATGTAGTCAAAGAGCATTCGTTAAGCGGTATTGACTTATTTGTGAGTATTTGTAGATATTTATACTTATTTATGAGTATATGTAGATATAGGTAGGTAGGTATGTATGTATATAGCTAGGTCGGTGGTTAGTAGACTGAATATAGACAGTTGAATGTAGTCAAAGAGCATTCGTTAAGCGGTATTGACTTATTTGTGAGTATTTGTAGATATTTATACTTATTTATGAGTATATGTAGATATAGGTAGGTAGGTATGTATGTATATAGGTAGGTAGGTGGTTAGTAGACTGAATATAGACAGTTGAATGTCGTCAAAGAGCATTCGTTAAGCGGTATTGACTTATTTGTGAGTATATGTAGATATTTATACTTATTTATGAGTATATGTAGATATAGGTAGGTAGGTATGTATGTATATAGCTAGGTAGGTGGTTAGTAGACTGAATATAGACAGTTGAATGTAGTCAAAGAGCATTCGTTAAGCGGTATTGACTTATTTGTGAGTATTTGTAGATATTTATACTTATTTATGAGTATATGTAGATATAGGTAGGTAGGTATGTATGTATATAGCTAGGTAGGTGGTTAGTAGACTGAATATAGACAGTTGAATGTAGTCAAAGAGCATTCGTTAAGCGGTATTGACTTATTTGTGAGTATATGTAGATATTTATACTTATTTATGAGTATATGTAGATATAGGTAGGTAGGTATGTATGTATATAGGTAGGTAGGTGGTTAGTAGACTGAATATAGACAGTTGAATGTAGTCAAAGAGCATTCGTTAAGCGGTATTGACTTATTTGTGAGTATATGTAGATATTTATACTTATTTATGAGTATATGTAGATATAGGTAGGTAGGTATGTATTTATATAGGTAGGTAGGTGGTTAGTAGACTGAATATAGACAATTGAATGTAGTCAAAGAGCATTCGTTAAGCGGTATTGACTTATTTGTGAGTATATTTAGATATTTATACTTATTTATGAGTATATGTAGATAAAGGTAGGTAGGTATGTATGTATATAGGTAGGTAGGTGGTTAGTAGACTGAATATAGACAATCGAATGTAGTCAAAAAGCATTCGTTAAGCGGTATTGACTTATTTGTGAGTATATGTAGATATTTATACTTATTTATGAGTATATGTAGATATAGGTAGCTAGGTATGTATGTATATAGGTAGGTAGGTGGTTAGTAGACTGAATATAGACAATTGAATGTAGTCAAAAAGCATTCGTTAAGCGGTATTGACTTATTTGTGAGTATATGTAGATATTTATACTTATTTATGAGTATATGTAGATATAGGTAGGTAGGTATGTATGTATATAGGTAGGTAGGTGGTTAGTAGACTGAATATAGACAATTGAATGTAGTCAAAAAGCATTCGTTAAGCGGTATTGACTTATTTGTGAGTATATGTAGATATTTATACTTATTTATGAGTATATGTAGATATAGGTAGGTAGGTATGTATGTATATAGGTAGGTAGGTGGTTAGTAGACTGAATATAGACAATTGAATGTAGTCAAAAAGCATTCGTTAAGCGGTATTGACTTATTTGTGAGTATATGTAGATATTTATACTTATTTATGAGTATATGTAGATATAGGTAGGTAGGTATGTATGTATATAGGTAGGTAGGTGGTTAGTAGACTGAATATAGACAATTGAATGTAGTCAAAAAGCATTCGTTAAGCGGTATTGACTTATTTGTGAGTATATGTAGATATTTATACTTATTTATGAGTATATGTAGATATAGGTAGCTAGGTATGTATGTATATAGGTAGGTAGGTGGTTAGTAGACTGAATATAGACAATTGAATGTAGTCAAAAAGCATTCGTAAAGCGGTATTGACTTATTTGTGAGTATATGTAGATATTTATACTTATTTATGAGTATATGTAGATATAGGTAGGTAGGTATGTATGTATATAGGTAGGTAGGTGGTTAGTAGACTGAATATAGACAATTGAATGTAGTCAAAAAGCATTCGTTAAGCGGTATTGACTTATTTGTGAGTATATGTAGATATTTATACTTATTTATGAGTATATGTAGATATAGGTAGGTAGGTATGTATGTATATAGGTAGGTAGGTGGTTAGTAGACTGAATATAGACAATTGAATGTAGTCGAAGAGCATTCGTTAAGCGGTATTGACTTATTTGTGAGTATATGTAGATATTTATACTTATTTATGAGTATATGTAGCTATAGGTAGGTAGTTATGTATGTATATATGTAGGTAGGTGGTTAGTAGACTGAATATAGACAATTGAATGTAGTCAAAGAGCATTCGTTAAGCGGTATTGACTTATTTGTGAGTATATGTAGATATTTATACTTATTTATGAGTAAATGTAGATATAGGTAGGTAGGTATGTATGTATATAGGTAGGTAGGTGGTTAGTAGACTGAATATAGACAGTTCAATGTAGTCAAAGAGCATTCGTTAAGCGGTATTGACTTATTTGTGAGTATATGTAGATATTTATACTTATTTATGAGTATATGTAGATATAGGTAGGTAGGTATGTATGTATATAGGTAGGTAGGTGGTTAGTTGACTGAATATAGACAATTGAATGTAGTGAAGAGCATTCGTTAAGCGGTATTGACTTATTTGTGAGTATATGTAGATATTTATACTTATTTATGAGTATATGTAGATATAGGTAGGTAGTTATGTATGTATATATGTAGGTAGGTGGTTAGTAGACTGAATATAGACAATTGAATGTAGTCAAAGAGCATTCGTTAAGCGGTATTGACTTATTTGTGAGTATATGTAGATATTTATACTTATTTATGAGTATATGTAGATATAGGTAGGTAGGTATGTATGTATATAGCTAGGTAGGTGGTTAGTAGACTGAATATAGACAGTTGAATGTAGTCAAAGAGCATTCGTTAAGAGGTATTGACTTATTTGTGAGTATATGTAGATATTTATACTTATTTATGAGTATATGTAGATATAGGTAGGTAGGTATGTATGTATATAGCTAGGTAGGTGGTTAGTAGACTGAATATAGACAGTTGAATGTAGTCAAAGAGCATTCGTTAAGCGGTATTGACTTATTTGTGAGTATTTGTAGATATTTATACTTATTTATGAGTATATGTAGATATAGGTAGGTAGGTATGTATGTATATAGGTAGGTAGGTGGTTAGTAGACTGAATATAGACAGTTGAATGTAGTCAAAGAGCATTCGTTAAGCGGTATTGACTTATTTGTGAGTATTTGTAGATATTTATACTTATTTATGAGTATATGTAGATATAGGTAGGTAGGTATGTATGTATATAGCTAGGTAGGTGGTTAGTAGACTGAATATAGACAGTTGAATGTAGTCAAAGAGCATTCGTTAAGCGGTATTGACTTATTTGTGAGTATATGTAGATATTTATACTTATTTATGAGTATATGTAGATATAGGTAGGTAGGTATGTATGTATATAGCTAGGTAGGTGGTTAGAAGACTGAATATAGAGAGTTGAATGTAGTAAAAGAGCATTCGTTAAGCGGTATTGACTTATTTGTGAGTATTTGTAGATATTTATACTTATTTATGAGTATATGTAGATATAGGTAGGTAGGTATGTATGTATATAGCTAGGTAGGTGGTTAGTAGACTGAATATAGACAGTTGAATGTAGTCAAAGAGCATTCGTTAAGCGGTATTGACTTATTTGTGAGTATATGTAGATATTTATACTTATTTATGAGTATATGTAGATATAGGTAGGTAGGTATGTATGTATATAGGTAGGTAGGTGGTTAGTAGACTGAATATAGACAGTTGAATGTAGTCAAAGAGCATTCGTTAAGCGGTATTGACTTATTTGTGAGTATATGTAGATATTTATACTTATTTATGAGTATATGTAGATATAGGTAGGTAGGTATGTATGTATATAGCTAGGTAGGTGGTTAGTAGACTGAATATAGACAGTTGAATGTAGTCAAAGAGCATTCGTTAAGCGGTATTGACTTATTTGTGAGTATTTGTAGATATTTATACTTATTTATGAGTATATGTAGATATAGGTAGGTAGGTATGTATGTATATAGCTAGGTAGGTGGTTAGTAGACTGAATATAGACAGTTGAATGTAGTCAAAGAGCATTCGTTAAGCGGTATTGACTTATTTGTGAGTATATGTAGATATTTATACTTATTTATGAGTATATGTAGATATAGGTAGGTAGGTATGTATGTATATAGCTAGGTAGGTGGTTAGTAGACTGAATATAGACAGTTGAATGTAGTAAAAGAGCATTCGTTAAGCGGTATTGACTTATTTGTGAGTATTTGTAGATATTTATACTTATTTATGAGTATATGTAGATATAGGTAGGTAGGTATGTATGTATATAGCTAGGTAGGTGGTTAGTAGACTGAATATAGACAGTTGAATGTAGTCAAAGAGCATTCGTTAAGCGGTATTGACTTATTTGTGAGTATATGTAGATATTTATACTTATTTATGAGTATATGTAGATATAGGTAGGTAGGTATGTATGTATATAGGTAGGTAGGTGGTTAGTAGACTGAATATAGACAGTTGAATGTAGTCAAAGAGCATTCGTTAAGCGGTATTGACTTATTTGTGAGTATATGTATATATTTATACTTATTTATGAGTATATGTAGATATAGGTAGGTAGGTATGTATGTATATAGGTAGGTAGGTGGTTAGTAGACTGAATATAGACAATTGAATGTAGTCAAAGAGCATTCGTTAAGCGGTATTGACTTATTTGTGAGTATATGTAGATATTTATACTTATTTATGAGTATATGTAGATATAGGTAGGTAGGTATGTATGTATATAGGTAGGTAGGTGGTTAGTAGACTGAATATAGACAATTGAATGTAGTCAAAGAGCATTCGTTAAGCGGTATTGACTTATTTGTGAGTATATGTAGATATTTATACTTATTTATGAGTATATGTAGATATAGGTAGGTAGGTATGTATGTATATAGGTAGGTAGGTGGTTAGTAGACTGAATATAGACAATCGAATGTAGTCAAAAAGCATTCGTTAAGCGGTATTGACTTATTTGTGAGTATATGTAGATATTTATACTTATTTATGAGTATATGTAGATATAGGTAGCTAGGTATGTATGTATATAGGTAGGTAGGTGGTTAGTAGACTGAATATAGACAATTGAATGTAGTCAAAAAGCATTCGTTAAGCGGTATTGACTTATTTGTGAGTATATGTAGATATTTATACTTATTTATGAGTATATGTAGATATAGGTAGGTAGGTATGTATGTATATAGGTAGGTAGGTGGTTAGTAGACTGAATATAGACAATTGAATGTAGTCAAAAAGCATTCGTTAAGCGGTATTGACTTATTTGTGAGTTATGTAGATATTTATACTTATTTATGAGTATATGTAGATATAGGTAGGTAGGTATGTATGTATATAGGTAGGTAGGTGGTTAGTAGACTGAATATAGACAATTGAATGTAGTCAAAAAGCATTCGTTAAGCGGTATTGACTTATTTGTGAGTATATGTAGATATTTATACTTATTTATGAGTATATGTAGATATAGGTAGGTAGGTATGTATGTATATAGGTAGGTAGGTGGTTAGTAGACTGAATATAGACAATTGAATGTAGTCAAAAAGCATTCGTTAAGCGGTATTGACTTATTTGTGAGTATATGTAGATATTTATACTTATTTATGAGTATATGTAGATATAGGTAGGTAGGTATGTATGTATATAGGTAGGTAGGTGGTTAGTAGACTGAATATAGACAATTGAATGTAGTCAAAAAGCATTCGTTAAGCGGTATTGACTTATTTGTGAGTATATGTAGATATTTATACTTATTTATGAGTATATGTAGATATAGGTAGGTAGGTATGTATGTATATAGGTAGGTAGGTGGTTAGTAGACTGAATATAGACAATTGAATGTAGTCAAAAAGCATTCGTTAAGCGGTATTGACTTATTTGTGAGTATATGTAGATATTTATACTTATTTATGAGTATATGTAGATATAGGTAGGTAGGTATGTATGTATTTAGGTAGGTAGGTGGTTAGTAGACTGAATATAGACAATTGAATGTAGTCGAAGAGCATTCGTTAAGCGGTATTGACTTATTTGTGAGTATATGTAGATATTTATACTTATTTATGAGTATATGTAGCTATAGGTAGGTAGTTATGTATGTATATATGTAGGTAGGTGGTTAGTAGACTGAATATAGACAATTGAATGTAGTCAAAGAGCATTCGTTAAGCGGTATTGACTTATTTGTGAGTATATGTAGATATTTATACTTATTTATGAGTATATGTAGATATAGGTAGGTAGGTATGTATGTATATAGGTAGGTAGGTGGTTAGTAGACTGAATATAGACAGTTCAATGTAGTCAAAGAGCATTCGTTAAGCGGTATTGACTTATTTGTGAGTATATGTAGATATTTATACTTATTTATGAGTATATGTAGATATAGGTAGGTAGGTATGTATGTATATAGGTAGGTAGGTGGTTAGTAGACTGAATATAGACAATTGAATGTAGTGAAGAGCATTCGTTAAGCGGTATTGACTTATTTGTGAGTATATGTAGATATTTATACTTATTTATGAGTATATGTAGATATAGGTAGGTAGTTATGTATGTATATATGTAGGTAGGTGGTTAGTAGACTGAATATAGACAATTGAATGTAGTCAAAGAGCATTCGTTAAGCGGTATTGACTTATTTGTGAGTATATGTAGATATTTATACTTATTAATGAGTATATGTAGATATAGGTAGGTAGGTATGTATGTATATAGGTAGGTAGGTGGTTAGTAGACTGAATATAGACAATTGAATGTAGTCGAAGAGCATTCGTTAAGCGGTATTGACTTATTTGTGAGTATATGTAGATATTTATACTTATTTATGAGTATATGTAGATATAGGTAGGTAGTTATGTATGTATATATGTAGGTAGGTGGTTAGTAGACTGAATATAGACAATTGAATGTAGTCAAAGAGCATTCGTTAAGCGGTATTGACTTATTTGTGAGTATATGTAGATATTTATACTTATTTATGAGTATATGTAGATATAGGTAGGTAGGTATGTATGTATATAGGTAGGTAGGTGGTTAGTAGACTGAATATAGACAATTGAATGTAGTCGAAGAGCATTCGTTAAGCGGTATTTACTTATTTGTGAGTATATGTAGATATTTATACTTATTTATGAGTATATGTAGATATAGGTAGGTAGGTATGTATGTATATAGGTAGGTAGGTGGTTAGTAGACTCAATATAGACAATTGACGGAAGAGTAAAATGGACCCAAATCCTAATAGCTGGCTTCCCCTACGTAGACATGTTAAAAAAAAAAAATTGAATGTAGTCAAAGAGCATTCGTTAAGCGGTATTGACTTATTTGTGAGTATATGTAGATATTTATACTTATTTATGAGTATATGTAGATATAGGTAGGTAGGTACATATGTATGTATATAGGTAGGTAGGTGGTTAGTAGACTGAATATAGACAATTGAATGTAGTCAAAGAGCATTCGTTAAGCGGTATTGACTTATTTGTGAGTATATGTAGATATTTATACTTATTTATGAGTATATGTAGATATAGGTAGGTAGTTATGTATGTATATATGTAGGTAGGTGGTTAGTAGACTGAATATAGACAATTGAATGTAGTCAAAGAGCATTCGTTAAGCGGTATTGACTTATTTGTGAGTATATGTAGATATTTATACTTATTTATGAGTATATGTAGATATAGGTAGGTAGGTATGTATGTATATAGGTAGGTAGGTGGTTAGTAGACTGAATATAGACAGTTCAATGTAGTCAAAGAGCATTCGTTAAGCGGTATTGACTTATTTGTGAGTATATGTAGATATTTATACTTATTTATGAGTATATGTAGATATAGGTAGGTAGGTATGTATGTATATAGGTAGGTAGGTGGTTAGTAGACTGAATATAGACAATTGAATGTAGTCGAAGAGCATTCGTTAAGCGGTATTGACTTATTTGTGAGTATATGTAGATATTTATACTTATTTATGAGTATATGTAGATATAGGTAGGTAGGTATGTATGTATATAGGTAGGTAGGTGGTTAGTAGACTCAATATAGACAATTGACGGAAGAGTAAAATGGACCCAAATCCTAATAGCTGGCTTCCCCTACGTAGACATGTTAAAAAAAAAAAAATTGAATGTAGTCAAAGAGCATTCGTTAAGCGGTATTGACTTATTTGTGAGTATATGTAGATATTTATACTTATTTATGAGTATATGTAGATATAGGTAGGTAGGTATGTATGTATATAGGTAGGTAGGTGGTTAGTAGACTCAATATAGACAATTGACGGAAGAGTAAAATGGACCCAAATCCTAATAGCTGGCTTCCCCTACGTAGACATGTTAAAAAAAAAAAATTGAATGTAGTCAAAGAGCATTCGTTAAGCGGTATTGACTTATTTGTGAGTATATGTAGATATTTATACTTATTTATGAGTATATGTAGATATAGGTAGGTAGGTATGTATGTATATAGCTAGGTAGGTGGTTAGTAGACTGAATATAGACAATTGAATGTAGTCAAAGAGCATTCGTTAAGCGGTATTGACTTATTTAAACAAGACCAAACATAACGAGGTCGTCCGAGGACAATTCCAAATCAAATTGCTCCTTGTTATTTCTGCAGGGTGGTGAGGGGTGTTAGGAAGAAGGGAAGGTCAGGTGGGCGGCGATGCTAAAGACAAATAATCTGGTGATTTGCATGCAGAACGTCTCCGGGAGAGCGAGAAGAGGGAAGAAGATGCCAACCGCAGACATTTCGGAGGAATTACAATAATCTTTCTGGTCGTTGACTATCGTCTTACATCTTCTGTACCATCATTCTTATTATGTACATATAGAACTTATCACAACCACTAATTATATCAATTTTATATATCTACCTTCCATTATTCTTATATAACTACCTACATATAAGAACAATCTATACAAAATAGTAGGTACCTATAGAGAAATGACGGAGCGGAGGTTCTACCGTCAATCAATATGTATCATGTTGAAATAACAATAAATGACACATTTACGGCTATGTACCTAACAATAATGGTGGTGTAATGGCCCACATCAATCCCAGTTAAGAGATAAGCTCCCCTACATCACAGTACTGGTCCAACCACCCCTCTCTCCCCTCCACCGCAACAGAGAATTCTAGCAAACTGCGACTTTTGTAGTTTTTCTTATTTTTCCATGTATAAAGGAGCTGCAGGTTTTCCTCTTAATTTAACATATTTTATATTTAATTAAATTTGATCGTTACCGTTTATCCAGCATTAGGATGAACACATTATTTGTTATTATTTCGTTGAAAGGTATCCTTTATATAATTGTTGGTACCTACCTACCTACCTATGTATGTAGGTACCTACCTAGAGTGAGACTATTATTATTATTATGGTCTCTCCTCAAGACAGTGGTCATTCTTTATTATCCATCATTATCATTCCGTTTACTTTTCTACAATCTCAATATCCTTCTGTAGGATTAAAATAAAGGATTTAAGATTCGGTATCTTCCTTCCCCCCTTGCCCCCTCACCGCTCGGGTCGGATTACATTACTCAGCGGAGTATTAATCAGTGAAGCGTTTCTCTCCCCTTCCCAACCTTCCTCCTCATCCCATTCCTTATTCTTCTGTGCCCTTTCTGCCTACTTCATGTTTCAATCCTTTCTCACCTTCATGTAATATTTAATATTGCCTCGCGGTACTGGCTCCATTGAACGTCAGTTTTATTTACTGATTTAAACGAGTGGGTTGTGGCAAACGCTTAACTCCACACTAAAAAGTCATTCTATAAAATATTCAAATTTTGTAGTGAAAATTTTTAACATTTTCATGAAATTTTTTTAATAGTTACATTATTTTTTTTAATATTTTTTTATTGACAAACTTTTTAACATATAAATAGCTAGAGACGAAGGTGCCTTGAGTTCCTGGTTCTGCTATAATATCCCAACTCCGTCTCTATTGAGATAATATTAATTTTGTTAGTAAAAATATCATTTGACTCCCAAGGGAAAAAAATCCACTGTTTGAAGGTATGCAATTAAAAAAATATTCGATTTAAATATTTTATTATGAATGGGTACCTACCTACTTGATAATTCTTCAATGCGATCTTATGTACATAAGTGATTACGTGTAGGTAACAATTATTGTGGTTGTCGAATCGACGTAAATTTGTTCAGCGATAATTCTTTACCAAAATATATAATTTCAATAGTTCTTTTTACTCCTCGCTAACCAAGGGGATATAGTGGGGAGTTATGATTTCGCAATTTTAAAGGCTATTTTTATTATTATTGCAGATTATCAACTAGTATCATGCTGTGATTGTATTTTGAAAGTTTCATCACAATGTATCTGTGTATGCTATGTGCTGTGTGCTATGTGCTATGTACGGCGTGTTTATTTTAGGTACTTTATCGATTAAGAACTATATCACATGAAATTTCACATTTTGAATCTTCTAACGAAATATTGACTAACGAACGTGACAGCCTTTATGTGTATACATATATTATGTGTGGGAATTCCGTATTTTTTCGAATTGTGCCGACCTCATTGTTTACCTGTTTTTATTATTTTGTCTTATTTGATCAGGAAATTGTTATTTGAAAACATTATTGCGTTTTTTTTCGTTTAGTTTTATATAATATATGTATGTTAGGTATGTTCCTAGGAGTGAGACAAGCAATGCGGTGGGAGTGTTTTAAATATTTGTCACCTACCGCAATGTTTGTCTTACTAAGGATGATTGGCTATATCACTCGATATTACAACTAGTTAATTCATGTAGCTGGTAGAAGTATCAGAGCACCAAGTACTTATTATTGCGACAATTTATTATCTTACAAAACGCACACCAAAATTCGGCGCCCGTTCGCATGCAACGTCTAAGAAAAAAAATATTCCTCATATTAGACTTTTTTTAATGTTGGAGTTTGCTTTTGTTTCTGCGTTGAAGATGCACAGAACCATTTTTAATAATATGAATATTTTTAATTATCGTCTAATTTTTTGCTCACATTACCTATATAATTTTTTTATTATTTTTTAATGTATTTTCTTTTGAGTAGGTATAAATTTCATTACTATATTATAAATAAATAAATAAACATTTATTGAGACGAAAAGAAGTTTACATACAAAAACATAGACATATAAAAACAAATATAAAGAAAAACAACTTTTCCAACTCAAAAGGACCATGCTCAGCTATGTTACAGGAAGACAAGCACCCCTGCAGCTGATTATCAGCATGATCCTATTGCTTCTGTATTCCAACTGTCGATTCGTTCAAGAGAATGAAATTCTATTGAAGGAATAGGCAGTTAAATCCAAGATGCGTGTACGAAGGAACACTTTGTATGGCGTAGTGGACTTTTTGCATGCTAATAACACCAACTAGAGGCCTCGCAGCATATATGTTCCAATACATGGATTTACTCAGAATTCGGAGTAGAACATTTTATGTGAGTTTTGTGTGTCTGTGTGTGTGTCTGTGTGTGTGTGTGTGTCCCCCTTATAACTTTTGATCCGCTCAGTATACAGAGCCCAAATTTGCAGAATATATAAACAGTTTTAGGCCTACAAAACTTTTATACTCAGAATTGTTTGTTTTTGTTTCAGTCAGGGGTTATCATCTTTTAAATTTTTACTTTATTTTTCCATATATCTCAGAAACCATAAAATATAGAACGCTGAAAATTGGTACAAATATAGACAAATACAAAATCACAAATTTATTTTTTCCAAAAAATTCCAGGGTTTCTCAAACATTTTTTATTAAGAAAAATATTTTTTTATGATAAATTTATGAGTTTAACTGCCTATATTTCCATTTTTTTTAAATATATCGAAAAAAGCCGAAACACCCCAACTAGATAATTTAATTTTCTATAAAAAATTTATACATTGTATTAGCACATCTCAAACTTTTTTTAACAATTTTTATAAAAATTGAATTTAGTGACGACGCAGTCGCCTACACACAATATCTAAGAAGACTTAATTGTTTGATACTAATCTTCTAACATATATTTTTTTTTATTTATTTATTGGATATAAAATGTTGGTACATAGTTAAATAAAATTTCTTTTAATTAATACATTTATATTATAGGTACGTATTACTCCACTGAAAGAGTAAATCTCGTGTTTAGCGGAGGAATAGGAGAACATACATACCATCATGCTGTTTTCATATTCTGGGTAGGATCAAAGGACTGACCTCCATACTATCCTATCTTGACATACATACCTAGGTACATGTGTTGTATAGAAAACCAAATATCTTAAAATATTAAATAATTTGTATTTATGAGTATATAGTTTGGTACTTATTCTTCAACTATACATACTATCGCTATCGACAGTTGGATCTCATGTGTTACATGCAACTAGTATAACTCGTTTGTTCTTTTCGTATTTTAAATTATTTACTTGTTGTTTATAAATATTGCTCTGATAATTGTGTCGATGGCAGAGCTGGGCTAGTAATCCAGTGATCGCGAGTTCGAATCCTGCCTCGACCGATTTCGTTCACATTTATTTGCTTATTTTAGGGAACGTTGGAAGATATATATGTATTTGTTTAACAAGGATATATATTCATTTTTTTTTAAATTCGAATATGGCAACCAAACAGTAGAATTATAGGTACTCGAGCAAGCACTCTAACGTATAAACTTTATACTCTAATGTATAAAGTTTTAAAAGTGTAGTATTTTTTTTTTTTACACAATATAAACTTATATAATGCACACTGGCGTGCTTATTACCATTAGGCAATTTCTCCCAACCAATCAGATTACAGAGCAACAAAATAACATTACTATGTAGGTACATCAACAAAAATTAAAGCTAAAAAAGAACAAAGAAAATATACATAACACCAAGATAAATGAAAAAACACATCATAGCAAAAAAAAAATAATTGGTAAGGAACAAGAAGAGGAAATCAGGTGTTTAGGGACAAATATTCCTTCTTTAGTAAATATCAGGCAGCAAAAGGAAGGAAGGAAAAGGAGAGGGATCAGGTATTTTCGGAGAGATATCCGTGCTTTAGTCTTTTCTTGAAAATGGAAAGCGATTTCACGAAGTTACATCAGGACTCAAATTATTCCAGAGTCTTGCTGAACGTACTTCAAAGGAAGAGCTGAAAAATTCAGTGTTGTGAATGGGGATAGTTAATGTAGTACGTTCATCAGATCGAAACGATAGGCCGTGATTAGATAAATATGTTAATTTATTTTAAGGTACTGCGGTGAATTAGGATTTAAGAGCGTATTATTATAGAAGTAGTAACAAAAATATGTTTATTTCGCCGTTGCCGTATCTTAGGCAAATGGAGAATATTACGGTAAGAGGAAATCTGTACAAAAATTCTGGATTCAAAATAATCACAAAAGTCATTAATATCCGCATCGCCATATTACATACATGTTTATTATTGATGTGGCTTATGAAAGAAAGAGATGCATCAAATTAATGTTACACCAAGATCCAGTATTTCAGTAATATCATTTAATATGATTGAAATTATGGAATACTGAAAAACAATAGGTTTATCAATTTTATAAAAGCTGATAAACTACTGATAGGTATACCCTTATATTAAGATGCAACCTTTTTTACAACACCAATTATACAGTTTATCCAAAACGAATTGAAGTAAGATACAGTCATCAATAAGTTTGATAATTCGAAAGATTTTCATATCATTGGCAAAAATGAGCAACTCCACATCATCAAACGAATGGTATCATTGATGGATAAAATAAAAAGTACTGGTCCCAGGTGTGATCCTTGGGGAACACCACTAGATGCGTGGAAATAATCAGATGAAGAATCACCGATCCTCACAAATAACTTTATTTCAGACAGATTCATAGTAATGTATTATTACCTCAAAATCCCATATAAAATATTTTTTTCGATAATATACTATGACATACTTTGTCAAAGGTCTTGCTAAAATCAATATGAATTTAATTGAGTCAACTTGACTTAAACTGGCAAGAGCAGAAGAAATACAATTTTTATAAATCCATATCTTAATTAAATTATTGTAATATGGGTAGTTAGGTTCCTACGATTAACCAGTTAACCGTTTTGATATTCTCAGCAAAGTTGGTCAGAGATTACATCTTGTGAGAACAACTTCTTAGGGGATAGGAACGTCATCATCTGATCTGACATTGTTCCGATAAGTCGCGAGTTTATTTAATTAAAATGAACCATGTCCCGCCCTTCTTGATCCATCCCGACCAAGGCATTTACATATATTACATATTAGGTACCTATACATCGGTGGGCGGGAAGAGATTCACCGCAGATTAGCGGGCGGCGTGAGTCTGAAGAGTAGAATAACGTAATTACCGTTACCGTGACGTGATTTAGGGCTGCGCTAGTTAAAGTTTACAAATATTGGCCCATTAATTACACGTGTGAGACGCGTGTCCGCCCCCTCCACCACCCTCTACCACAGATGTACTAATCACCTTCATTAGAACTGACTCTTGCCTTTGGAGACCTCACTCACTTTAATCACGAAAATGCAATACTACATACATATTTCAACTCCTTATATTTCAGATTTGTGTATGTTCTATAAATATAATTTTTGTTTCCAGTAAAAATATTGGATAATAATTTATTGTTCAGTAAATGTGGCAATACTTCCAACCCTTTCCTCTTTTCTCGTCGTCTATATTCGTGTATAGAGAAGGGGGAAAAATTGAAGTACCTACACCTAGTTCCACCAGTGATGAGATGCCTGAGAAGGAAATAAAGAAGAAGGTCGTTTATATATTATTTAAAAAAAATAAAATTAAATGTTCTTTGTCGAGTGGAGAAACGTTCAGTTTTCTATTTACCTACATACTGCAAATAAAAAATAAGGATTCTCTTTTTTTGATAATCGAGATGATTAAATTTGTATGTATATACCTACCTTTATTTAAAAAAAAAAATTTGAGCGATAAATTAAGTCTTATTTATCCTACAGACATTCATCAAGAATATACCAACTGTTTAATGAATCAATGATGCCGCTGCATACATATGTAGATGTCTCATGATTAATTACAATTTTACTGATAAAAATATAATTGATGTGGGTAGTACGATCATCATCACGAAAGCACCACCTTATTAAAAATAGGTACTTGTAATGATGCTGATGTTTTGAATAACCTCTAACCACAATAAATTAATTTAAGATCTTCTTCAGAAGTATATGGAAGATACCTCACACAGGTGTTAAACATAGCAAATTATTTTGGTCGATACTTTAAAGTTAAATATGCTTTATATTAAATTTTCCTATAAGAAAACAATTTTTAATTCCAGATTTCCGTGTTTCCTCACGTTGGTTGTTCTAACTAAGAAGGCATACTATCGACTCAGTGACTGAAAACACGATACATATTTTCATTTATTTATCTTTTTCAACAGACCACACATACAAGTCTTCTTTTTCTTCTTTGCCCTTTTCCCGTCTTATTCGAGGTCGACTCTCCTGGTACGTAATCGCCAGGACACTGTCTGAGTCTTCAAGGTATCGATGTTGTCCCCCTGAAGTTTCTTTTGGATTCTATACCACCAAGTTGATATAGTTGGTATGTCAATGCTCTTTTTAACGACGTGATTTTCTTCCCTGCGCATAACATGACCAGACCACACATTCAAGTATCACTACAAATTTTATACAACGATAATTCCAATTAAGGAAAAACGCAAATTATGCAAAAAATATAAATTCAACAAGTACATAACGAAAAAATGTAAAAAAAGGCTGTTCACGAAAGGAAGAAGGAGAACAGGGAAATAATATGCGGTACAAGAAGGAAGTTGCTCTCATCCACCAAACTCTTTACTCCATAAACTATTTTTATGATAGGTACATACCTGATTAAAATGATCGGAAACCCAAAATTTGTTGATTTTTTTGCGTCATCAAAAAAAACCTGAGGGGGGCAAGTCTGGTCAACAGGCGGAATCAAAAGCAGCCATGTTTACCCATATCATGGATATAATTATCTTATGGAGTTCTATAATATCTTATGGTACGCATTTATTTGTTTTAACATTATTGTTAACTAACATTGTTTTGTGGATTGATCCAGTAAAGGTATTGGAATGATCCAGTAATGATATTGGAATTATCCAGTAAAGATATTGGAATGATCCAGTAACGATATTGGAATGATTGTAAGTAGTAAGTATTGTTTGTATATAGATACCTGTCTATTATCTTTACGATGAACTCTAAATAATGTAAATGAATTTATTATCATTTGTCTGTGACTCATACATAAGAAGAATTAAACAGATGATGTGACCTTACTTAGTCTCAGTTAACCTTTCCACTTGATACGGAGATGTCTGAGTACCTACCATGGCATAACATGACATGTGGGGAGTAGGTACACACATATACATACATATTATGTGGGTCTAACTTGTACAGTCGTGAACCAAAGGGGACCTATTGACCGCCACTAATTACAAAAATTACTTCGGTTAACTCAATCATCTTATGATTAATTTTGTGAAGTCAACTAATTGACACTCGCTGCGGTGATCTCCACTAGCTGCCACACAGTCCTGTACCTAGCTAGCTGGTAGGTATGTATGTACATAGCTAGATAACCTTCCTTGGTACCAATGTATGTGTCATACAGTCATTAATTACAGCGACAGATGAACGAGGCGACTTGTCCTAACGATTAATGTTAACACGGAATGGTTAATTAAGGAATTTCGTTAAACACCATGTAAATTGTAGACATTAATCAAACAGACTGAGCTATTGTGGTCACATTATGCTGTGTAGGTGTATCAGGTGATGATTTTTTTGTATTTTGATTTATCCATAAATATTCTATGCCGTAATATTTTTTTTCTAAATGAATATAATTTGACCTAAATTTGAAATAAAACTAGATAAATTGCAGATTCGTTTGAATGTTATATTCTTATTCTCGTGAAATATGTTTTAATTTCATAACAAAGTGTATTACAAGAAATCTTATTTAATTAGAGTATTTTAGATTGTAGGTAGGTACCTACTTAATATTATTTTCAATGTGTATTTTTAAATTAGCAATTTACATTTTCACTTTCGACACTTTTTAAAATTATTAGTAAAACAATGTTCCTGTTCTCACTACTTTACCTTTATCTCAGAACAACATGTATACAATACATACTTTCAAGTCATTGGTAGGTATTTATGGAAATCGTTCTTAATATGGCTAAATATTAACCGATTATGAAAGGGTGAGTGTATTAGATGGACGCTTGATAAGTATGAAGTTGTAGGTAGGTAAATATGTAGATATTAGTGAGTTATGGTAAAATAAGGGACATATTATGTAATACTAGTTGCATGTAACACATGAGATCCAACTTTCGATAGCGATAGTATGTATAGTTGAAGAATAAGAATCAAACTATAAACCCATAAATCCAAATTATTGAAAATTTTAACACATGTTGGTATGTTTGTCAAGATAGGATAGTATGGAGGTCAGTCCTGTTTTCCTACCCGGAATATGAAAACAGCATGATGGTTCTGTATGTATGTTTGGAGATTAAGTACCTATCAAACTATTAAGTCTTCTTACATATTGTGTATAGGCGACTGCCCTACAAATTGTATGAAGCAATGTCGTCACTACATTCAATTTTTATAAAAATTGTTAAAAAAAGTTTGAGATGTGCTAATACAATGTTTACATTTTTTATAGAAAATTGAATTATCTAGTTGGGGTGTTTCGGCTTTTTTCGATATTTTTGAAAAATTTAGAAATATATGCAGTTAAACTCATAAATTTATCATAAAAAAAATATTTTTCTTAATAAAAAATGTTTGAGAAACCCTGGAATTTTTTTGAAAAAAGAAAATTTGAGATTTTGTATTTTTCTATGTTTGTACCAATTTTCAGCGTTCTAGCGTTTATGGTTTCTGAGATATATGGAAAAATAAAATAAAAATTCAAAAGTTGATAACCCCTGACTGAAACAAAAATTCAAAATTCCGAGTATAAAAGTTTTATAGGCCTGTAACTTTTCCAACTGTCGATTTGTTCAGGAGAACTTTGTTCTCTTAACATATCGACAATGTATCAAGCCAGAATACGCGAGAATTGTATGGAGAGGTCTACTTTTTTCACGGCTTTTCCAACTTTGAAGACAAAAAACACCAACTTAGAGGCTTCGCAGCATATATGTTCCATACACGGATTTACTCAGAATTCGGAGTAGAACATTTCGTGTGTCTGTGTGTGTGTGTGTGTGTGTCTGTGTGTCTGTGTGTCTGTGTGTGTGTGTGTCCGTCCCCCCCTTATAACTTTTGATCCGCTCAATTTACAGAGCCTTAAATTTCAGAATATATAAACAGTTACAGGCCTACAAAACTTTTATACTCGGAATTTTGAATTTTTGTTTCAGTCAGGGGTTATCAACTTTTGAATTTTTATTTTATTTTTCCATATATCTCAGAAACCATAAACGCTAGAACGCTGAAAATTGGTACAAACATAGACAAATACAAAATCACAAATAAGTTTTTTCAAAAAAATTCCAGAGTTTCTCAAACATTTTTTATTAAGAAAAATATTTTTTTTATGATAAATTTATGAGTTTAACTGCCTATATTTCCAAAACTTTTACAATTATCGAAAAAAGTCGAAACACCCCAACTAGATAATTTAATTTTCTATAAAAAATATTAACATTGTAGTAGAAGATCTCAATTTTTTTTTAACAGTTTTTTTAAAAATTGAATTTAGTGACGACATCGCTTCATACATTTTGTATGGCAGTCGCCTATACACAATATGTAAGAAGACTTAATAGTTTGATACTTCATCTCCAAACATACATACATACCATCATGCTATTTGCATATTCTGGGTAGGAAAAAGGATCTTCCTCCATACTATCCTATCTTGACATACATACCTACATAATATATGTTGTATAGAAAACAAAATATCTGAAAATATTCAATAATTTGTATTTATGGGTTTATAGTTTGGTACATATTCTTCAACTATACATACTATCACTATCGACAGTTGGATCTCATGTGTTACATGCAACTAGTTTAGTTGAACAATAATCCAACTGTCGATTTGTTCAGGAGAACTTTGTTCTCTTAACATATCGACAATGTATCAAGCCAGAATACGCGAGAATTGTACGGAGAGGTCTACTTTTTTCACGGCTTTTCCAACTTTGAAGTCAAAAAACACCAACTTAGAGGCTTCGCAGCATACATGTTTCATACACGGATTTACTCAGAATTCGGAGTGGAACATTTCGTGTGTCTGTGTGTGTGTGTGTGTGTGTGTGTCTGTGTGTGTGTATGTCTGTGTGTGTCCCCCCCCCCCCCCCCCTTATAACTTTTGATCCGCTCAATTTACAGAGCCTAAAATTTCAGAATATATAAACAGTTACAGGCCTACAAAACTTTTATACTCGTAATTTTGAATTTTTGTTTCAGTCAGGGGTTATCAACTTTTGAATTTTTATTTTATTTTTCCCTATATCTCAGAAACCATAAAAGCTAGAACGCTGAAAATTGGTATATACATAGACAAATACAAAATCTCAAATTTGTTTTTTCAAAAAAATTCCAGGGTTTCTCAAACATTTTTTATTAAGAAAAGTATTTTTTTTATGATAAATTTATGAGTTTAACTGCCTATATTTCCATTTTTTTTTTAAATATCGAAAATAGCCGAAACACCCCAACTAGATAATTTAATTTTATATAAAAAATATGAACATTGTAGCAGTACATCTCAAATTTTTTTTAACAATTTTTATAAAAATTGAATTTAGTGACGACATCGCTTCATACAATTTGTATGGTAGTCACCTATACACAATATCAAAGAAGACTTAATAGTTTGATACTTCATCTCTAAACATACAATATACATATACCATCATGCTGTATTCATATTCCGGGTAGGAAAAAAAGACTGACCTCCATACTATCCTATCTTGACTACCTAGGTACATGTGTTGTATAGAAAACTAAATATCATAAAATAATAAATAATTTGTATTTATGGGTTTGGTACTTATTCTTCAACTATACATACTATCGCTGTCGACAGTTGGATCCCATGTGTTACATGCAACTAGTATGGAGAGGTCTACTTTTTTCACGGCTTTTCCATCTTTGAAGTCAAAAAACACCAACTTAGAGGCTTCGCAGCATATATGTTCCATACACGGATTTACTCAGAATTCGGAGTAGAACATTTCGTGTGTCTGTGTGTGTGTGTGTGTGTGTGTGTGTGTGTGTGTGGGTGTGTGAGTGTGTGTGTCTGTGTGTCTGTGTGTGTGTCCGTCCCCCCCTTATAACTTTTGATCCGCTCAATTAACAGAGTCTCAAATTTCAGAATATATAAACAGTTACAGGCCTACAAAACTTTAATACTCGGAATTTTGAATTTTTGTTTCAGTCAGGGGTTATCAACTCTTGAATTTTTATTTTATTTTTCCATATATCTCAGAAACCATAAACGCTAGATCGCTGAAAATTGGTACAAACATAGAAAAATACAAAATCTCAAATAAGTTTTTTCAAAAAAATTCCAGGGTTTCTCAAACATTTTTTATTAAGATATATATTTTTTTTATGATAAATTTATGAGTTTAACTGCCTATATTTCCAAAACTTTAACAATTATCGAAAAAAGCCTTAACACCCCAACTAGATAATTTAATTTTCTATAAAAAATATAAACATTGTAGTAGAAGATCTCAATTTTTTTTTAACAATTTTTTTAAAAATTGAATTTAGTGACGACATCGCTTCATACATTTTGTATGGCAGTCGCCTATACACAATATGTAAGAAGACTTAATAGTTTGATACTTCATCGCCAAACAAACATACATACCATCATGCTATTTTCATATTCTGGGTAGGAAAAAAGGATCTTCCTCCATACTATCCTATCTTGACATACATACCTACATATGTTGTATAGAAAACAAAATATCTGAAAATATTCAATAATTTGTATTTATGGGTTTATAGTTTGGTACATATTCTTCAACTATACATACTATCGCTATCGACAGTTGGATCTCATGTGTTACATACAACTAGTACTTTTTACTTCTGTTTTTAGTGACAGTCATGTTTTAAAACTTCTATACCATGTTACATAGTGAGAAGTTCAACTTATGTATTAAAAAAAAAACTCTCAGAATTTCTAAAATTAAACTTCAAACTCAATTTAAAACTATTATGTTTGATAAAAATAAATTTCTTTGAAAAATAGACGACGATAATTTTATAAACTTCAGTTTTTCATATGTGAAAAAAAATGACGCATTCATGCGGATTTCAATTAAAAATATTTATAAATAATAAATTTTCATTGATATCTGATATCCTTGTACTGTGTTATAGATACCGCAATAAATGTAATTAGTTAAAGGTAATAATGTACATAGGTTTATGCATCACAATCTTCAATCAATGAAAATGTCGACACACAAGACTAGACCAGAGGGTGGAGCAGGAGATGTGGGGGAAGGAGAGTCAGTAGGTATATTGAAGTCATTACTTAATTAGCGGTTCATTAATGTCGCGTTCATTAGAAATGTCTCGAGATGATGTCATGACATTGTATTTATGTATGTAATGTTCCTCTATACTCTATGTCCAACTGTCGATTTGTTCAGGAGAACTTTGTTCTCTTAACATATCGACAATGTATCAAGCCAGAATACGCGAGAATTGTATGGAGAGGTCTACTTTTTTCACGGCTTTTCCAACTTTGAAGTCAAAAAACACCAACTTAGAGGCTTCGCAGCATATATGTTCCATACACGGATTTACTCAGAATTCGGAGTAGAACATTTCGTGTGTCTGTGTGTGTGTGTGTCTGTGTGTGTGTCTGTGTGTCTGTGTGTGTGTCTGTGTGTGTGTGTGTCTGTGTGTCCGTCCCCCCCTTATAACTTTTGATCCGCTCAATTTACAGAGCCTAAAATTTCAGAATATATAAACTGTTACAGGCCTACAAAACTTTTATACTCGGAATTTTGAATTTTTGTTTCAGTCAGGGGTTATCAACTTTTGAATTTTAATTTTATTTTTCCATATATCTCAGAAACCATAAACGGTAGAACGCTGAAAATTGGTACAAACATAGACAAATACAAAATCTCAAATTAATTTTTTTCAAAAAAATTCCAGGGTTTCTCAAACATTTTATATTAAGAAAAATATTTTTTTTATGATAAATTTATGAGTTTAACTGCCTATATTTCCAAAACTTTTACAATTATCGAAAAAAGCCGAAACACCCCAACTAGATAATTTAATTTTCTATAAAAAATATTAACATTGTAGTAGAAGATCTCAATTTTTTTTTAACAATTTTTTTAAAAATTGAATTTAGTGACGACATCGCTTCATACATTTTGTATGGCAGTCGCCTATACACAATATGTAAGAAGACTTAATAGTTTGTTACTTCATCTCCAAACATACATACATACCATCATGCAATTTGCATATTCTGGGTAGGAAAAAGGATCTTCTTCCATACTATCCTATCTTGACATACATACCTACATATTTTGTATAGAAAACAAAATATCTGAAAATATTCAATAATTTGTATCTATGGATTTATAGTTTGGTACATATTCTTCAACTATACATACTATCGCTATCGACAGTTGGATCTCATGTGTTACATGCAACTAGTTACACCATTGGTTCGCTAACATGAAATCCAACTGTCGATTTGTTCAGGAGAACTTTGTTCTCTTAACATATCGACAATGTATCAAGCCAGAATACGCGAGAATTGTATGGAGAGGTCTACTTTTTTCACGGCTTTTCCAACTTTGAAGTCAAAAAACACCAACTTAGAGGCTTCGCAGCATATATGTTCCATACACGGATTTACTCAGAATTCGGAGTAGAATATTTCGTGTGTCTGTGTGTGTGTGTGTGTGTGTGTCTGTGTGTCTGTGTGTGTGTCTGTGTGTGTGTCTGTGTGTGTGTGTGTCCGTCCCCCCCTTATAACTTTTGATCCGCTCAATTTACAGAGCCTAAAATTACAGAATATATAAATAATTACAGGCCTACAAAACTTTTGTACTCGGAATTTTGAATTTTTGTTTCAGTCAGGGGTTATCAACTTTTGAATTTTTATTTTATTTTTCCATATATCTCAGAAACCATAAACGCTAGAACGCTGAAAATTGGTACAAACATAGACAAATACAAAATCTCAAATTAGTTTTTTCAAAAAAATTCCAGGAATTCTCAAACATTTTTTATTAAGAAAAATATTTTTTTTATGATAAATTTATGAGTTTAACTGCCTATATTTCCAAAACTTTTACAATTATCGAAAAAAGCTGAAACACCCCAACTAGATAATTTAATTTTCTATAAAAAATATAAACATTGTAGAAGAAGATCTCAATTTTTTTTTTAACAATTTTTTTAAAAATTGAATTTAGTGACGACATCGCTTCATACATTTAGTATGGCAGTCGCCTATACACAATATGTAAGAAGACTTAATAGTTTGATACTTCATCTCCAAACATACATACATACCATCATGCTATTTGCATATTCTGGGTAGGAAAAAGGATCTTCCTCCATACTATCCTATCTTGACATACATACCTACATATGTTGTATAGAAAACAAAATATCTGAAAATATTCAATAATTTGTATCTATGGGTTTATAGTTTGGTACATATTCTTCAACTATACATACTATCGCTATTGACAGTTGGATCTCATGTGTTACATGCAACTAGTTAATAAAAATAGTATTTAGCTTACATACCTACATATCATTTGTATAGAATGTGAATTTTTGCTCTCTCCGCTCTGCGACTATTTATGTTCTCCGTTTCTCTGGTGATCACAACAACACTAACTTATCTCCGTTTCTCTGGTGATCACAACAACACTAACTTATCTCTGGTGATCACAACAACACTAACTTATCTCTGGTGATCACAACAACACTAACTTATCTTCGATGAATCATAAAATCCTACTTTATTTACTTATTTTTTCATAAGAAAACCAACGATTTTTTATTTTTGCATAAAATAGATATAAACATAAGAAAATATTAAACAAAGAAACTAATGACAGGTTTTCACTTAAAGTAATACAATTAAAAATATATACAAGCATATAAACACAATCACTTTACATAAATAAAAAATATACTAGGGGTTTGAGGAAAGGATGAAGTGGGGAGAAAGAGAGTGGGGAGGTTTTTATTTTGCATCAAAAATGTTCACGTGAATAAATAAGAGTATCCTTAGGTACATTTATGTTTGAAAATGTCAAATTTAAAATGAAATATACTTATTGGGATTCCCTCAATATCCTTGTATAATTCATTGTATAATATACCCTCTGGTGTTTATTCCTGGTTTCCATTAAAGCTGGACGTTCACAGATCACGTGTGCCTCTGTAGTTTGGGTATTCTGCTTAACATGACTTATCATGAATTGTTGTATTTCTAAATAGCCGTGTTCTTAATTGGTTTTTACATAGACATTGCAGTTCTTGGGTTATTTTAATGGTTTCGTTTTTCAGGACATGTGGTACTCACCTACAATCATTATTTCACTGAGTTGGTTAGATGAAAGAAATTCATATTTGGAAATAAACTCGCCACTTACATAATAAATGTTGTAGAATGTACATAAGTAGGTATCCTTAAATTATTTTAAACATTCACGTTGTAGAAAACAAATAATTAAAACCATTGTTCTATTTGAAAGATATGCGATTCTTGAAATTCTATCATTCATTTGTTGTACCAATCTAATTACCTGCATACTTAAAATCATCAACATTGAAAAGGTCTTAAAAGATAAAATCTTGCTTTTTGTGTTCTTGTTATTTTGAAAATGATTACAGTTTAAATTTTATTTTTTATTCATTTAATTTGATTTCAGAAAACTACAGCTTTGTCGATGGTGTGATTACATAATATGTTGCTATTATAATTAGTACAGGCCAGTAATGTTTTCTTCAATTTAAAAAATAATGAATTAAAAATATTTAAACAAGTATGCTGAGCAGTAGGTAAAATAAAATTATCGTTAACTGTATTGTTATCCCCCTAGTTTTTTTACAGAACACTTGGGTTCATCGTTACATGGTTCACAATATTATGGTCACAATAATAGATATAATACATTGAAATAACATGACATCATGCTTTAACAGAGTACAGATATAGCATATTATTGAGTAAATAAAAAAATATAGAATATATAGAAAAAAAATATGTATACAAAATAATAATAATATGAAGAAGAAAGATAATTCTTACGTTAAAAAAATACAATACGTAATGAGAATAAAATGATGAAAAGGAGATATTATTGGTGTGAAGGAAACAGCTTGTTTGAATGATTTAAAGAACTGGGTTAAAAAACATCGTTATATGTTAAGTTTCTATGGAGTCATGGAAACTGTCTGTGTGATTAAATTTTAGATTATTGTCACGTTGAAATTTATATCTGTAATTAGTAAGGAAAGTAGGTAGATGAAATAAATGCTTCGAATGGGTGTGCCTGTTCGGCACGTGGAGTGATATAGTGCTTGGAAAATCGGGGGAGTCAATTAGGTTGTTGCATATTTTATACAGTAACAGTGGATCGAATAAGGTCCTTCTGTCTTGCAATGTGTTCAATTTGAAGAATTCTGTAGATAATTTATAATTAGTATGTTCTATGAATAATCGTCGCTCTAAATATTTAAAAAAAGTTTTCTGGATGTTTTCAATACGGTTGCTGTGGATTTTATAATGCGGGTTCCAAATTGGTGTACAAAATTCTAGATGAGGGCGTATATACGAAAGATAAAGTGTTATTAAAGTGTTCATGTTGTTGAAGTGTTTTCCGGTGCGGATGATAAAACCCAGCATCCGGTAGGCTTTGGAGGTTATTGATTCAATATGTTTATCGTACATCAATTTAGAATCCAATGTTACTCCTAAATCCCTTATGCTGTCGACTTTTTTTAATGCAGAACCATTAATTGAATAATCATATGATATTAGCGTTTTCTTGAGGGAAAAAGTTAAAAGGGCGCACTTGGACACGTTGTTTCAAGTTTATTATCACAACAAAATGTACTTAGCCTATTGATATCATTTTGCAAATCAAAACAGTCGTTTTTGTTGTTAATAGTTGTTTAAATTTTCAAGTCGTCAGCAAAACCTGAAAATTATGAGGATTGGAAGCAAAATTGAATATCATATAATATATATAAATATTGAAAAGAATAGGTCCTAGATATGAACCCTGGGGTACACCCGACGGAATAAAAGTGAAATTAGATTTACAGCTCCCTAAAACCACCACCTGTTGCCTGTTTCTTACATATGTATGAGTCAAACCATCGGAGAAGGTCACCGTGAATGCCTACACTATAGAGCTTATGAATGAGTATATTGTGGTCGACCCGATCAAACGCCTTTGAAAAATCTGTATAAATAGTATCGACTTTGTAAGTGGTTGTTCATTTTATGTGAGACATATTCCGTATGTATGTATGTATGTTTGGAGGTTTAAGTATCAAACTATTAAGTCTTCTTACATATTGTGTATATTCGACTGCCATACAAATTGTATTTAGTAAATCGGGGGAGTCAATTAAGTTATTGCATAATATTTTATACAGTAACATTTGATCAAATTTAATCCTATTACATATGATAAAGAGAATTTTAAAAAAAACTTTGTTTGTTTCCACTCATTCATTTTTATCACACAACTAGTTTCAAGAACTACCGTCCTCTTCTTCATGTGAGTCAAAAGTGTTATCTCAAAACAAATAAAAATGAAAACAAGGTAAGTAAGTAATGAATTGATGAAGGCTTCTTATATTGATAGAAGAACCTTTACTGACTGAGGGTGCGGTGGTTCGAATGAAGTTTGTGAACAACTGATATTACACATAGAATGACAGTACCTATATCGGTAGTTACTTCATTAGGTACACATGGAATATAATATTATAATATATAATTACTAATAGTTTAACATTGCCCACAAGACATACGTCATCACTTGTATACCATTAGGTAAATTTGTATGCAGTATATTAAGTTATGTAGCTTAATACCTATATAATAATAAATGTAAGTTTTCAACCAATTTAGGTCGGTTGTCAAAATATTGATTATTAATAAAATATAGTTTTTCGATCAATACTCGATATATTGTTTAGTTTAGTTTTTAAATAATGATATAAAAGTGTACATTTTTTACCAGCGCTTGTCTTACTAGGCTTAAAATAAAATAAAAAATAAAGAAAGCATACATACATTCATACCATCACGCCATGTCACTCACGGGAAAGGCATTCATTATTTCATTATATTTTTTCCTTATGTCCTCATTTCTGACCCTGTCATACATCGTTCTATTACAGATTCTTCTTAGCGATCTTATTTCAACTGCATTCATTCTACTTTCGTGCGACTTCTGCCATGTCCAGGTTTCACTTGCATACGTCAAGGTTGGCACTAAGATAGCGTTATGAATGGCACATTTAAGCATCCTTTGATATGTTGTGGTCATTTATAACTGGTTTAAGTTAGGTTAGGTAAATGAAGAAAGCACTTACATAAAACTAAATTGCGGACTCATTTGTTCATTCGTTTTGATGTCCTATAATTATTCTCACCGGAAGAAAACTTATTTTTTTGGACGCATTACTGCGCTTGCGTGACGTCTTTTGAAGAGTAGGTAATCCATTTATTAAATTTCAAGACCTAACACGATTGAAATGCGCGAGATACCAGATGGAAGCCGACCACCGGGAAGACCATCAAAGAGATGGAGGGAGAGCTCAACATCCTCGTTCCAGGACCTGTAGAAACAGATCATAGATCTGCCAAAAGAGAAAGAAGAAGAAGGAGAATACCTGATACGAAAGTAGTAGGAATTTAAATATTTTGTAATCTTATACTTTTTTATATTTTTTTAAACTGCATTATTTTACTAAATTTCATATAAAAACTTAAGTTCCGTTTTTTTCAACAATGATGTCATATTATGTTTCTATAATAACAACAAGTTTGAAAATTTGCTGATAGATGTCGAAAATAAACACTTATACCTATTCTTTCATACATTTAAAAAAAACTAAGCATTTCCCGAAAAAAAATACTATTTTTCCCGTAATACGTATAATATTACTTAGGTATGTATCTATAAAAAAAAAAACAGTAAAATTGTCGTTACAGGCCACTGTAATATTGTAAATAATTACGTATCTGACAGCTTAATCGTTGAAACAATCCAAGTGAAGCAAATCTGACTCATGAAGAAAAGGGAAACTTGTAAACAATGTATTATGTTGCTACCTCTCCCTATGTCGGATATAATTATTTCGTGCCATTTTAGCTCTAGTTACAGCGGGAACCGAGTTCCATTATTATTGCCGTAAGAGTAAATTCGCATAAATAAATTTTGGCGACTCAGCGAGTAAAGCAAGCATTATATTAGATACACCTGAACATACTTAATTTAGAACATAACAAAAAAACATGTCAGTTCGCGAGGCTTTGTGTTTTTATACTGTTTCAAATGTAATATTTTAAGAATGTTATAAGTTTTTTGCTCTACTTTAAAATTGCCGATTTTGACATAGGCGGGTTTCAAAAGAATGCAAGGACAGGCAATCTGACATGAATATAGCCGTGCACAAACACGTACAAATCCATTACGACAATCTAACGAGGTCTTCTTTGTTTATGTGCAGATTAAGTTTATTCTTGTACATCTATTGCATTTTAAAATTGTTCTCACTCCCATAATTTATATAATCTGTAATTTTACAGGAATAGGACACAAAGAATTATAAACTAATCTTGAGATCTAAAAGTCCAATTTGTTTATAATTATCCAACTGACAATTTTTTCAAGATAGTTCATTTCTCTAAACATATTGACAAAGTATCAAGCCAAGATACGCGAGATTTGTAGGTCAGGTATATATTTTTCATGTTTTTTTCAACTGTGAAGGCAAAAAACACTAACTTAAAAGCTTCGCAGTATATAATATGTTCTAAAAAAATAAATGGAAGAACAAATATAAGAATGTATGGAAGAACATTTAATGTGTCTGTGTGTGTATCCTCCCTTTATAACTTTTGATCTGCTTAATGCACAGAGCCCAAAACTTCGGAATATATAGAAAGTAATAGGCCTACAAAACTTTCATATTTAGAATTTTGAATCTTTGTTTCAGTGAGATGTTTTAAATTTTTACTTTATTTTTTCATATATCTCAAATTTTCATATAACCTAGAACGTTGGTACAAAATTTGGTACAAAACAAATACAAAATTTCAAATATATTTTTTTTAAAGTCCCAGAGTTTCTCAAACATTTTTCATAGAAGATTTTTTTTTGATAAATGTATGTGTTTAGTAGTCTATATTTCCATTTTTATTTGAAAATATCGAAAACCACCGAAACACATCAATTAGATAATTTAACATACCTACATCTCAAAATTTTTATACATTTTTTATAAAAACGTAATATAAAATTTCAATGAAAATACCGTTGGTATTTATATCTGATATTATCAAATTTTGTATTAAATTGTGGGATAACTTTATTTGATTAGGTATATATATACCAAAAAGAATAAAGTGAACCAGTAGTTGTATCATAATAATAATTATTCCCTGTACGGAGAAGTCAAGTGGAAGTGCCCGGAGCAGTTATAAAAGAAACTGGTGGAACTTTAAATATTTATTTAATCAGAGAATCGTCTTCAGTTTCCGGAGGCGAGATGTGAGGAAGATAATTTGGGAATTTGAAGAGATGTCTATCAAGGGAATTTCGTTAAACTTTCATCGTGAATCGCGTGTATCGCGTTACTTCGGAGGACAGTAATTGTTAGATGGCTGAATAATACCTACCACTCCTTTACCTCTCCTTTATCTCCTCATTCTTTATCTACCTTTTCACTATGAAACCTGCCACCTTATTAAAACATAAACAAACACCATCATCTCCTCTTCTTCTCTGGGGGGTAGGGGGGTTGTTTGGTTATCCCTTTACTTTCTTCATCGCTTTTCATTTTATTTGACAAAAATTGATATCGTTATTTTTATTTTGTTCCCAGAGGAAAAAAATGATTACGTGATTCTCGTCCAATTTTCTATAGTTAACGATTAGAATGAATTGATATTTTTTTACGAATTGGCAGATTTTGATTATTGTTTTATGAGTCAGATTATAAATAGGTAGGTAGGTAGGTAGGTAGATAGGTAGGTAGGTAGGTAGGTAGGTAGATAGGTACCTATATTTCTATTGAAGACAATATTTCTTAAAATTTAATTTACAAATAAAGTTATGTAGGTAGTTACTTACATAGGAATATTAATGAAAAACTCAAAATAAATGGTTGAATTCATGTAATATATACCTATTCATTTATATTATTATTATTTTTCCTTTGTATACATTCAATATTGTTCCAATGTAATGATTTACTACTGATATTAATAACAATTATGCACTACAAATAATAACACTCAATTATTATTACTACCATTATACACTTCCTCAAAAGAATTAGCAGATCAATGCGTAAATTGTAAATTATTGAAAAGAGCAAAATAAAATGCAACAAACGCATCATCAAGCTTTCAATTGGGAATAGTTCACCCATACAGATACTTAACATATCAAAGGATTAGGCTCTGAGGAGGTCTCTATTCTACCTAACAACCCTACTGTTTCCCGAATATTAACGTTTAACAAATCTTTAACGATTCTACATGTATTCATTATTACCGTTTTTGCATTTTTATTATAAAATTTTTGATAAATCTATAATTTCTAAATAACGGATTAACGATTTTTAAATAATGCCAGTGACTGAAATAATGAACGGTAATATTATTATTTTACGAGAATGCCAAAGCCTATTATTACTTATTTATTATGAGATTTCAATTCAAACATTAATTTAAACTCAATAACTATTGCATAACTAGATGTGAAGAAGAAGTGCTGTCGTTTTTATTATTATTTATTTATTGCATAATAGAAATATTATAATAGTCGGAGCTGCAGTTGAAATATTATTATAAAGTTGAAGGACTTATTTAATCAGTAAATTTTTCGTCCATAATGCTGCTGACATTAAATTAATTTTATCGTAGGTACAAAAATTCGTATGGATTTATTTAGAATCATCTCGAAATAAACTGTGACGATCATCGTGGTACAGTTGGTAAGCCGTTTGATTTGTGTGCGAGCTTCGTGGGTTCGATCCCCAACTGAGGAGAAATTTATTTTAATTAAATTTTCACTCATAAAATGCTTCTATAGATTGGAAACACTGGAAGTGATCTCGGCACTTGCGCAGGGTGCAAGGAAGTGTTTATTTATATATCTCTAAGAGTGTTATAATGATACTTACATGGTATTGAACATACACTTTACTCGAGTTGTTACTAAATTATTAGAAATGTATAAAAAGAAAGAGTATATAAATGTGAGTGGTATGTATGTATGTATTATGTTGCAACATCTGGATCTGCCGACGGAAAGGGAAGTTCACATTTTCACATTTCCCGCGCCATATTGTAACATGGTGGTTACCGTTCCCTTTACGACCGGCAAATTTCCCGCTCACAGCTAATACCGTATTCTACCACCAGAACTACATATAGGTGGGTATAACATATCATAGAGGCACGTTGGTTGGATGGTGGGTACTTAGGTACATATATATCTACTGATAACTAGAGACGTGATACGACAACAAGGTGATAACGGTTCCATTATAATTTTATATCTACTTTGTTCTATCATAACATAGTATCGTTTTTTGTACAATATCTACGATTTTTTTTTTAATTTTGTATAACTTAACAGGCAACTAACAGATACTATGTCAAATATTAATTAAACACGCACCCTGTGTCTCCACCGGAATTCGAACCCGGCTTGAAATAACAATGACGGCTTGCCGTCCGTGTCCTCACATTCAACAGAGGGCAGGCCAAAGTGATAACGAAAAAGAAAAAATAATATAACAATCAAAGTGATAAATAATACATATAACAATCAATATTCGACTTACTATATTGTACATAATATTAAAACTAAACTAAAGGTGACGTCACAATTATCTATTACTAGAAGCCCTAAATATTTTACTGATACTCTCCGCTGCTTTATGAAAAGTGACCTTTATTCCTAACATTTTGCTATTTTCTCGCATCGGATATACCGAAAACTTTAAGATACATACTTTTACCATTGCAATCCTGCCCTTTTTTTCAATTGTATGTGCAATAATTTAATTTGCTTCCCAAAAAAACCTATGTGATTACAAACTATACATAACATTTTCAATTATAAAATACAGATATTCAAAAATAAATGATAATATTAAAAAATATAGATAATATCTAAATTGTAAATTGTACAATGTAAATTTTTTCCAAAATTTAATTGTTTCACTTTTGTGTTGTAAGACATTTGATGTTCTTATTATTTATTATTTAAAATCTATTTTACTAACAAATATGAAAAAAAATAATTTTTTTAATTTTTTTTATGAATATTTCCTTGTTAAACAAGTACAAATACATATTCCAACATTCGAACTCGCAACCACTGGATTACTAACCGCTCTATCATCGACCCATCTACATATATACTTAAACTGGCTCCAAGAAATTATCAATTTAAAAAATAAAAAGTTTTTGACGCTTGTTTACTCTCTGTGCTCACTTACGGCTTTGAAACATACATCCGCATTTACTAAGAAAATGATGGAAAAGCTAAGAGTGACACAAAGAGCGATGGAAAGAAGAATGTTGAATATCTCCCTAAGGGACCACAAAACTAATGAATGGATTAGGAAGAACACAGAAGTAGCGGATGTGGTCAAAAAATAGCGGAGTTAAAGTGGAGTTGGGCGGGTCATGTTTCTCGGATGTCAGATGGACGATGGACAAAAATTTTGATGGACTGGAGGCCACGAACGGGAAGCAGAAGCGTGGGAAGGCCCCAGACCAGATGGTCCGATGACATAAAAAAAGTGGCAGGTCCTGAATGGCGAAGAATGGCACAGGATAGTGACCAGTGGAAGTCCAAGCGGGAGGCCTTTGTCCAATACTGGACTCAAGAAGAGGCTGAGTAAGTAAGTAATAAGTGTGTGTGTGTGTGTGTGTGTGTGTGTGTGTGTGTGTGTGTGTGTGTGTGTGTGTGTGTGTGTGTGTGTGTGTGTGTGTGTGTGTGTGTGTGTGTGTGTGTGTGTGTGTGTGTGTGTGTGTGTGTGTGTGTGTGTGTGTGTGTGTGTGTGTGTGTGTGTGTGTGTGTGTGTGTGTGTGTGTGTGTGTGTGTGTGTGTGTGTGTGTGTTAATTAATCATATGAGTATATTATGTTCACCCATTTCAATCAGATCTTTATCATTTTTAAGTTAACTTTGTTTTTTCTATCACATTATCAATTATCACTTTTATTTATATGGCGTGATGATGTGTATGTATGTATGTATTTAGGCTTTATCTGCATATAAATAAAGTAGACATTTTAAGATGTTTGTGCATGTTTGTGCGCGGCTATATTCATGTCAGTTTGCCTGTCCTTGCATTTATTTGAAACCCTCCTATGTCAAAATCGGCAATTTTACAATAGAGCAAAAAACCTTTTTTATTACATATGAAACAATATTAAAACACAAAGCCTCGTGAGCTGATATGTTTTTTTTTATTATTTTCAAAAGAAAGTAGGTATGTTTAAATGTAATATAATAAGAATTATAGATTTTTTTGCTTTATTCCCGAATCGCCAAAATTGATTTATGCAAATTAACCCTTATGGTGATTATAGTGCCAACATTACGATGTCTCCGTTCCCACCGTAACTAGATCTTAAATGGCACAAACTAATGAAATCCGATAGGGAGAGTAAGCAATTTAACAAATTTTCCCTCTTGCATTGTGGGTCAAATTTGCTTCACCGATTTAGCTATCAGATACGTAATTGTTTACAAGTGGCATATAACGCAAATTTAATTGATTTTTTGTTTCTAGATAGATAATATTATACATATTACGGGAAAAATAGTCATTTTTTCGGGAAACGCCTAAATTTTTCAGTAAAAATTACGGAAAATATATGAAGGAAAAATATAAATATATATGTAAATGGTTGGTTTTTCGACATTTATAACAAAAATGTGGTAAATAACTAAACTTTGTACACGGAGTGTTGGTGCTCATCATAATCATATTATAATATGTCCATGAGACACAAAGCGACGATGCAGGTCGAAAAATTGCAGCATCCAGCGTCATTTGTCTTCCCACGGCGCTCACGGTTGAGGGCTGGCATTCGTCCTTCCTCGCGGGTGCTCAGCAGGTTGACGGGGCCAAGTCTTCATGGAATTAGGATGGCGGTTTCTTTTCATGGCATAAGTATTATTGTCGAGGCGGAGCGGGTCGCTGGGGCCACGTGCCCATGTGGAGCAGCCGTAAAAACAAGTGCACTGGTAACGAACTGGAAGCTCGCACCTTGTAGAGTCCACCGGACATTGTGACGTCCATCAGGTGTTGAGGAAAAGTGTCCAAAAACACTGCACAGAATATTTTTTTTAAGTACCTACCTACCTTGAAATATTCGCTTCATTTGGATGAAGAATTCATCAACAAACGCCCATGAACCGCTGGAGATGGGCATGTACCGCCCAGCGGCATAAGCTGGCAGCAACGTATCAACGTAGTTGATTTAGTTACATCAGCATTTATAATTGAACGGCTGGACCAATAGGGATGATCTCTTATTTGTTGGATTCTTCACCGCCCCAAATAGCAGAATAACTAATAAATTATCGAAAAACTCAACAGAGAAAAAAAATATCTGAAATATTGACAATAAAACTTAAAAAGAAATTTTAATTTTTAAATAAATTAAAATACACCGCAATGTGAGCGTGAATGTGTAATAAAATTTTCATTTTTGAATTACTTGTAATTTTTTTGATATGAGGTATCAATTATTATTAAACTATTAAAACAATTATAAACTATTTGTTTATTATATCCTAATACACTACATATTGTTAATTATATTTTTTTGTATTCATTTTATTACTTTAGTAATTTACCTTATGTAGTTTAACACACCTTATTCATGGACTGTGGCGGTACGAAGCTTGGCGGGTCACCTAGTAGTATATAAAGCAATTATTAATTACTAGTTTTTTATACCCGGCGTTGCTCGAAAAGGTAAATGTGAAGCAATATGCCAACGTATCAAGAAAATCGTCTTCGTAATTTTGAACTGTTTATTTGTTATGATAAATTCAGAATGAGTAAAAAATATCCAATACAATAAATAAAAATGAACAAAAATAAGTTAGTTTTTTTTAAAAGAGTCCCCTCTGTTCCTTCAGTCCCTCCATCCGTCTCTTCCCTTCAGTCCTTACTGTCCCTTCAGTCTCAAATAATGTAAAGGGAAGTGGTTTAAAATTTCAGTAGGATTGGAATGGGAAAGAAATTTCAGCAAGATTGGAGTTGAAAAGTGGTTTCATAATTTTAATGAATTTAAGCTTTATGAAGAGTTTAGTGTTGGTCATAACCCGCATGTTCTTATATATTGTTATTAAGTGTGAAAAGAGTATTAATTTAAAGTTTCCGCTTGTCCCATCCGCTTGGATCGTTGAATGAATTCCATGTACATATTTTTTTTATTAATTCGTTTATAGGATAAATATACGAAACGAACAAAAACTTACTTATCAGCAAAGTCAGATAATAAGTATGGAATAAATATGAAACATTTTAGTATCAGGTAGGTACCTACCTATACCAAAGTTCTATAAATTTGAATTTGATTCATAACAAATTCCCAGTATGTTGGTTACAGTATGTTGGTTTATTTGAAAATTGTATTCTGTGTAACCATGGAAACGATTCTGCCAGTTGTTCTGCTAGTTCAATCTATTTGTTCATATCATAGAATTATCTTTATAAATATAATTCTTCCGTACGTGTGTATGTCACTGAACTCCTCCTAAATGGCTGAACAGATTTTGATGAAACTTTTTGTGTGTGTTTAGGTTAGTCCCTGAATGGATTAGATTCACAAAAAAGAATTTAATAAAAGAATAATAATAATGGGAATCGTTATAAATATTTTCGGAATACACATTTTGAATAGTGGGAACATTGGCTTCCAATATGTCATAATATTATGCAATGTTGGTTATGACATTAAAACTTGATCCAATTTGTTATCATATTTTTAATATTTCATGAAATTATTAAGTTGTTTGTATATTTTCTTATTGTTATTGTAGGTATAAAGCTATTTAGTTTTTTTTTAGAGAGGGAGAGGGAGAGGGAGAGGGAGAGGGAGAGGGAGAGGGAGAGGGAGAGGGAGAGGGAGAGGGAGAGGGAGAGGGAGAGGGAGAGGGAGAGGGAGAGGGAGAGGGAGAGGGAGAGGGAGAGGGAGAGGGAGAGGGAGAGGGAGAGGGAGAGGGAGAGGGAGAGGGAGAGGGAGAGGGAGAGGGAGAGGGAGAGGGAGAGGGAGAGGGAGAGGGAGGACAACGTCTGTCGGGTCCGCTAGTACATATATAAAAAGACAAATTTCCTTGTAAAATTTTTACATTTTATAAATACGAATGTTATTCTTGTAAAAACACACTTGTAAATTTTTCTACAAAATTTGTCACGAATGAACGTCATAATATGTAATTTTTCGTAAGCAAATATTTGTTTATTCCAATTTATATAAAGCAATATTATGTACTTATGTATCTCTTGTGGGTGAATTGTATTGGGTGGTGTTCTGTATTGGTGTTCTACGTTCAATGACTAGCATAAAATATATTTCAATTATTTTCTCTCGAAATTCTGTCTTTTCTGAGCTTGAACTACTAGTAAGTTAGATATACTTATAATATTTACGTCTACAGTTTTAATATTAGTACAGTATTAGTCAAGATGTGGCCTTCCACGAATAGTATCAATAATCAAAATACCTAAATTAATAAAACTGAAACCAACAATTTTTAAAAATATCTAAGCAATATTAAATTTATGTCGACTCATTAAATTATTGAATTTATAATCTTTACGGGTGGAAGTGAGCGAATATTTAAATAGTCTCCAAATAAAATAATAACTATGTATGTATATTAATGTTGGTACAGTTTTTATAAACAATTCTTACCTACTGGGACCCACCATTTACTAACATTTTCGATATATTTCTCAATCTTCTCACACACAAAGTCATGGGTTAACCACCAAAGATGATATCTTACTGAGGATTTACAAAAATATTACCGTTATTGTTTCTTTTTTATTACAATCTTTCCTATTTTACTATTGCTTCACAAGACTAAAAGATTGTTAAAATAATTTAACTTCCGATAAAGAGAAAAAGACACAAAAAGAAGGGAATAAAGAAAAAAAAGATACATTTATGTTAAGTTACTATAATTAAACTATATTTTGAGATAAAGTTTGATATATTATACTACCTACAAATATAGAAATTTCCACAATTTTTAGAGAACATTCGTGGGAGAGCCAAATGCACCATAATTGGCTATAAACATATATTAATATATTAATTTAGTATTAAAGGAGACTTTTGTGTAATAATTTCAAACTATACAAGCAATAATGCTGTTAAATAAAATAAAATAAAATAAAATAAAATAAAATAAAATAAAATAAAATAAAATAAAATAAAATAAAATAAAATAAAATAAAATAAAATAAAATAAAATAAAATAAAATAAAATAAAATAAAATAAAATAAAATAAAATAAAATAAAATAAAATAAAATAAAATAAAATAAAATAAAATAAAATAAAATAAAATAAAATAAAATAAAATAAAATAAAATAAAATAAAATAAAATAAAATAAAATAAAATAAAATAAAATAAAATAAAATAAAATAAAATAAAATAAAATAAAATAAAATAAAATAAAATAAAATAAAATAAAATAAAATAAAATAAAATAAAATAAAATAAAATAAAATAAAATAAAATAAAATAAAATAAAATAAAATAAAATAAAATAAAATAAAATAAAATAAAATAAAATAAAATAAAATAAAATAAAATAAAATAAAATAAATAAAATAAAATAAAATAAAATAAAATAAAATAAAATAAAATAAAATAAAATAAAATAAAATAAAATAAAATAAAATAAAATAAAATAAAATAAAATAAAATAAAATAAAATAAAATAAACTAAAATAAAATAAAATAAAATAAAATAAAATAAAATAAAATAAAATAAAATAAAATAAAATAAAATAAAATAAAATAAAATAGGTAGGTAGTAGTAAATAGGTAAAGTAGGTAGGTAGGTACCCATTGAAAATATTGAAAAAAATATTACTTTTTATTGTTTATTTTTAATTGTTAAAATAATTATTCTTCACACCTACAGAGTGTATATTTTTATTAATTATGATATAGATATGACATGTACCTAGAAGCTTAATGAAACAGGGATAAATCAAGCAGATGAATGAAATGCACAGGAAAATTTGAAAATAAATACATAGTTGGCTTCCATAATCCAGAAAAAAAAGCTTTTAATTAAATAATGTGTAAAGGTAAAGTGGCCATACATAGAGAAAGACAGAGTCTTGCTTGCAATAAACCGACCTGGGGGGCAAGTCTGGTCCAACCGGCGAAATCGAAACCCTTGTGAATACCCATATCATGGATATAATGATCATATGGAGTTCTATGACATCTAAAGATATTATTGAACTCCATATAATAATAACATGCACGATATGGGTAATCGTGAGTGTTTTGATTTCGCCGGATGAACCAGACTTGCCCCCCCTGATTAGAGCCGCTGAAAAATGATCACAGATCTTCGAGTAACAAAAATTGGAATGTATTCTTTCATTCCTGATTGCATTAATAATCTCTTGCTTAGTTGAATCGTATCAAGCTCACTTTTTTGAAATTTTACACGAATAAAAAAACATTTCAATCGTTGAAGTAATTTTGAATGAGTAAAGAAAGTATAATAAAGAAAATGGATGAGAGGGGTGAGTTAAGGGCTGTATATAAAGGCAATACTTAATGGGGTAGATGTAGAGGTAGGTAGAGAATCATTATGACTATAGAAGTGGATATCGCCTCTCGACTTCAGCCCAATAGGGAGACATTCATTCCGATGAGGTCCTTAGATACATCTTCATCCAATACATCTTCTCAATATTTTTTTGACAAATGATTCAGCTTTTATTTGTTGGACAAATTATGTATATTTCCTATTTCGTGTGGATAACAAATCAGACGATATCTTGGGTACGACCACCTTCTTCTTTTCTGATAAATTTTATATTGGTTCAATAGTTTCTTTCCTTTGATGTTACGATTTTATACACTTTTCAAACACTTTTCTCATGGTATTAAAATTATGAAAAGAAAATATCACAAATAATATAAATATAGTTAGAGTTATTTACATAATATGTACATATTGTACATACTATTGTGTGGGATTAAGATTAATATTAAGATGAAGTTTGTTTGTTTAAACTGTAATTATGTGACCTCAGGATCGAAGCTTACAACAGTTTGTAAATAAATATCAATTTATTATGTTAAAAGCATTGTAACTCTTTAAAAAATATATTGGTAATTCTAAAACAATTTTCCAACTGTCGATTTGTTCCAGAGAATTTATTTCTCTTAACATATTGACAAAGTATATTTTTTATTTATTTATTTATTTTAATTTTGGCACATTTTACAAAATTAAATAAACAACAAAAAAATTTCAAAGAAAATTACAAATAACAATTACTGAATACCAAAATTCCCACAAAGGCAATGCCTGTGTGTGGGTATACAATATATATAAAAAAATAGATTTTTATATCTACCTAATATACCTATGCATATGTATGTATAATATAAAATATTAAAAGTGAAAAAGAAGGAATATATTTTCAGTTGATATATTATGAACAAATATATTCTTTATATATGTACGTGCCCATAACAAATGAAAAAAAATTAAATGTTTGTTAAATATTATGAATTATAACAAGGGTGAAATAAACCAGATAAAAAAATTATATGCAATAAAATAAATGATAAATAATGCAATAAAATAAAAACAGGTACATTGAACGAGGCAAAAATGTACTGGCCAGAACACCACGAATACTGTCTACCCACAAATGTACTGGCCACAACACCATGAATAAAGTCTACCCACAAATGTACTGGCCACAACACCATGAATACAGTCAACCCACAAATGAATCAGGCGACTCACAACAATAAGCAACGTCAGTTGCTCGGTTCTAAACTATGTATGTATGTTGCAGTCAAATACATTAATTCCCCGTCCACCCAATTAACTCGCAATAATCATACAAACAGCTACTTAAATAAAATAACAAATTAAATGTTCATGAAAATGTAAAAATACACACATATATCGAATAATAATATACAACAATCAATAAATAAAAACAAAGAAAGTAAATCAAAATAAGAATATATCTTAACCTTATGATATTTAAATAAACAAGTTAAAAAGAAGTAGAAAAAAACAAAATAGAAGAAAAAAAATAAGTAGGTACGTATTTTGACCTTAAAAAAAGTAAAAAATGTTTTTTTTTAAATACCTAATAATAATAACATATGAGGTAGAAGAATGATATAACAAAATAAAAATATGATAAGCAGGAAAATATATCATAATAATAATTCACAAATTTAGAGAGGAAAAATAAATCACTTTAAATTAACATGTAGGTACCTAAAACAATATTTTTAGATATACATATGTAGATAAAAAGGAATATGCATATAAATTTCATATAAAAATCATAACAATATTTTGTGTACTTCACATTAATCTATTAACCAACATTTTGTGTACTTCACATTAATCTATTAACCAACATTTTATTTGTTTAATGTATGACAAATGACTTTTTATATTTTTTAGATGATTTGTTAAACTATTAAATGTTCTTAGAGCCACAAACATAGCATGTGTTTGAGTCTTTATTGTTTTGCAATTTGGGACATTATATATATGTAGGTACTCACACATGATTTAGCCGTTGACTGACTCCATTCTGCGTTTTTATTTGGAAAATGAAGATGAGACCTTTTATGTATGTATTTTAGACACTGTAATAGATAGAGTTTCCTTAAGTCAGAAATATACATTGCAGTAGTAGGTACATAACGAACTTTTTAACAATTTTTATAATAATTTGATTGAGCGACGACATCGTTTTATACAAATTTTATGACAGTGGCCTTTACACAATATCTAAGGTGACTTAATAGTTTGATACTTAATCTCCAAACAAACAGATATCTTCATACTGTTTTCATATTCTGGGTAGGAAAAAAAGACTGACATCCATACAATTCTTTCCTGACATACATACCTACATTTTTGTACAGGAAACAAAATATCTAAAAATGTTAATAAATTTGTTTTCATGTGTTACGTGCAACTAGTATGTAGTATGAAAATTTTAAATAGCTCTTAAATAATAGTATTAAATGAAACACTGATGTATATCTGTTACTGTCTTCCAAAAAATTATAAATAAAATAATAAACATACCTAATATGAAGTTATTTGAGGTAGGTACCTACATATGTAGGTATATACTTGTAACACGATTTGTGGCGTTTCAAATTAAGTATCGATTTAATGCTTCATTTACTTCCGTGACATTTGAAACTAATTACTAGTTACCTACCTACTAATAAACATTATCAACACAACATTTCACAAACCGCACTATTTAGGACTAAGTACTATTATCCATCAGGTACCTATTTTATAAATGAATTATCAATTATTATATAGAATTGATCTGAATTATAACTTTCGTTTATTATTTGTATAATTTTCAAATATGACATTCAAAATAAGGCTTAAATATCTTATTTATCTAGAAGTGTGTTGTCATGTTCTCCCAACTTTTGCTGTCACTTGGGCAAATGCCTCACTATTTCGGTCAGTACGAAAACAACAATATAAAATAGATATACATATCTACAAATTAAGAAGAATCTCTATAACTTTTCGCGTAACGATGACAATAAAATATTGATGAATATGAAAACAATGATTTGTAGATGGGTGGTTGCAGAGCGGTTAAGGCGCTGGGTAAGTAATCCGGTGGATGCGAGTTTGAATCCTGCCACGACCGATTTCGTTCACCTATAGCACAAGCATTTATGCTTAATTTATGGGAACTTGTCACTTGTTACAAGTTCACATTCATTATTTAAAAAAATAAATGAAAAAATGGGTTTGATCCAACTTACATTATTACTTTTAAACCTACATAACGTCAATATTGACTATTTAAAAAAACATTTATTTAAAAAAAATAATGAATATGTTCTTGTAACAAGAAAATGAACGTCCTCATACATTACCTAAATTAAGCATAAATGCTTGTGCTATAGATTTACTAAATTGGTCGTGCCATGATTCGAAATCGCGACCACCGGATTACTAATCTAACACTCAAACCGTTTTGCCACCACCCTTCTTTATTTTATAATATAATGTGTTTTTTACTTCTCACTAACCCAAGGGAATATAGTGGAGAGGTAATGATTTCGCAATTTTAAGGCAATTCTTTTATTGCAGATTATCAACAATTCTAAAAATTTCATCACAATGTATGTGTATGTGCTGTGTGTTATGTGCTATGCCGAGATTGTATTCTGAAAGTTTCGTCACAATCTATATATGTGTGTGTGTGTGTGTGTGCTGTGTACTACATATATGTGATATGACGGCGTGTTTATTTTACTTTATCAATTATAGATAAAAGTACTCAAAAGACCTCATTAGTTTTTTAAGCACATCTGAATAGTGCTTCTCAATTTTTCAAATGTCAAATATTTCAAAGTGACCCCAAGCTCAGGAAACTTACAATTTGTAATTTTTATTTTCAAATTGGTAAAAAGGCACATCACTTCATAAAATGGCATTGAAGAGTTATCAAGTTTTCATCATCAAATATTTGAATAAAAAATAATTAAACAAACTCATTTTATGAAAATGCTGAATATTTTTCATGCGAAATTTGAATACTTTAGAGAATGACTTGTTAGTGAGGAGTATAGCGTTGGCCAAAATCCACTCGTTTATAAAAGTTATCGCTAAAATACCTTTATAAAGAAATCACATCGAATTGATAACCTCTCTGTTTTTGTACGTCGATTGAAAAGAAGTCAACGTTAGGTACCTATTTTTATATTTATTTATTAATTCAAGTACATAGGTAATTTTTTTATACTGTTCTATTTATTTTTACATACAGATAAAGTGGTTACAAGTTTAGTAGAGTTTATTTTTTATTTTTCTAAAGTGGTTACTAGTTTACTAGAGCTTACATTTTATGTTTCCAAAGTGGTTACTAGTTTACATTTTATGTTTCTAATGTGGTTACTAGTTTACTAGAGCTTAAATTTTATGTTTCTAAAGTGGTTACTAGTTTACATTTTATGTTTATAAAGTGGTTACTACTTTACATTTTGTTTTTATAAAGTGGTTACTAGTTTAACAGAGCTTAAACTTTATATTTCTAAAGAAGTAACTATTTTAGCAAAGCTTACATTTTATTGATCGACGAAGTTTTTATATTGTAGAATTCCACAATAAATATGTCCATAATTAAAAGTAAACCACTTTTTGATTCTAGATGAATTTTATTACGTGAGATAGGCCTATTTTGCCTTGTTAAAAATATGCAATCCTCGCCAGGCAGATAACCAACGTCAATAAAAAGAATATCAATGGAACACGATGACCCTCTTGTAAGAAATTAATTCTTATTTTTCTCCGATTTTCATAAGTATTTAAGAATGAACAACGATTATTGAGTTATATGTGAAGTCCCTCCATAATTTTTATAATTTCTCCAAATTCTTGAATTATCACGAGGGAATCACGTCAACCTTCATGAAATCAGGGCGTCTTTATATGTTATATGATTCTTTATTGTAGATAACAGAATTATTGTGAATTTTTATAATATGAAATACATCTTTGGCGTTCTTCTCAATTGTTAAAATGACTTCCCATTTACTTTTTTAATAACAATTTAGATGATGAAAGTCGGATGATGACGGCAGACATCATAAGTACCTACCATAATATTCATAAATATAATAACTTACGTTAAAATAAAAAGAGATCATGATCACGTGTATTCGATTTGCAGATATTTTACTAAAAATACTTTTACACTCACCCATTTTCCCAATAAATTTATATTATTACTATCACGTCACCTTCCATCTTTAAAATTAGTGTTTTCCACACTCAGTTCGATATCAAAAAAAATCAACCCAAACAGTAAATGTCACTTGAAGCAATCTTATTGCCATATTTAAAAATAAGAAAGTGTGGTTGTACAAAAAATATTTAACAGATCTTGTTTATTTAATGCTCTTTATAAAAAAAACATGTGTTACATGACAATACATACTGTGAGGGTAAGGCGTATGAGTTTGTATGAAGTAAAATAAAAAGTTTTATTACATATGTATAACCTTACCATCCACCGATTCCCCAACGGCAGTCATGAGACCCTCAGTTTTAAATTTATTTATCAATCTCAGGGTGAGAAGCCATAATTTTTATTACATCTAAAGGCAAATTATTAGAATATCAAACATTTCAGATAAAATTTAAAAGAAGAATGCTAACGTCTGTGTTATGAGTAGGTTGACATGAGATAAAACACCAATTTCAAATACTAAATTTATTTCCATTGGATGTTGGACAACAATTCACAAGATATGATATATTAAGCAATTTATAAGATATTAAATAACAGGTATTTCAGAACATATAAGTTTTTTATAATGAAGCTTAGGCGTGGCCGAGAGGTTGTAGTTTTATCTAATAACAGGTGTGCAGTAAATTTCTTCATCTTCATCCATCATCAGTGTAATAATTGTATAAAGCAGCAGGTCTATCAAATTTTCAAAGTTGGATATCGCAAAAGCCATAGGTTAACAGAGCATCAGCAGTGGTATGGATGAAAGTGACACCAGAAGAGTCACATTGATGATACATAGTACATTATAAGAAATCAATCGGGTCCAGCATTCAATGATTAAAATTTTCCAAAACATCGCCACGTCATGACTGACGGGCACTTGCACGATACCAAAAATACAAAAACATAATAAAATAAAGGCATAAAATATTGGGAGACGGGATATCAGGAAGGATACCTTTGCCATTAGTATCCTGCAAAAATTCAAGCGGAGTTAGAGACCATCATGCCAGTTTCCTACCAAAAATTACGTAAATAATGCATAGTAGTGTGTGGGACTCACCTTCCCGAGCTTATCCAGACGTTATCCCATCCCCCAGGATCATTAACTCCTCGCTTTCACTCTTCTCAAGAGGTTTGGCGACATGGTCTTATCGGCACGCATGTCGAAAAACAAAATAAAGTGAAAACGTCAGATTTTTCTATGCATCCTGTGAGTGCGTTCGAGAATGCTCGTCTGGACTCGCAAAAGCGCGTTCCGCACACCACCAAACCGACAAGTGAGGGACATGACGTTAGTAAAATAACGTCATAATACCATGATGCTGTTTTCATATTCTGGGTAGGAAAAAAGAACTGACCTCCATACTATCCTATCCTGACATGAATACCTACGTGTTTATATAGAAAACATAATATTTTGAAATATTTATTAATTTGTGTGTAAGTGTTAATAGTTTGTTTGTATTCTTCAATTACACATAGGTTCTACCGTCATCGACAGTTGGATCTCATGTGTTGCATGCAACATGTAGAAATGAATTATGAATAGTCTCTCATAATACAATCATTGTAATTTTACAATAAAATATCCCATATACGTAGGAAGGTAGGTACATAACTAAAATATGTATTGTGTTGTATAAATATAATAATATTAAGTATTGATGAAGTATAGACTGAGGCTTTGGGAGACGATCAAACAGTAGTAGTTCTAGTAGGTAGGTACAGGTACAGGTGGTGCCACTATGGACTCAATGGTTAGTTTACTGCGTTCAAGAGGAGAAAATCAAACACTAGAGTCAGTTCTAACCGACATGTTCTAGAATATTGAACAACCACATCACCATCATCAGACGAGACTATAAACCATGGAGTTGACTACCGTATCGTCTCTATATAACTTACTATGTTACTACACATTATATATGTGTGACCTACATAATACTCTACATTACTCACTTTGGGCGTTGTATCTATTTTTTGGTGTATATTATATTCAATGAAGTAGGTAACTATGTATGTACTTCACGAACATGTACGTTCCTAATTTTATTTTGGAAATATCACTGTAACCAATCACTCTGCTCTTCTTTCGTAAACCCATCAGATCCAGATTTAAATTGTAATTAAGTTTTGTAATTCAATATAATAAATTGGCATACTATAATGCCTTGGTCTCAGTAAAGTTAATAGAACAAACTGTATACATGACGTTCTGATCCTGGCAGAGAATAGTCGTCTTTTTTCTACACATATCTTGATTTTGTGCATCATCTTCTACACTCAATATCTTCTTATTGTTTTTCATCGTGCACTGATTCATTTGATCTGTTTGTGAGGGTGGAGGAGGGGGTTCAACTGTCTTTCATTCTTTTCGCAGGTCTTCCGGATAATCTTCTATTGTTGGGCATTTCTGTGTTAAAAATGTTGACAATTCTACTGTCGTCAATGCGCTTGCCGTGATTTCTGCAGAAGCGCCTGATGCTACGTCTCCATTTTGTTATTTTATCGACACCATATATAGGTCTGTTTATCTTATTTCTTATGGGGTGCCTAAGAGATGCAATGGGGCTTCTTATCAGGTATTCATTTCAGCTACTCTAAGACAGTTTATTGGTTTGTTGGAGTCGGTTCTTACTTCTATATCACATATGTCATAATGGGGTAGACAGTGGACACGCGCCTTATACATTTGAAGTTGCTGGTGGTAAGCATATTTTTATTTCTCCAAACAGCATTCCGTAAGCACAACTAGCTTTATTGACTAGTTTTTGAACTCATTGCTGTCAATGCTGAAAGTCATTGCTGCTCGAGATATCTACACCTAAGTATGTGAATCGCCTAAAGAATGCTTTAGAATGCTTTATTTATCTCTAGTTCGACCCCAAATTGAGTAGGTAAAATAATGTGATATGGTCACCCTACTGTGCAATTCATTCCAATGCGATTGAACGAGTGCAGCGCAAGTTTAAATTTTGCGTTTTCTTAACTTAAAAATGGGTTGCTCCATAGAAGATATAAATTATCCCGACTTGATGCGTGGCTTTTGATTGCACTTATTGGTTAGTCAAGTTAGTCAACGGAGAGATGGACTGCATGGAACTTGTTAGTGCGATTAATTTTTTGCGATTATCCTTCATATTATTATTTTTATTATTATCATTGGTACATTGATTGATAAATTTATTTCTTTGTGTAAACAATTTAATTTTTCTTTTATCCATGTTAGTTGGAGTCATTTTAAAGTTTTTATTGTTTTCAGATGGTTAAAATTTTGTTATAATATTTGCAGCATTATTATTGTTAATTTTATATTGTACTGTTTGTAAGGTGTCTAATTATTATTCTCTAATTCTTTTTTGTGTATTTTTATGCGAATCTATATTTTTATCTGAATCTATATTTTTATGTTTCTATATTTTTGTCTTAATCTATATTTTTATTTGTTTCAATATTTTTATCTCTATTTGTAATTTATTATGAGTATTGTAACAAGTAAATGGCTTATGCTGTATATTGTACAAATTAATAAATAACCTGCTATATAGGGTAGGTTACTTTCAAAGACTACTTTGCACCTAAGCGGCTCTTTTGATATTGTGATGCACTTTGTTTTGTTTACAGATGAAGGAGAAGACGAAGGTGATGTATTTATAAAGCATTATTTGTGAGTCATCATCATTTTCTGCTCATATTGTAGCATACCTACATACAATACGTCAGCATACATACCTACATACAATACTAACAATGTACTTCCTATGTATAACTATTATGCGCAGAAATATTTGGGCATTCATGCCTGTGTCTGTGCTCAATTAAATAAAATAAAATAAAATAAAATAAAATAAATAATACACCATGTTAACTACCTTACATATTTCCTATTTTAAATCCTAGTCAAAGAATTCACTTCTTGTATGATTTCATATATTATGACTGTCTGATACCAACTGTTGTGGGTAGGTGTCTCTCTTGTAAGATCTACATTTAACTTTTTATTTGGATGGGTGGATGGCAGAGCGGTTAGCGCGCTGGGTTAGTAATCCAGTGGTCGCGAGTTCGAATCCTGCCTCGACCGATCTCGTTCACCTATAGGACAAGCATTTATGCTTAGTTTAGGGAACGTAGGAAGATGTATATGTACTTGTTTAACAAGGACATATTCATTTTTTTTTTAAATAAAAAAAAAAAACGAACTTAATTATTGTTTTTCCACTTTACTTTATGTAACTATCGCATTTTTAAATAAATCCATTTTTTTAAATTAGCATACCATCTAATTACAAATTTTAATGAAATCTTATATAATTTCCTTAGCGAAAATACTTAATCCAACATGTCGTCAGATTAAACAATATAAGTTCAAAATTGAATACGTGGTTAAGTTGATTAAACCCTGGATCATCTCTCTACCAAGTTTATCTCTCAACAACTCACCACGTCACTAGTGAAGTCTAGTCCGATCAGAAGGAAGGGAATTAATCTAAGTAATATTCCTTGGCACATTTGTCCCTAATATACATAATTATACCTAGACTAGAATAGAAACTAAATGAACACGGTCAGACAAGTTCATACCGTCCTCTCTTCCTTATTATACATATGTACATACATAATGCCCCCAAGTCAAATTGAAAACGCTGTTCGTTTTCGCCAAGCGCTAATTTTTTTTGTATGGGATTTGACGTTTGTTGTTTGTTATTGTAGAAAAAATTTCTACAACAAACGTCAAATCCCATACAAAAAAAATTAGCGCTTGGCGAAAACGAACAGCGTTTTCAATTTGACTTGGGGGCATTATGTATTAACAAAGCACCCGGTATTATATTATATTATATGTGTGTACCTATTAATATGAACCTACATACCTACAAAATACATAGTAAGGTACAGACATTCACTAGGTATATACACTCTCAAAGATATTAACAAAGTGAATAAATGTATTTACTTACATACCACAATTATTTATTTACTTTATTTATATATTTCATCTCGTTCATCTTACCTTTGTCAAATATTTATTTTACACGCGCCCAATGACAATTTGACACATTGTTATGGAGACTAACGATATTAATCATCTCACAGACCCAGACTGAAAACACAATTAAAAACTGTATCTCCACCGGTAATCAAACCCGAGACCATTGGATCAGCAGTCAGATACCTAACCAACTAATACATATATAATTATAAAAAATATCTCTAAACATTTTCATAAAGACAAATAAATTAAATTATACCTCAACACAATAATTACAAAACAGCACACAAACACACAAACATCTCATCGTGACTCCAAAGACAAACACGACATTCGGACAAAGATATTAAAATTATTTAACTCCAAAAAATTTAATACTACAAAAAATAAATAAAGGACAAACATTTTATGAAACTTAAGAAAACAATAGATATATCCGATCAGGCTTTTCAGTAACTCCTGTTGTCTCAGGCCCTTCAATAACTCACGTCTCTTCAGATTCTCCCGTCTCCTCCATCCCTTCAGACTAAACTTAATTGGTCCTCAAATGGAGAACTATATAAGATAGTATTATTTGTAACTAAGCCTGTATTTTTATTAAATAAAATAAAATATATGAGAAGATATGTAATTTTACTAAGCCTGTAACTTTATTTATAATTAGCAGACTTTTACAATATATGTATATTTTAAACTGGCATCATGCCTAATGAATCTTTTGATTTATTTATATATTTGCAAAAGAGACAGTTTGTGTAGTGTAGGTATATTGCTCCGCTGTCGAAACTTGGACCATCAAAGGAGATTGCGGTAAGATAATATACATATTATGTAATATGATCAATTTTTTTTTTAAACCAAATATGAATATCGTTACCTTAATAGAATATTTGAAATGTACTATCTTTAAGTATTGTCTATACAGCAAATAATGTTCATTAAAAAAGTTTTACTAAATATTATTAAAATGAAACACAGTGTTTCATTTAAATAATATTCAGAATGGAATTCTACCAAATAAATAATAACAAACTTAATAAATAGTTGATGTTGGCGACCTCTGTTACTTGAATTATGAATAATTATCTTGCTCATTGAATGTTCAGTGGTTGGAGGTGATTATCCGTGATGTAGTGTATGTATGTATGTATGTATGTATGTAGTTAGTGACCTCTGGGGACCCCTTCCACCCTTCTTTATACCCCATCCATATTATTGACATTTGACTTAACAAACGATTCCACTCCCCGCACAGTTTAACTCTTATTACCATCTCTGAGGGAATTGGATCAAACCAACTGAATCGTTATTGCAATACTGACCGTGTTCTCTCCGTATCTTCATTATACTATTTGAAACATACTAAACTACCTAACATAGGTACCTACTATCAAGGAATACTATGTATTACCTACCTAGTTGTATTTGAATTAGATACAAAAAATAAAAACCATTTGATTTAAGCGATTGAGATAGAGCAGTGTTAAGAATTAGAACTTAATATTATTGTTGTCTCTAGCAATCTTCGTATTGCCTTCGTTTAGTTAAAAAATTCCCTTCAGTCCCTCATTATTTTATGAAATACACATAAAGTTAGCAATGTTCCTTTTTAGCTATGTTAAAGTCATGTACTTGTATAAGTTTTTAACCAATACATGATAAAAATCTCTTGCTACTTATATCTCACGTGTGGGAATAAATAAGGATAACGATATACTTACTTGATATATTATTGTTTTAAAGTTTAGTTAGATAATATTTTGACAAATAAATTGATCTCTCCACCTATCCAAATATAAATAACAAAATACTTAGAGAGAGAACATATGTATGTAAGTAACATGTTACTTATTCAGGCAGTTAAAGCAATCACTGAATTTAATTGAACAATATATTACATATGTTGTAATGTTCTTATTGAAATATGTTTATCGCTGAAATTCGTAAGTAATTATTTATTTATTTTCTGACGTGCCGAGAACAAAATGAAATTTTCAATCAAATTATATTTGCGGGTTTCCAAAGGAGCCTTTCATTATTATTTTATGGTCGAGGGGATCTATTTTTCATCTCAAAGGGGAATTATTTGAATAATAAAGCTTCCAATTATTAATCTCTGCATAAAAATGGATTTTTCGATTTAATTAAATAACGAATATACCTCCATACAATGATCTACTGAATGTAGAGGTTTGTATTATACGCACCAATCTATAGCTCTTATCTACATACATACGTCATGTTATGTATGTAGGAGGCTGAAAGATTCACCTTTATAATAATAATTCATATCAGCGATTATTATAATTGGTTTAAGCGATTACATCATGAAGGATGATTATCATTTTCTTTTTTTTTATTCTCCTCATATCATCATTTTCTACACATTAAATAACACGATGCACATAATTTATTTATTTATATATACGCCCTAAATGGGCTTTTGCATACACAATTATAAATTATTAAATATATGTTCATAAACCACGTAGCAAAATACATACACACATAATAACACTATTAAAAAAATGTATAAGTGAAATATTGTTTTTTTTTTCCTATCAATAAGAATCCAGTGTTGTTATTGAAATGACATGACAGTATTCATTTCATTTTTATGTGTATCTTGATAACGAATTTAATATGTCTATTCCAACTGTCGATTTGTTCAGGAGAACTTTGTTCTCTTAACATATCGACAATGTATCAAGCCAGAATACGCGAGAATTGTATGGAGAGGTCTACTTTTTTCATGGCTTTTCCAACTTTGAAGTCAAAAAACAGCAGCATATATGTTCCATACACGGATTTACTCAGAATTCGGAGTAGAACATTTCGTGTGCCTGTGTGTCTGTCTGTGTGTGTGTGTGTGTCTCTGTGTGTGTGTGTGTCCGTCCCCCCCTTATAACTTTTGATCCGCTCAATTTACAGAGCCCAAAATTTCAGAATATATAAACAGTTATAGGCCTACAAAACTTTTATACTCAGAATTTTTAATTTTTGTTTCAGTCAGGGGTTATCAACTTTTGAATTTTTACTTTATTTTTCCATATATCTCAGAAACCATAAACGCTAGAACTCTGAGAATTGGTACAAACATAGAAAAATAAAAAATCTCAAATTAATTTTTTCAAAAAAATTTCAGGGTTTCTCAAACATTTTTTATTAAGAAAAATATTTTTTTTATGATAAATTTATGAGTTTAACTGCCTATATTTCCAAAACTTATACAATTATCGAAAAAAGCCGAAACACCCCAACTAGATAATTTAATTTTCTATAAAAAATATTAACATTGTAGTAGAAGATCTCAATTTTTTTTAACAATTTTTTTAAAAATTGAATTTAGTGACGACATCGCTTCATACATTTTGTATGGCAGTCGCCTATACACAATATGTAAGAAGACTTAATAGTTTGATACTTCATCTCCAAACATACATACCATCATGCTATTTTCATATTCTGGGTAGGAAAAAAGGAACTTCCTCCATACTATCCTATCTTGATATACATACCTACATAATATTTGTTGTATAGAAAACAAAATATCTGAAAATATTCAATAATTTGTATTTATGGGTTTATAGTTTGGTACATATTCTTCAACTATACATTGTCACGTTACGTTATAAATACTGGCTAGGAATTAAATAAAATTGAATAATTTATATATTTTTTTAAAACTGACACACTGAGTTATTTTGCAAACTAGCAACATTTATCATTTGACCGCTTAAATAGGATTGTCATTCCGAAAAGGCGCTTTTTCTTAATAAAATTGTTGTGTTAACGAGTCACAGCCATTTATAAGATGGCGGGTGACGTTATTTAATTAAAAATAGTGAAACGGGAAAATGGGTAAGTCCTTTCGATATTTTATTACATTCAATATTTGTGGTAGATCGTGAATTGATACAGTTTGTAAGCGTAAATCATTCTTCTTTTCATAGGAAAGTCTAATGTCAGATTTCCCATTATTCCACCCGTTTTATATTTTTTGTCCTGTCCTACGTCGTTTCAAGTCAATTTGATTAACGTACCACGTTTATTTCGTCCTGTTTCGTTCATGTTTTGTATTGGTACTTGACATCTTGTTTGAACATCTATAATTTATCATGAGACGACTCATATTGATTGTATATCAATTTTTATCGACGAGAATGTGACCATGGGAAGTAAAAATTATGAAAAGTTCTATTAAAGATGACTGTGAAAGGAAGATTATAAATTTGGATTTTAACTGAGGATTTACTTGAGGGATGACATTGAGAGGATTGATTTCATGTTAATCTATCCAAAAAGGAAATATTTAGAAGATTCGACGTGATATTGAAGTTTGGATTGTTCATATGATGATACCATTCACTAGGAAGAAACTCTGTACTAATTGATTACCACAATATGGATTTCAGAATATTAAAAACTCATTCACACTTCATTCATCTCTGAAGGGGTGAATTTTGATGTATAAAGTTCACCGTATGAAGAGTGATGATGACGTCCTTGACTCATGCTGGATTTCTTTATTTGTTGTATTTGAAATTAATAAATTATAACATTTAATAGGATTTAGATTGAGACGAGCGTAGGTAGAATGATTTTATTTTTGATTGTCTATCGGTGAATTATCAATTTGTGATAAACTTAATATCAATTCTCATACTTATTAGTTCGGTTTATTTAACATTCCAATATAAAGAGAATTCTCTTTTGACGATTTAAATCTTTTGATATTTTATATTTTCAAGTAATTTACATTCTTAATTTTACTTATATTACTTAAGAATTAACAGCCTTAATATTTTAGTTAGTCTTCATATTTTTTATTTAAATTATAATAAATTCATTCATGAGATTGAAACTAATAAACTTGTACAATACTTAATATTAAAAATAAATGTTAATTTGTTCTTAAAAACTTTGTCTTTATCTCAAGAATCCTTGCAACAAATCTATTTCTTTAAATTTGATCTTAATTATTAATATAATTTTTTTTTTTTATAAAATTATTTTATTTCTTATTTGGTCTCATTCAAGTTTATGGCGAGATAGAACCCCTGAGAGTCATTGTAAGCACTAGTTATGACAGCAGAGACTTTTGCTTTTCTATCACTGAGCTACTGGTGAACGATGACAGTGGAGTTGGATCCTGTAATAGATCAGGCTCTCCAAAACCACTGCCTCGCAACATACTATCGCTATCGACAGTTGGATCTCATGTGTTACATGCAACTAGTATATTGAGTAGTGACTCGTGTGGTAGGTGATGAGAATCATATCAGAAGGGGACAATCAGACTCATGTTTAGAGACAGTATTATTTGAGTAACTACATTAAGAGGATTTTTATTACTATTTTTCCACATTCATACTATAAACGAGTGGGTTGTGGCCAAGGCTAAACCCGTAACGAACAAGTCATTCTATAAAGTATTCAAATTTTGTATGGAAAATATTCAGCATTTTCATGAAATGAGTTGATGTTGGCGACCTCTATTCCTTGAATTATGAATAATTATCGTTGGGTGCTATAGAACCATCCCTTATTGGAACATTATTTACTTGGAGCTCATCATCTCATGTAGTTCTTTGTATTTTTATTAAATATGAGTAGGTACCTACCTACCTACCTTACAAACAGTATCATGTTGATTCTGCTCTTGTTTTATTTTACTAAACCGAAACTTTATAATTTACTAGTTTGAAAATAGGTTAATTTTTATATACATATGTATATTGGTACCTGGTAAGTATGTCCATAGGTTGGTATTTGATATCACCTTATTGTTATTTCAATGTGTGTAGTTATGATAATATTCCAGAAGGTTAAATTGTACATAGGTTGGTACTTTCCTAGTGGTTTGTTGTTAACTGTTTCCCCTCTTTATTTATACTATATAGTTATGTAGGTATATATGATACAGTGTCTTGTGTGGTAGAACAGTTTATAAAGTTACACGCTCAAATTACCTCGCATAAAAGTTTCTCGGAATCTTAAATACCTACCAACTCCTCTCAATTAGACTTTAATACTTACTAAACAACAAAATCGTGTATTAAAAATTACGGGCAGACATCAATTTATATTGCGTATCTACCTGTAGGTACTTTTCCTGAAGGAAATGAAAGCAATCTTCTTGCAGATGTCCTCTGTTAAAACATCATAAAAATACTTACTGTCGTAACATCAATATCTTTGTACAGGTTATTTTGACATAGAAAAAGTATTATCAAACAATTAAATGCATTTAATTATCAATATTGATATTATATCAGCATTGATATTTTTTCTTCTTCTTCTTTTTGTGTCTAGTTTTTGTTTTTGTTTGCTTTTTTGATCATTATCTCTATTTTCATTCAGTCATACCATCACGGCATATCCCACAATGTGGGGTAACCAGCGAAAGGTTTGCGGGTGTGCATTGCCTTATAAAAGGGAGCACAACATATCTGTGTATACCCACACACCAGTCTCGTCTCACCTAAAAAGGCACTATATTCAGAATGGGTGGTGAACCTCATTGCTGAACTACATATGTGAGATGTTATTGTTGCCTGTTGTATTTTCGATTACCCGGCTCTTACGGGACACTCGAAAACAATAATAGAAACGAGTGGAAGCACTATTCTAAGCCGGTGCCTAACAGCTATCTCTATTTTCTTTTATAATATTGTATTGTGTTGTCTTAAATTACCCTTTATTTTACTACTTTTTTATTATTTGTGTTATTGATGTATTTGCAATTATTGTTGTTTTGTTATGCCTACATTGTTATAATTTATCTTGTCTTGTATTGTAAATGCCCTATTAATGGCGTACATATGTAATAAATAAATAAATAAAGAAATAAATAAATAAATAAATAAATAAATAAATAAATAAATAAATAAATAAATAAATAAATAAATAAATAAATAAATAAATAAATAAATAAATAAATAAATAAATAAATAAATCAATAAATAAATAAATAAATAAATAAATAAATAATTAAATAAATAAATTAATAAATAAATAAATAAATAAATAAATAAATAAATAAATAAATAAATAAATAAATAAATAAATAAATAAATAAATAAATAAATAAATAAATATGCATTTGGGCAATTCGACTTAGAAGTATTAAGAAATATATATTTATTTTATCCAATCGATATAATTTTCGCCAAACATTTTGCATGAGCTTCCGGTTTTTTTGTATTTTTTTTTCGTTGGTTTACGTGCAAATCACCCCACTTCTCGGCTAAAAGTTCAAGATATTTGGCGACAACTATACCTTTATTTAAACAGCTATGTTCATACATTCTATTTTCCATTCAAGGTTATTTATAAAAACAATACAATATTTATTTTATGATCTTAAAAATATATTAGCATCGGCTTATTTCATAAATATCCATTACTTCATTTTTTTATTAATCTCATTTTCTCACTTTCAGATAAAAAAGCCTGAAGATAGAGCAGAAAGCTCCGAATACTGTTGATAAAACAAAACAAAGTACCTACTAATACATACAAATATATAAAAAAAGTTATCTTTTTATTTTCTTAAAACGTAATTTATCTTTTACGTACGCGTACCTATTATTATTTATTAATTGATGATATAAGACTATATTCTTGTTTTTGGATATTAAAGTAGTAAATATATGTAAAATTAATAGAAACGAAAATTATGTAGATGATATTATGCAGAATAATATTTTAACTGGTTTAAACTCACTCATAGATACCTACTATAAAACTTTTGAGAAGTTTGTACAACAAAAGAATAAAGTATAGGTATAGTTGAATACAAAGGATAGTATAGATGGGTTAGGTTAGGTTAGATTAGGTAGTGTCGGTTGGGGGAGGGTGATGGACGATAGGAGATTGAAACAAGGAGAGGACGATTGGAGATGTTGGTACACCTACCTATCTTTATATGTATGTATGTATTTAGGTAGGTATCAACGATACAAATATAAATTCCTGATAAAAGCTTCTCTATACAAATGAACCGAATCGAGTGTAAAGTTTAGCGGTGAAAAGGAGGGAGGGAAATTGCGGTGGACGAATTGGGAAAACACTTTGGGAAATTTCAACAGCACATTACCAAGTAGTTGAGAGGAAGATCTATCGGAGAACAGTTTGTATTGACACAGAGGACATTCGTATTACATTATATTATAATCATAATAGGTATAATACTTTCAATATTACATATGTATGTAGGTAGATATACAGTTAAATAACTTAATTCTTTATTAATTTCCATACTATTATATTAATGCATTCTATATTATTATATTACTACGTTACGTTATTTTATTTAAGCTGTAATACTCTAGTAAATTTTATTGAAGGGATTGTATTGTGCATTTTTAACAATCAAATATCTTCAATAACTAATTTTGCAACTATGTAGGTACTGGGATACTATAGACATATTATTTTGATCATTGTGTGTAAATTGTCTCATATTAAAATCATCGAGAATTATGTTGTAATTAACCTGTGAAGTTGGACTATCCTGGGGAAAGAGGTCTACCATACCTTTGCAGGTATCCCAGGTAATCGTATGCTGTTGGGTATTTCTGTTTTGAAAATTTTGATAATTGTATTGTCATGCGCGCGCTCGATGTAGTGTCTTCAGAAGCGAACACCGAAATAAACTTTTCCCTTCAATATCTTTTCATGGAAAATGATTTACAAAAATGAAGGAATTCATGGAAAATGATTTACATATAAATACAAAAATACATTACTTTCAAAATAGAAAGCCATTTGAGAGAAGGGACCTATTTATGACGAGATTGCATGATTATTTTTATTTTTTTTTATTTACATAATTAAACTGCACACAAACAACATTAGGTAAAAAATTACAGTGAGTAGGCTTAATATATAATTGTTAAAATATCCCTACTTAGTGTCAATTACTTGTGGCAAATCAATTCATATAATTAATAACATACTGGAATGTTAATGTGTAGTGGGTGAAAATTTGTAATGAGGTGTGTAAAATGTGTCTTGCTTTGGTGATTTTAAATTGAACGGTAAGTTTTTATATTGGTAAGGCGACTTATGAAAAATATCTAGTTGAAATATTGGAAATATTGGAAAAAAATAATTTACAATGATTACTTATTAATAAACGAATGAATCTTACATATTTACCATTATTGAATCCGATATATATTTACCATTATTGGGTTAGGCATAACCTTCTTTGTTGTTAAATAAATTAAGATTAACTTTAAACTAATAAATATCCTGGAAACGCATTGGTTTTAACAACACTTATAAGAGAACAATAAGCCAATAAATTAATACAATACGATATTATTTACGACGTGGTAAATATTTATTATTATTATTATTTTTTATTTTTTTCATGGATCCCGTGATCAGATATTATCCAAATTGGAATGAAAACAATAGGGAAAAACCGTGGTAAAAATAATCACTGAATATATGTATGTACATAACAAAATATTGAATTGATAATTTTTCCGTTTTCGAAAGTCGGTGATAACTTCTATCTTCCTTGAAATTAGTGAATGTATAAATAAAGGACTTATTCTTTATTGTAATAATCACTGATTGATGGAGGAATTCACACTGCCAAAATTAATTCAAGATGTTTGAATGTAAATTTGACAAAGAAACAGTGTGGGTGTACCTAGTTAATATGATATGGAGATTTGAGATATGGACGTACGGGATGAACTAAGAGGAAAATGAGAAAACCCTTGTCTGTGAATCATGTCATAAATAGATTCTGACGTGATGACACTCCACTGAAGAGGGCAAAGTTAATCTGCAAGGATGGCTCTATCAGTCAGAGATACTGTTTCACTCTTTACTCATAAATCCCATACCTTAAATTCTCTGTCACCTCTGTCCATCATATTTACCGCCAAATACAGATAAACACACAAGAATAAATAATATTTGTAACAAACGTGTGCCTGAAAGAACCTAGGAACGAGTATATTGTGCTTCTTGCAGTTATAAAATGTTGTTTTATTGGTAGGTACACGGATTACAAAATACCTAATATAATATATTATTATATAGGTACCTACATAATGTACCATCGAGTCGTTTCTCTCACTGTTTCTGTTGAGAGATCCCAAAACTTTAACTTATGTATTGCTAACTTAACATGTCCGAACATATATATTTGATAGATCCACTCCAATACGTTGCTGCTGCAATGTATTGGAGTGAAAACGGATTACATCCCTGTGCCATGTTTCGGCAGACAAGAATATGGTTATCATCTTGGACCTTCCCGCAATCGCAAAATACATCTTCTTCTTGTCCTATACCCCACCTGTACAAGTTATTTTTACACCTCGTGATACCTACACGGAGTGTATTCAGTGCCTTCCATGTGCAGTAGGGTGGATGGTATCCCTTTCAACCTCCACTGTCACATAGCACTCTTTACAGGGTGAATTGCCTTAAACAAACAAAAAAAAAACCTCCACTGTAATTTTCAATCTAGTGCTGTTGCCATACCCTTTGTGGCGGCATCTGAAGCAGGGATGTCGGGTTCAGGAAACATTTTCTTGATTATGTATTAAGATAAATTTATTATTTAATCAAAATTCATGAATATGCATGTATACTTTTATTTTCCTCTGCACTTTCGATTTCGGATACCTTCTTATTTTGTCCTCTTTATAGGTACCTATTCTATAGCCTGTTTATTCTCAATTTATTATGACTAGTGATCACCCTGTGGTCAAAATTCGACCATCATTAATTAAATTTGTAGGTATGAACGATATGGAAAATTCTCCTTCAGCCCATTCCGTCCCTTAAATCCTTCCCGTCCCGTCAGTGCTTCTAAGGAAAAAGTCAAATGACATTGCATCATATGTCAATCATTTTCTATAAATTTACATATATATGAGATATTAAATGAATAAAAAAGTTTAGTTCAGTACAGAAACCTGTGAATAGATAGAAGAACAGTTGGATTTCTTTCCCCGGGATAGTCCGCCTTCACAGGTTAATGACCTATACGCTATAAAAAAATTTGAATATGATTAGAAACCGTCCCGGGTAAACGCTCAACAATCCACTAAAGTCTCATAGCAATTGGATGAACAGTTTAGGAGCGCATACCGTTCATACAAACATACAAGTATATGTAAAAACATTAATATTTATAACTAGTTGCATGTTACACTAGGGATCCAACTGTCGATAGCGATACTGTGTATAGTTGAAGAATAAGTACCAAACTATTAACCCATAAATCCAAATTATTGAATATTTTAAGATATTTTGTTTTCTATACAACACATGTAGGTATGTATGTCAAGATAGGATAGTATGGAGGTCAGTCCTTTTTTCCAACCCAGAATATGGAAACAGCATGATGGTATGTATGTATGTTTGGAAATTAAGTAGGTATTAAACTATTAAGTCTTCTTAGATATTGTGTGTAGGCTACTGCCATACAAATTGTATGAAGCGATGTTGTCACTAAATTCAATTTTATTAAAAATTGTTCAAAAGAATGATGTACCTACTACAATGTTAATATTTTTTATATAACATTAAATTATCTAGTTGGGGTGTTTCGGCTTTCTTCGATGTTTTCAAAAACATTGGAAATATAGGCAGTTAAACACATAAATTTATCATAAATAAATATTTATCTTAATAAAAAGTGTTTTGAGAATCTCTGAAATATTTTTGATAAAAATTATTTGAGATTTTGTGTTTTTCTTTATTCATACCAATTTTCAGCATTTTATTTTTTATGGTTTTTATTTTTATTTATTTATTTAATATATTTGGTTTCTGAGATATATGGAAAAATAAAGGAAAAAAATCAAAAATTGATAACCCCTGACTCAAAATTTTGAGTATAAAAGTTTTGTAGGCCAATAACTGTTTATACATTCTGAAATTTTGGGCTCTGTAAATTGAGCGGATCAAAAGTTTTAAGGGGGGGGGGGGGGGGGGACACACAGACACACTAAATGTTATACCCCGAATTCTGAGTAAATCCGTACGTGGAACATATATGCTGCGAAGTCTCTAAGTGTGTGATTTTTGACTTCAACGTTAGAAAAACCGTGAAAAATATAGACCCTGCATACAATCGTGTTCCTTCATACACGCGTCTTAGATTTTAACTGCCTCTTCCTTCAAAATATTTTCATTCTCTTGAACGAATCGACAGTTGGGATATTTATACGTGAAGCGAAAACTTTCGACTACTTTTTACTCAATCTTCGCGCACTAATGAGTTAGAGATTTGGCATAGTTAAGGTAGGGATATCATTCCAGTGTAAAACTTCTTGGAGTCCACATAGACTCTAGCCTGACTCTCAAAAAACAAATAAATTGCACAACTAGAGCAGCATTTTATCATCTTCGTAGAATCAAGTCAATTCGTAGAAATCTTCCAACAGACGCTACTAAATCTCTCATCAACGCTTATGTTATTTCAAGACTTGATTACTGCAATAGCATATACATATGCTCATCTCCCAAAACAAGAAATAAAAAAACTCCAATCTGTATTTAATACCGCTGCTAGAGTTATCACGGGTGCTTCTAAATACTCTCACATCTCTCACCACTTAAAAAATCTTCTCTGGCTCAAGTGCCCTGAAAGGATAGAGTACAAGATATGCCTAACAACATTCAAGGCAATACACGATCTGGCCCCGCAATACCTATCCGAAATGTGCACTCCGCTCACCTCAAACAACAGACAGAAATCCCTCCGTTCAGCTCAAAGCTCAGCAATCGGTAAACTAAACGAAGTTAACCGAGTGCACAAATCAAACTTTGGTGATCGTGCGTTCGCTGTTGCTGGTCCATCCTCATGGAATAAACTTCCATACCGACTCAGACAAATAGACAATATAAACACGTTTAAAAAACAACTTAAGACACACCTGTTTAATATTTCACACAATAACACCTCCTAAATTTGAATTTGAATATAATGTAATGATACCAACTTAATAACACTGTAATTAACTGCTCCGTGACACTTCTCAACGTTTCATGGCATTAGATTCAATTAAATAGAATTTACTAAGTATTGTATATATCGTTTTTATGTTTATTTTTAATTTAATTTAAGATCAATAACCTAGATTTTAAGCTTTTACTAACATGAAAAACTAATAGCTACAAAGCGCCCTTGAGGTGAGTTTTCACGAAAACGGCGCTATATAAATTATCCAACCAAATATATATCATAGAAGAACCAGGATGTCAGGCACCTACAGGGCTTACGACCTGTCATCGGGTGGTTTACGTGATCATTTTTTGCGCTTGCGCAACGTTCACAAATTATGCCTTTATTGAGTTCCTTTGTCAATGTAATTTTTGAAAGTTCTATACATTTGAATAATGTGTAAATATTTCACCTGAATAATACTAAATTATACTTTTGCCATTTATGAGGTAACGAAGAAACCATTTTTTGCAACGCAATCTATTGAGAAATTAGTTTATTTGTAAACAATGAAAGCAACAGTCAATAGTCTTCTATGATAATCATAGAAGAACCAGTCAATGTAGTACCTACGTACGACGTAGTTATTTAAATTCAAAGTTCAGAACATATATAATAAAAATTCGTTGGTATTTTAATACCTTCTGTGAAACAATATAAATGGTACTTAAACAATGAAACCTATAATAGGCGTGATGACAGTAAGAAAAAATCATTGAAATTATGATTTTATTAGATAAAATATGTTATAAAGATTTGAAAAAATATATTTATTTTCATTTTAAAAGAGCGAATAATATTAATATTATTAAAATAAAAATACAAAATATGTTTGTCCGCCATTTTATGTGAAACACCAATCAGAGCGCATGACGTCACCATATTGTCACTGTCAATTGTGTTTGTTACTGTCAACTGTTGTGTTGTTCGAAATGGCTATTTTTTTCATAACAAGCTATATGGAATATGCTGCTTATTTTTAACATGCTATTTTTATTTATTGATTTATTTGGTTTATTTGGGACAATAAACCAAATAATATCGCTATCCGCTCTATTGAATCGTTGACGCATCTGTTATAACACGCACCGAGTATTGTAACGTGGTGGAGAATATTTAACGTTTCAGAAATAAATAACTTGGTGGCTTTCATTGCTTGATTATAAAATAAAATGATGTAATTATATTGTTTGTGGGAGTTGTACAGTGTTACATGAGGTTGAAATGGAAATACACAATGTATTATGATGAATCTAATATACATATGGGATAACTGTTATGATTCATATACATATTATGATTAATATATTAAAATATGTAATAGGTGTGATGACTGTAAGAAAAAAATCATTGAAATTATGATTTTAAAAAATAAAATAGGTTATAAAGATTTAAAAAATGTTTTTTTTTTTAATTTATAGGAGTGAATAATAATAATATTATAAATATAAAAATACAAAATGTGTTAGTCCGCCATTTTATGAGAAAAAACAATCAGAGCGCACGACGTCATAGTATGGTCGCGTCAATTCTTCTGATAGTCTTCAATACAATATACGCATTAATTGTCGGTCTGAACTATGTTTATTTTGGTGTTATCGATATATTAATATTTTAATTAGATACTTAAAACTAAAACAAATTAAATATAAATGGAACAAGTATTCATCAAAGCAAATAGTTTCAATTTACCTAGATACTCGACTACCTATCGGGGGACACTATGGGCCGGTATTACAGTGTCAGTTTAAGAGCTAAACTCAAGTTTTACAAAAATATAGCGTATTACAGTGTCCGTTTAGACCTAATCTTCCCTCAAATACGTCACTAAAACGACAAATATTTAACTCAACGTTTCTGGCAGATTAAGTACTTAACTGTGAGTCAACTGTCATTTGCTAGGCAACTCGTGTAGTTTCAGTTTCTATCACTAGAGGCGTTAGGCAACGTGTGTAGTTTCAGTGTTGTATCGAAGGTGGCGCCACACAACAAAACAAACTGACAGCCGTATTGAAACGAACACGGGCATTTAAAAGCATTATTTTGGTGAAAAAAATTAAATTTACCATGTTGGATAATAAAACAATGGTATTTAAAGTCGTAGCGTCCCGTTTTGTATTTCGTATTATTTGAGGTTATTTAAATTTGACAGATAATAACCACAGAAAAAGTGAAATATGTCTATAATTGAAGATTTAGTAACTGACATGTCATATTGCACTGTAATACGGAAATGGATTCAATCTCCCCTTAACATTAATCTTGAGTTTGGCAAACTCAATGAGTTGAGAGCCGACTGTAATATCGGGCCTATGTTAATTGTATTTTGTATGTAACTTAGTTTTTATTGAATAAATAAATAAATAATGAACGCTCGCAACGTATGGTAAACTAATTTAGTTTTAGTATTCTACAATTTTGTCACGCGATGGTGAGATGACGAACGTTCGACATGTTATGATGCTGGTCACTGCCAAACTAAACTAGCAAGCTATATTTTTTTCATGCAATGAAGCGATTTGCGAAACGACGGCGATTACGCGAAGCATGCGTTTTAAAACATCGTTACAATTTTAGCAGCATACGAATTATTACATAGCGCTCGTTATTTGTATTGTGTTCATAACAAGCTATATTTATCTGCTATCGTTATTTTTAGCAATAGCAGCCATAGTAGTTATTTTTCTGCCTGTCTTAACTACTCTTAACTAGAATGGAACTTTTGATGGTCGGATATTTCTTTGCGTCGAACAAAGACTTTTGTTCATCAGAATTTCGAAACGTAAAAACTTAATAATAAGTACATATAAGTACTTTATTTATCTGTAATTTAAATACAACTTACATCTCGAAAATCGATAAAATATGCTTCTTCTTCTCTCTACATTATGTGTTCATAAGCTAAAAACATACGCGGGAAACTTATGATGGCCTATTTTGACGTTTGGACATTAATGAAGTTCTTTATATGCTTATTGCCTAAATAATGGTAAATATTATATTATTGAGAGCTAAAAGTGGGGGAACAAATACTGTACTTCATTGTAAACGCGTACTTAATAAAATTCACTTGTGTCTCGCCGTGCGAAATTTAATCACTTATTTCTCTTTTTTTTCGCGTGGGACGAAAACAAATACCTCAGTAGGTGTTTTTTTCGTCGTGTTTGTACATTTAGGGACCGCACAACACTTATGCACTTTTGAATTGATTATAAATACACAAATCGTCTTAGAACACATATATTACATATAGTAGTGATATGCAGTTTACGATACCATGACGTCACCGTCAGGGTCGGCAGCCGCCATGATACTACAAGCTTTTTTTGGCGTAAATGTCAAATTTGATTTTAAAATGGCGATTTTTGCTACTAAACCTTTATTTTATGTAGAAATGTATATATATTTGAAAACAGTGAATGCGTAAAAACATCGTGAGATAGTTTTTCAAAATTAGTCATCATGCCTATTTATTTTGATGATAAAAAAAAAATAATGTCGAATTTTGACCTCTACGTGATACGCGGTAGGTAGGTATTAACAATTACAAGCCCCAATGCAGGTAGGTATCTAGTTGTTACCTTCCGATTGCCGCAAGAAGTCAATTATCCGTTATTAAGACTGGTCAGTAAAATACAAGTCAGAGTATTAATAGACATACGCGGGGTTAATATTTCAGTAAGAGAAATGCAATATTGAGGTAATGGAAAGGTTATAAGAACAGAGAGCTATTATTGCTCTGTACCTACTTTGGTAGTGGGACGCGCGTGATGAAGGAACATTACCGTTACTTTCCTAAAATGTACCCTTCATCCCTCACCCAATCCAACCACCCTTCGCAACTCTACAGAGAAAACAAACACTTCTTCCATCCTCCCCAACCAAACCATCACCCACCTCACTTCCTGACCCACCTGGACAGCTAACTACTCTAATAATTGCCCTGCAATTTAAAACTTCTCTGTACTTTTTTTTTTACTTTTTAGTTATTATTTACTCCATTCAATACGAATAGGTTATTATTTCGGCAAAAATAAACCAAAATATATTCAAAACTTGTAATAACTTGGTTTTGTATTTCAGATGTTGAATATTATTATTAGACCGATCTGACGGGAAAACTTCGAATCCCTTTTTATGAAAACTGCGCGCACGGAGTAGTGTTGATTTGGCAGAGTTAAATTTTATATGAAGGAGAAGGACTGCAAAGACATAATATTTTTTACATGATTTGTCCCTTAAATAAATAAATAAATAGATATACGTTAAAAACACATAAAATTGTTTAAAAAAATTCACATCAAACCGTTGATTGTTTTCCTTAGAACTTGAGAGAGAGGGCAAGCGTAACTTTAATACACTCGTTTTGCTTCTTATTACATAATATATTAACTCGCTTCTTATTTGAGTTTGAGCAGTGTAGCATACAGGAATATGATAAATAGTTAGAAATTGATTTGAATTCCGATTTAAGAAATGTTTCAAACCAACGGATTTTCTTGTTTACAATTTCATCAAACTACCACTACTATTTCAACTCTCAACCACTACATAATAATGTGTGAAAGAAATTATTCCAGTTTTGTCGAGAAAATCTCTTGTTTTTAACAAATTCTGTTTGTTTTCATATAAAGAATATGTTTGTGCAATATTATTCTAAATTTATTTACAAATCATATTAGGTACTTGTAATGAATTATTTTTTCCTGCTGAGTAATATTGCTCTTCCTACAATTCTTTTAGTCCAACCAATTAAAGCCACTCCACACAAGACCCGCATCTTATGACCTCACACCAACATCAAATTCCATAGTCTTCTTTTGAGCACATCGTAAAATTCTGTCATAGTTGAAAATCTGCCTGAGAAGGGAACGGTTAGTTCCGAAACCGGTCGCAATTTCAATTTCAATAACGTAATTTATACAAATTACATAATAATATATAGTTTATAACAAATATTGGTCCAATACAGACTTATTTATTTAGTTTATTTCATAAAAATTATAATCATTATTTATGGAAAGGTTTCTTGCAACCTGTTTGAACGAAAATTTCACTCTTCACTACTATGCAATAGTGGAGAGTCATGATTTCACAATTTTTAAGAGTAATTTTAACATCAATTTTATTTCTCAATGGGTATCATGTAGAGAGTGCATACTTTGAGTTTCGTTGTGATGTTTTTGTGTGTATGCCGTATCCTGTATGCCGTACACAAATATGAAAATTTGTGTCCTCTGTACAGCCCAAACTAAAAGGCCGATGAACTTAATATTAATACTATTTGTGTGAAGTACATTAACTTATGGCTGATTAGTTTTCCATAGACAACGGTTCATTTTTTTAAGGTTTCTCTATAATAAAATTAAAACTGAAAAAAAAATGCTCTAACGACCTGGAAATTTGAAATATTTTAATTTTGTTTAAACTATTTATACAAAAGGTACTAATAATCTTCAAAAAACTGCATTCATACTTGATCAACATTAAAATAAAAACATACAACCGTTTGAAAAATTAGGTTCATAATAATAGATTTTTGTATGAAAAATATATACAACAAGAGAATTTTTTGATGTTTGGAAATATTAAGTTATTTGATTTCATATTGATATTAGAGTGTAATATTAGCAGGGAAGCTTCATTGTGTAGTGGAGAGTTTAGCATTGGCCACAACCCACTCTTTTCTTATTGATTTGTTTTATATTTCTGCAACTAAAAAAAACACGATACTTTTATTGAAATTATAAAATCATCATTAGTACTATCACAAAAATGTGAATAGTCCAATCATAAGTTTTCTGCAAAATTTTACAAATAGATTTTAGGGTGAAGTAACTTAAATAAATAACATCTCGTAAATTCAATATATGTAAGTTTTGTGCAATAAAAACTAAGTGAAATAAAAAAATAACGAATACAAATAATATTTGAGTTGAGAGAAACTCTCTATGTGATGTAATAATAGAAAATTCTCTGTCAGCGAAGCTTTACCAGATTTTCTAGAGTGATGTATTTCTCTTTAACCCACACAACCCAACCACAGTCCTTGCAAACAGATACCTTCTCTACTTATAATAATATGTACTACGATATTCTCACCGGCAAAAGTCAATCTCATCTCATCAAATCTACAGCTTCAATCATCACCAACGGCAGCCGTATCTTTGAATGTATTAAACGACTACCTACAGATTTATCTACATGGTAACACATCACCTGACATACCACAAACCAACATACATACATACATACAACTTTCATTTGTGACATTACAAATTACATTTAATTTTTTTATGATTTTGCAATTTTCGAGATAATTTTTACTTTATTATTTTTCATCACATATTATAGAGATTGCATACATACTATGATTTTTATTCACAGTAGTATGCACTCTAAACAAACAAACCATATGACAAACTGTGAAATATTGTGGCGAAATGTTTTTAGCGAATGTATACAGTATTTTGATAAATATAATAAAAATCATCATAGTTACATATTACCTAAACAAAATTCATATTTTAATCTATACACGTAATGTTTTTTTAAATAAGGCTGGTACTTATATTATTATTTTGATTTTATTTATGTAAGTTTCCATCATTAATTATTCATCGTGAGTACATACCCTACCTGCATAAAATATTTTACGAGCAGATTATAATACCATATCGATATAAATAATTCAAAACGTACAATGGTATAAATTCATCTTATTTGTTAGTTGAACTATGTTGCTGTTAAGCATATTTTGGAGATAGGTTTGAATATAAAAATGTTTATTGTTTACAGTCATAGATATGTAGATATTGGTAATATATTTTTATGTCTGTCTTTATGAAATGATATAAAAATAAGGTTTTTTAGTATGAACGTGAGCGGGAGCCATATAATATTTTGCGAATAAACACTAAAATTCAAAATTATTTGGGAATAGGTAAACACAAAGCACCCCCTATACCCTTTTTGGAAAATAAAAGTACATTCAGCAGAATAGTGGAGCACAAAAGATTATTTTCAATTTGTATTCGGGAGATATTCTGTTGTTTGCATCTGGACTGAGGAGCGTGATCGTTTACATACATTTAAAGGCAAAGGATATAAATACCTACCTATATTTTATATTTCAGAGCAATATTTTACCGTTAGATTATCTATACATAATCATATTATGATTAGCAAGTAGGTATAGACTTGTGTAGTGTATGGGTAATGGCGTGGGAAGGTGAGGAGGTTAGACTAAATCGTAGTGAAATAGAAAAAGCTTTCAAATAAATGGGAGATAAAACCAGAGTCGGTGAAAGGTCGGGTGGTGCCCGTGGGACTAGTGGGGCGAGGTATGGCACGGCGGGGTGGTACAAGGAGCCCTCTAGTGTCAGTATAGTGCGGGTGCTGGCTCGCGTTCATTTCCAGTTACCCTGTACATAGGTATAAAACGTTATGTTCTCTTTCGCTGGGGAACTACCGTTTTCACAGCATTGACGTCACATAAAATCATTCTTTATACACCTCAAAGATGACTCTCTCTTTCTTATACCAACTGTAGGTACTTATCGTAACATTTTATTCGCGCGCTTTGATTTTCCACCGGGAAACGAAAATGGAAGATAATGATGGGAATACAGTTTTCAGAATCATTGACCTTCAATTTATCTCCATCGTTAGGAAGTCATATATCTGATGGACAATTTGATCCTCGATAGAAGACGTCTGCGTTCCATGAACCTTCATTTCATTTATATAGAAGATCAACTCCCTCAAAATTTATTTTTATAAAGAAACACTAAGAAAGAAACTTCAGAAATACTAAAATAAATGTTATATACCTACCTATTGAGGGTGTTTCTATAGATTTTATTGTAAATTTTAACTAAAAGTACTGTTTACATTTAGTGATGAGCAAATGCAAGACCAAGACCATGACCGTAGACTAACACCCCCTGGTCTTAGTCATGGTCTTGCATACTCGATCGAGCCTTGCAGTTTTTGTAACAAAAATATATACCTATTTTATTTATTTTATTAAATTCATTAGTTAGAATGAAATATGCCAAAAATCCATTTACAGTCGACAGAACCTACGTAATTAATCGCTTACTTTTTAATAAATAAGATAAAGTTTAGTTTGCCGATCGAAAATTCTTGATATAACTCCATTGTATATATTATGTAGATATTTATTTAATATTGCTCATAGGGCAACTAACAGGTACTATGTACGTATTATGTCAAATATTAATTTAACACGTACCCAATATCAAAGTGTCACATTCTGGAGACTTAAGATTTTAATCGTCTCACAGATCCAGACTGAAAACACAATTAAAAACGAAATCGAACTCGGGACTTTTGGATCCGCAGTCAGATACTTAACCAACTGAGTCACGAAGATACATATATTATTACAAATATAAAATATAAAATTCTTAGTATTTGTTCTATTGAAATTTATTTTAGTGTTTTTTTTTATATTTGTAATATAATATCTACATAAATAAGATTATAAAATTTATCAAGACCACAAAATTCTTGCACTCCCTCATCTCGGTCTTGGGATTGCGATAATTTCAATAATACATATATTACAGTTGCAAGACTGCAAGACTTTTACTCATCACTAGTTACATTCACAAATGTTTGACTGATAATGAATGGGTTTCCGAAATGAATGAACTTTTTGTTTATGAATTATTGTATTCTGGTGAGTTAAATGAAAATGACAGTTGGCAATAATGCTGCATATAGGTTGACAGTTGGCAATAATGCTTCATATAGGTTGACAATTGGCAATAATACTTAATATAGGTTGACAGTCGGCAATAATGCTTCATATAGGTTGATAGTTGGCAATAATGCTTTATATAGGTTGACAGTCGGCAATAATGGTTCATATAGGTTGATAGTTGGCAATAATGCTACATATAGGTTGACAGTTGGCAATAGGTAATGCTTCTAATTTGTCTGCGCTAACTAAAAGTTTGATAAAAATTAAATATATATTATTTAATTTAAGATTTTATGTTAAACTTTGTATATTCGGAGTATTTTTTTAATTATTTTCAGACATAATGGTATTTCACATAAAGATATTTTTTAAAGGTAATTTAGGGTATCTTATAAAACAACTCCATTATAAATAAATATGAGTATGAAAGTAAGTTGTATTTTTCCTAAATACACAAGTGTTGCCATGGTGTGATGTAAAATAAATAAATAACATTATTTTCCAGGCGATAAATCAAATAATAATGTCGTTGGACATTCTGTTGCTGTGAAACTTTTGTAACGGTTTAAAATTACATTTATCATATCTCGTGTGTCTGTTACATACAAAATACATACCCTTTTTATTTATTTACAAATAAACTATCGCAGATTTTATTTCATTATATTTAAACATATAATTAACCCTGCAAAGTGGCGAGTATTGCCATACTGAAATTTCTTCCAACAAATATTTGCGTGAGAAATGTATTTAAATAAATTTCTCCTCCGCTGGGGATCGAATCCAGAAAATCAAGATTGAAAATCTATTGAATTACAAGATATCCATTGTAAAACTTATTTACTACTTGAATTCGAACAATCGAATATTTCATTAAAATTGATAATTTCATTACCATTAAAAAAAATCGTTTATTCCATACAATATCGATTTTATATCATTTTAATAGAGTGAGTAAAATTTAAAAGTGTACCTTGTGGTTTAGTTGGTATCATTGTATTATGTATTGTTATATTACAATTTTTTATCTATTGTAAAGTCTGATTTTTTTAAGAGTGCCAAAGCTCATAGGGTGACCATGGTGTAAAAGAAAAAAATATTATGGTATTTTTTTTATCATTTCATGATATAAAACGGTTGTAACTTTCACATGCATATATCTTTAAAACCTTCAAATCTTTTCATACCTATTCATACTCCCGGTACCATGCGGCTTTAATGAGTCTATATTATTAGGTTTTTTCTGCAAATGTTAATGGGCATCTCCTGGGAAAGTAATATTTAAACAAAATATTTATTTGATACTTTTTGTTAGGAAAATAAAAGAATACATTATGAAGTAATTAATCCTTATAATAAAAAACAGTTACATATTATTTTACAAAATAATAAATTATATTATACAAAATATTTACATAATAGTTCATTGAGGCAAACACACATACATAAATAATATATCTATGTAACTAATACAAATAAATAATGGACACATATTCTATACTAAGACGGTGATAACACATGTTTATAATAATAATTATATATCGATATTAAACAAAAAATAAAATACATAAGTTAGAAATAAAAAAATAAATTCTTAATTTAGAACACATGGTCACCATAAAAAATCAAACGAGCGCTCACTTCGAGAGATAGATACGTACTGTCGGGTTTGTTGATGTTTGTTGTTAAGGACACCAAATGGTGTAAACCAATCAGCAACCACGAGTCTACTAATACATTTACATGCGTAAATACTATGCATTTTTTTTGTTTATGTATAGAATTGGCACTTTAAAAAAAATCAGACTTTACCTAAATGTTATTTTTGATAAATCTGACAAATCGTTAAAAATGTTTGTTTTGTTTAAATTATTATAGACATGTATCATTCTATTATAAAACTCCGATTGTGTTCTTTTTTCCATATTATAATTTATAAAATGAGATTTTATGAACTGAATTTAGAAATGTAGCAACATTCAGTGTATTTGACTGACTGACAGTCGTACCGAGAAGTGCACTTAAGTCAAACGCAGAATATTAAATAAAATAACAGAATCGTAGTCAAAAAATAAAATACGCCATGGTGTCTTGAAGTAGGTATTAAGGTAAGCGTCCACAGTTCCGCATCGTATTGATCATAAATATCAAACGGATTTATTTATGGTAATGCGTCCACTGTATCCGAACCGACGCAACTGTACTCGGAGTTTTGTAGCCATTTGAATAAAATAAAATAACTCATGCTGAATTAATGGCTCTTCTTTATATCCTGAGACTATGTACATTTACTATGACAGAATATAGTAAAGTGAGTGCACTGATCGACATCGACACGCATTGAAATTTTACTGCTCAGGGCAATGGCGTCAGCGTTACCGCAATCGACAGTCCGATGCGTGCAGTCCGTACGATGCGGATCAGTGGAAGCAGTTTTATTTTTTTAATACATGATACCAGTTATTAGGATTTAGGCTCATTATAAATCATCATCCAAAGATAAAAAGAATACGTAGTGGGGAGAGTTTGCTATCTGTTCGGGAAAATATTATTTCGTATCTTAAAAAGACACGGGTTGTAAGACAGTGGAAACATTTCGGAAAATCCACAGCTGGTGTTTTGTAGTTTTAAAAATTACGTCTTTTAATATTATCTACAAACTTCAACTAATGATGATTTTGTTTTACTTACGGAGTTCACTGGGTAATCCTTTTAACTTACTTGCACTTGCACTGATATGATTATTATTGATTTAACACGATATTGATGATTTTACACCAGGATCGCATTAAATTATGTCGATCGTCAGATAATATTTTAACTGTTTTACCACTCCGGATTTAGAAGATGATGTGCACAGTAAAACGTCCAATGATGATGTGGGTTGAGAATAGGGGAATACATGGGAGAGAAGGAGACATATATAGGTTTTTATCAGACTTGCATAAATCTTAAAACTTTGATTTTATTTTGAATTTTTTGCACGTAACAGCTGGGCTGCTGTGAGTTCAAGAAGCGACTGGTTCGTATATGTTGAAGGTTCACTGTAAACAAGTATTGAGATTGAGTATAATATATACAAATAATTCAAAAATCCGGAACTGTGGACTCTTGCCATTAACGTTATATTTGTAGGTTTATTACATTAAGATTGATAGTAGACTTAAATGATTGATACCTGATTATTTTAATTCGAAAAAAATATTTTTCGACACACATATTAATCTATAACAAAATGTATCTACTTATGTAAGTCTACAATATAATATTTTCGATAATTTTTCAAAGTAATATCCTAAAAAATAGTTATTCATGATTTTCATACTATGAAGGCATTATTTATGGTCTTGGAAAGGCGTTGGTACATACCAAAAAATAAATAAATTGAATATGAAAGGTTATAATGGAAGTTAGCAAGCAATATTTTTGTCATTATTAACCCTTATGTAATATTATACTACCTATGTACTAACGCAGACAAGATAACGATAATGTGGATAAGTACCGAAGCATTGATATATTTTTAATAATAATTCGATCGGAAAATCAAATCACGTAGTTTAGTTCCCGCAGTAGAAACAGCTGTACCTACCTACATACCTACCTATATACATACGTACATTTATATATAGGAGAGTTGGGAGACGGGAAACGTAGGAGAAAGGTAAAGGTACTTACCCAAGTATATTATCTCTTTATATATAAATTCAAAAACGTGAGAAATTTTCCTTAAAAAAATTATCGTTCATTCAAAATGTATAGTAGGTACGTACATACATAGGTAGGTAACCGGTGGCATCGCGATGTCTTTACATATTCATAATATCATTATTATGGATTGGGGGGTAAGGTGAAGGGAGGTGGGTAGGGTAAGAATTGGTGAATTCCATATGAATGGTAAGGCAGTCTTTAAACTGTAGAAAAGATTTGAGTGCGGTGTTTGTAGGTAGGTACATTGTTACGTAGATATTGTTGAGAAAAAGGATTTTACACGTTCAATTGGAAGGAAGGAAGGTCTTGTATGAGGGTGTAATGGGTATTAGGCACATTATATTTTATTCATAATGATAATAGCATAGGATAGGGTAGCATAGTTATATAGATGTGGTTGCCAAGATTTCCTAGAGAAATCTCCACATTAGAGATCTCACATACACATACATACACTATATGTATATGTATGTAGATACCTATACCAAAACAGCGTTCTACTGGGAACATTATTCGACCTTTTTTATAATAATTATTGCTATATCCACTACACACTCAGCATCACATGTGTGTGTGTGTGTGTGTGTGTGTGTGTGTGTGTGTGTGTGTGTGTGTGTGTGTGTGTGTGTGTGTTTGTCTATTTATATTATATTTTACACATGTTATAGCATTTATTATTATTATATTACTAGCAAAAATGGTCCCTGTAGTCCCTTCCACCCCTTCATTACCTCGTACCTTCGGTACTTTCCGCGTCTTTAGCGTTTAGCTTTCAGTACCTCTCGTCCCTTCAGGCCTATCATATCCTCCCGTCCTTTCAGTACCTATGGTACCTTAAGGCCCTTCAGTGCTTTCTGTCCCTTGAGGCCCTTCCGTGTCTCTGATCCCTTCAGTTCTTCCCGTCCATTCCCATTGCACCGATCGCAACGCACCCATCTGTTCAGGGCCTTCAGTACCTCCCGTCGCATCATGTTCTTCAGTAGGTCCCTCCCGTCCCTTCAGTACCTTCTACCCCCCTTCAGTTCCTCATGTCTTCTCCATCCCTCCAGAGATCACATGACATTTATGTTTGTTTGTATTCCTATAGGTATCGATCATTTTCCATAAATACCTTTGTGATATATTCCAACTGTCGATTCGTTCAAGAGAATGAAATTCTTTAATAAAGAAAAATATTTTTAAATTATTACTACAACTATTATTACTTAAGTGTATTAAAAAAAAATTGATTGTGTAGCTAACTAAATGTATGTATGTTGGAAATGAGAATGGATGGTAGTTAAAGTATAATTTAAATACATATATGTAATGATGATAATGAAAGCGACAACAAGTCATGGTTTATTTGATTTATTATATAATACTGTGACAGATGTTTGGTCGTTGAAAGGAATTGTGAAACGATATAAAGTGTAATAAATTGCGTCCCATTTACATAAACAGAATTACTTATTCAAAGGTTACGGCGCAAACATCCTTTATTAGGGAAAATTTTATTTATGATTCAACTCCGTATTTTAATAATATCTACCTGTAACCATACAAACATACAACATTTGGTTAAAAATTTTATTTACACAATATGTATGAATACTTCTTTACTTACAATATGTATGAATACTACTTTTATACGTTACCACGTGGATTTGACAAGGGAACGAAAATAAATTTTTATATATAATTTATGCTTTTTGTTAAATAATCTTGTTTTTATTCCGCTATATTATTTTAGGGATTAAGTGAATTGCATGAGGAAATACTTATTTATTTATTTTTATTTTATTTATTTATTATAAACAATACAATGTTGAAGTTACAAAAAAATTACATACAAGAGTTAGAAGTTACATATGTTTGTGTGTGTGTGTGTGTGTGTGTGTTAGGGTGTGTGTGTGTGTGTGTGTGTGTGTGTGTGTGTGTGTGTGTGTGTGTGTATATGTATTATTTAATGATAAGTGTTGTAAATGATTAAATACGATGAACACCTCACTAGGAAGTCCTGTGCCGATGTGATCATTACAACAGTTGTGTGACATAGATAATACATTGTGTATATAGTTTTAGAATCAAATTATACATTAAATTGTTATTGAGACTTGGTTTTGGTATTGTTAACTATGTATTTAAATAAAATAATTCAATATATTTTTAAAGCTGTGAGTTGTTTTAGATCAACATAAGCAGGTACATAATGTATTGAGCGAAAGGACGATATATTATCTAGTATTGTTGAGATATGTAAGTTTAGTGAGGCATCATAATGAGACCAAATTAACGGTAAACAGGGTCAAGTGAAGTTGGTTCTCTGCTTCCTTCCCATTTCCCTCACACTCCAATCCGACAACTCCTCGACATACAAAGGAATCGTTCATTGTCTTGTGTTAATCTCCTTGGATACAAGTATGAGAACCTGTTGCCTCTTCTACAAACTTATTTAGAGTCCTTCACTTTATTTATAAACCATACCTACACAAAGTAATTTCAATTATTGTTCAACAATAATTCACGTAAGTACAATATAAAAGATGCTTTTGAAATTGAACTGTCGGTAGCGATAGTATGTATAGTTGAAGAATAAGTACAAAAATAAAAATCCCATAAATCCAAATTATTGAATATTTTAGGATATTTTATTTTCTATACAACACATAATAAATAATAAATTGGGATAATTTTTATAGCGCCGTTTTTGTGATAACCTCACCTCAAGGGCGCTTTGAATATAACTATTACAGGTTTTTGCAAGACTCGCGGAAGAAGTGAGTATTCAGGTGTTTCCTGAATAGTGCTAAGTTGTCGATTTGCCTCAGTTCAGGTGGTAGTTTATTCCACGAGGCTGGTCCAGCCACAGCGAAAGCACTATCACCGAAGGATGTAGTGTCACTTGCCAATCACGGATGTGGTGGCTGACCGAAGTGTTTGTTGTCGCTCGTTTACGGTGAGAGGGATACAGTAGTCTGAAAGATACGTGGGAGTCATGCCATGGATCGCTTTGAAAGTCAACAAACACAATTTGTACTTAATTCTCTCTGGCACTTTTAGCCAGTGAAGATTTCAAAGATGGTTGGATAGCAGCAGCGTTGAAGACGGATTGAAGTTTGTTTAGCTCAAGCTTTGGGAGGTTTGCGTAGATACCATTACAGTAGTCCAGGCGGGAAATAACGAATGCGTTTACTAGAGATTTCGTTGCTTCCGTGGGTATATTTCGTTTGATAGATTTTATTCGTCGTAAGTTCTAGAAAGCAGAGTATGTTGTGCTGTTTATTTGTTTTTGAGACTCAGACTGTAGTCAATATGGACTCCCAGAAGTTTAACGGCGGACTTGGGAATAATGTCGGTGTCTGCGACAGAGACAGAGGTGTTGTCTATGTAATGCTGCCGGCGGATAGGCCAGTATGGAGGTACGGATAGGACAGTATCAAGATAGGACAGTATGGAGGTCATTCCTTTTTTTTACCCAGAATATGAAAACAGCATGATGGTATGTATGTATGTTTGGAGATTTAAATATCAAACTATTAAGTCTTCTTACATATTGTGTATAGACGACTGCCATACAAATTGTATGAAGCGATGTCGTCAGTAAATTATTTTTTTATAAAAATTGTTATAAAAAATTGAGATTTAATTCTACAATTTAATTATTTTTTATAGAAAATTAAATTATCTAGTAGGGGCGTTTCGGATTTTTTCGATATTTTTAAAATATTTGGAAATATAGGTAGTTAAACTCATAAATTTATAATAAAAAAATATTATTCTTAAGAAAAAATGTTTGAGAAACTCTGGAATTTTTTTGAAAGAACTGATTTGAGATTTTGTATTTGCCTATGTTCGTACCAATTTTCAGCGTTCTAGCTTTTTTGGTTTCTGAGATATATGGAAAAATAAAGTAAAAATTCAAAAGTCGATAACCCCCGACTGAAACAAAAATTCAAAATTCTGAGTTAATCCGTATATGGGACATATATGTTGCGATGCCTCTAAGTTAGTGTTTTTTTACTTCAAAGTTGGAAAAGCCGTGAAAAAAGTAGACCCTGCATACAATTCTCGCGTATCCTGGCTTGAAAAATTGTCGAATGTTAAGAGAACAAAGTTCTCCTTAACAAATCGACAGTTGAACTAGCTTTTTGTATTATAATAAAAATAAAAATAACTTTGTTTAAACCACTTGTTTTATTCAAAAAATGAATGAATAACACCTCTACATGTTTCGGGAACATACAAAGGATACAAAGTATACTAATGACATAATGAACAATATAGACTTAAACTAACAAGGTGGGTGTAGTATAGGCGGGGTAAAGGGTAAAGGGTGGGGGGGGGGTTTGCAATAAAATGATTGGTTTATTCAGTAGTGAGTTTTTTCGCTATTGATTGGGAATATATTTAATATTGGATTGTTGGGGAAAAGTATTTGGCTATTTACAATATTATTTTTCTGATTGACATTCTTTCTTATTTCTAATACTTCCAAACTATCTAACTGTCTATTGCTTAAATTATTGTAGAGTATTTTTAAACCTAGATTAATGTCCAATGTGTGGTTATTTTCAAGTAGATGGTTTGCAAATTCAGAGTAATTATTACTCTTCATACATCGCATATGCTCCTTGATTCTAGTTTCTATATTTCTACTTGGTTTTCCTATATAAAAAGATGAGCAATCTTTACAATTTTATTTATAAATTCCCGACTTTTTTATTTAATTATCCTTATCTTTATTGTTCACAATATAATTTTTTAATTTGTTATTTGTATAAAACGCGGGTTGAATATTATTTGGAATGTTTTTTGATATACTGTTTGAAATTTTTCTGTTGCAAAATAATATTTTTCTCCATTTTTTATTGTTTTCCTTTTGATGTGGGTATAAGTATGCTATGTCATATTTTTTCTTAATTTTTTTGTTCAAAAGGCTATCAATTAATTTACTAGTATAACCATTATTTATTGCTATTTGTTTAATGAATCCTAATTCGTTAATATAATTTTGTTTTGATAAAGGTACAGATAATAACCTATTTAACATTGCGTGAAATGCTGAAACTTTTTGAGAGATGGGATGGTTTGATGTGTTATGAATTATTATGTCTGTGAATGTTTCTTTGCGAAATATATTAAAATCTATTTTATTATTTATGATGGATAATTTTAAATCTAAAAAAAATTATACTACCGTTACTACCAATTTCTAAAGTAAATTTTATATTTTTATGGAGTTTATTCAAAAAGTTAAGAAACATTTGGAGTTGTCTATGTGTACCAGTCCAAATGCACAACACATCATCCACATACCTTTTACAATAATATACATATTTTAATTGTAAAGCATTGCTGTTGAATATCTTATTTTCAAGATTGTTCATGAATATGTCCGCAAACAATGGACTTGTGCTAGACCCCATTGCTAAGCCATCTGTTTGCTTATATATAATATCATTAAATTGAAAAAAGTTTTGTTTCAAGACTACATTATTCAATTTAAGCACATCTGATGATAATTCTTTAGATAGATTTGATTCTTTTAACAATTTTTCCAAAATTGTTTTTGTTTCATCTATAGGAATGCTTGGGAACAGATTCACTACATCGAATGATATTAACATTGCATTTTTGGGGATATCCAAGTTTTTAAGGCTATTTACAATTTCTATAAAATTCATTATTGTGTACTTTGGTTGAAAAATATTTGTATCTATAATAACTCTATTAATTGTTGAACTTAATTTCTGACTAGGAGCATTGCAATTGGATACAACAGGTCTAATGGGTTGATGGTTTTTGTGAATTTTAAGTAGACTATACAATTTACGTACCTGGGGGTTTTTTAATAGTAATCCCTTATTTCTATATAAATTAACAAAATAATCACTTTTACACACTTTTAATGTATCTTTAATTTGTTCTTGACACTTAGCAATTGGGTTTTTTTCCACTTTCACGAAATTGTCTCCATTTAGAAAGTCCATCGTTTTGTTAACATATTCACATTTGTCCATAATAATAACTGAGTTTCCTTTATCCGCCTTTGTTATGATGAATTTTTTTTCCCGCGTAGCTGTAGAAATATCACTTGCGTATTTTTGTTCTAAATAAGATTGTCGTTTAAAATATTCTTCATCATTGAAACTATTTTTTATAATCTCTCCACATTTATATTGGTAAGATTTTTCTTGGTTGGTCAAAGCATTGTTAATGTCCACCGCGAGTAACTCAAGATGTTTAGTCTTCTTATTTTTAACTATGTGTAGGTTATGATTTAAACCTTTAGACATTAAACCGAGTTCCTCTTTTTTAAATGTGTGATTGGTTAAGTTAATAACACGGCTATGGAATTCAAATTTATTCACTTCCTTCAAATTCTCCATTCGATTAACATTGGAAGTTTGATTAATTTTTGCACGTAATTTGTTTAATTTTTTATTTAAACACTCTTTCTTTTTATGGGCTTTGAAGCTTGCAATAAGCCTAACATGGTCATCATACAGGTCCCACTCAATTGGATGTAAAGCACTGGTAAGATCCATATGTAGCACTTTGATTTGAAGTTTGACATTATATATTTCGTTTTTTGTAAATGCATTCATTCATTTTTTGAATAAAACAAGTGGTTTAAACAAAGTTATTTTTATTTTTATTATAATTTTAAAATGTTACCACAAAGTAAACAATCGTTTATCGAAGAAGTAGCTTTTTGTATTTTATTTATCTTTCTGTACATAATATAAGAAAATATACTGTACACTGGTAGGCTTATTGCCATTAGTCAATTGCTTCCGACTAACCAGATAAAAAAGTATGACGAAATTGTGTTTGTACAACAACAAAAGAATAAAAGCATAAAAAAACAAAGTAAATAAATATATAACACAATTAAAACAAAAAAAAGGAAAATACTTCATAGCAAAAAAAGGATAGGGTAAGGACAAGGAGAGGAAGTCGTGATCAGGTGTTCAAGGATAAATATTCCTTCTTTAGTTTTTTCTTGGAAATACAAATTGAGTTGGACGACGCAATATCCGGACAAACGCTATTCAATAATCTTGCTGATTGAATTTCGAATGACGAGCTGAGATATTCTGTATTATGGATAGGGGTGGATAGTGTTGTACGTTTAGCAGATCGGAGTGGAAGTTTATGATTGGATAAATATAGGATTTTTTTTAGGTTCTGTGGCAGGTTTGGATTCGAGAGAATATTGTACAATAGTGACAGAATGTGTATATTGGTGTATCTTGGGCCAATAAAGAAGATTGCGGTAAAATGACATGTGATATTTTGATAATTGAAATACAGTATTGCCATCGAAAGCTCTCGGACTCTTATTTAAAATTCAACATTGGTCAAAATATTGGTTCTTGTTTAATTTTACTATACATATTTCTAAATTGTCGTTATAATCACAGACTTGAGACAAAAATCACCGTGTTTTTGAAGTAAGTTCCGTTTTGAAATGAAAACAAGATGTGGAAAGATATCTCAATAATTTTATTTTTACATGAAAGCCTGTACCTTAATCTACTTTTCTACATGATTTCCGTCAATATTGAGGCACTTGTCATAACGTTGTATCAGTTTTTGAAGACCCTTCTCATGGAAGTCTGCCGCCTGACTTGTTAACCACTGCATCACAACTGTTTTGACTTCGTCATCGTCTCGAAGACGTTGACCACCCAGGTGTTTCTTCAAGTGCAGGAACAGATGGTAGTCACTGGGTGCAAGATTAGGACTGTACGGAGGATGACCTAGAGTTTCCCACCGAAAAGATGTGTGTTTTCTCTCACCTTATTGTCCACTTCCTGCACTAAACTTTCATTAACGACCGAAGGACGCCCACTCCGTTGCTCTTCATGCACATTTGTGCGGCCATCTTTAAATGCTCTCACCCACTTTCTTACCATTCCATCACTCATAATGTTTTCTCCGTAAACTGCATAGATCTCACGATGAATATCGATCGCTTTTAGGCCTTTAGCACTAAGAAATCTTATAACAGCCCGTACTTCACAGTCGGCGAGACTCACGATACACAACGTAAACAAGAAAGAATCAGACTGAAATGGCGTCATTGCGTAGGCAACAGTTGTAGGTACCCAATGCGCATGGAAAGAACGCCAATTGCAGCGCTTCGGCTGCGGTGTGGCAAAACGGTACTTACTTAAAAAACACGCTGATAGTATAACAGATTATTTATAAAAGAAAAAAGTAGATTTTATTTCTACATTACTAAAGTTTACAAGATTGATTTTGTGCTCCAAGGATTTCAGATATTTTGTACGAACTAAAAGACCAAACAGCCATTAAGGAAGTTCTCGACCCCCTGGTATCCGCAGCACATGAGGTGGGCTTAAAGATTAGTAACGAAAAGACAAAGTTTATGATACAAAGTCGAAACGCACCTAATAGAACAAGAGGAAACGTGCAGCTAGCAAAGAATCACACATTCGAATCAGTCAATCAATTCACATACTTGGGATCTCATCTCACGGAATGCAATGAGGAAGCGGAGGAAATAAAGAAATGAATCTCAGCAGGTAACAGGACATATTTCTCCTTGTTACCAGTGTTGAAATCTCGAAACGTCCATAGAAAAACCAAAATTATCCTACACAAGACAATTATAAGGACTGTGGTTACATACGGGTGCGAGACGTTGACACTTACAATAAAATCTGCTGAAGCTTTGGACATTTTTGAGAGTTCTCCGATGTGGACCAGTGAAGGATGGGGAAGAGTGGCGTATAAGGCAAAACGATGAACTGTACAGAATATATGAAGCACCCAATATCTAAACATATATAAGACTATCGAGATTGAGATGGGCTGGACATGTTCAGAGAATGCCAAATATGCGAACTCCTAAGAAAATTATGACTGGTCATCCAGGTGGAAGAAGGAAAATAGGAAGACCCAGGTTGCGATGGGAGGACGAGGTGAGGAGGGATGCAGTGCAGCTCTTAAGCGTTACGAACTGGAGGACGGCAGCTGAGGACAGACGGGGTTGGAGGCAGAAGTTGAAGGAGGCCAAAGCTCGACTTGGTCTGTAGCGCCATCGAAGAAGAAGAAGAAAAGACATAAAATCATTTTCTCTGTTACTTCTGCTATAATAATAAATGCTGATGAGTTAAAATTAAATAATCCATTTTCATTTTGATTTAATTAACATTTCAAAATATTGTTGTAGACTTGCAAAATATCTTCATAGTTTCATTTTCCTTACAAAATATTGTCCAAGTTAAATAAATTGTTTAAAAGAAAATGAAGATTTCTACTTTAGGCTTTGCCCTTTCGTTTCAAAATATACAAATCAGTTTAGGCTTATTGTTATCACACCATCTCTTGGCTAATGGTGGACCTAATGGACTTGTAGATTGCTTCAAGAGATTCTATCGCTGCCTTCCTATACAGACCTTCCTATACCTACAATTCTCTACCTACACTTCACCGTAACACTAGAGATTTAATCAAAATTGCCAAGCATTTCAATAGAAATTTTATTTTCAAATACAAATTAGACACTGATTTAATTATTTCTCTATTAATCGAATTATACCGAGGAATAAACCTATCATCACAATTTTCTATAAAAAATAGTAATGCTTCTATTGTGGGGATATTTAATAATCTATTTACGATAAACATCTGATAAATGTTTTGATGACATAATTTATTAATACCTATTTAAAGAAGTATTACTTAAATTGTATTTTTGGAAATAAAAACATCTTATCGCCTTCTTTTATTCATATAGCTAGTTGTCTGCTCACGTGAAATAAAATTGATCTGTTTCTTAATATTTCATCGTGTGATGGATGTTGAATGGAAGTACTAAAGTACATTCCTGCCTAAATAGCGCAGAACAATAATAATTAGTTGCATGTAACACATGAGATCCAACTAACGATGGCGATAGTATGTGTGTTGTTCACGTATCAAACTATAAACACTTAAATACATATTATTTTCTAAACAAAACAAAACATGTATATCAGGATATAATTGTATGGAGGTCAGTCCTTTTTTTCCTACCCAGAATGCACAGCTTGATGGTATATATGTATGTTTGGAGATTAAGTATCAAACTATTGAGAGTCCCCGTAGATATTGACTAATGTATACGGCCATACAATTTGTATGAAACGATGTCGTCACTAAATTCAATGTTTACAAAATTGCTAAAAAAAGTTATACGAATACAATGAAGATATTTTTTTATAGAAAATAAAATTATCTAGTTGGGGTGCCTCGGCGTTTTTTGATATTATTAAAAAAATGGAAATAATGGCAGTTATCATAAAAAAATGTTTTTCTTAGTAAAAAATGTATGAAATACCTACTCTGGAACTGGTTTAAAAAATTAAATTGAGATTTTGTATTTGTTTCTATTTATAACAATTTTAGTGATCTGATTTTTGAGATATATGGAAAAATAAAGTATAAATTCAAAAGTTGATGTGTTGTGTGTGTGTGTGTGTGTGTGTGTGTGTGTGTGTGTGTGTGCGTGTGTGTGTGTGTGTGTGTGTGTGTGTGTGTGTGTGCGTGTGTGTGTGTGTGTACGTACCCCCCTTATAACTTTTGATCCGCTCAATGTAGGTACAGAGCCAAAATTTAAGAAAATATTGAAAGGTACTTTATTTTTCCATATATCTCAGAAACTCTAAAATCTTGAACGCTTAAAATTTGTATAAATGTAGACAAATTCAAAATATCATTTTTTTTTAAAAAGTACGAGGATTATTCAAACTTTTTTGTTAATTTAAAAAAATAAATTATTGCATTTATTTTTTACATCTAAATAAAATATACATACATACAAAATATCTACCATCGATTTCATAAAACGAAACTTATATAGTAAATCGATTTTTTTTTAATTGCTTATACGATGACAGATCGTAAGCCCTATAGGTGTCTTGAGTTCCTGGTTCTTCTATAGTATCCCAACTTTGTCTCTATTGAGATGTTAAAAAGTTTGTCAATAAAAATTATGTAGTAAATTATATGAGCGTGTTTTTGTTGGGATAAAATATTAAAAAAAAAGTAATATATTATTTTAACATAGAAACAACAATACCTCAAGTTGTATTGTAGGTAAGTATCCTTAATATTGTTCGTTTTAAAGCACATATTATGTATGTTTTAACTTACGTATAAAGCACTTTGCTCATTTTCTTCTCTTTAATTAACTCAAGTCTTATCATAAAAATAATTTATTGACAAATTTTTAACTGACACGCCATACTAAAAAATTGTTTATTTAATTTGTATTCTTATAAAGCTACTGACGTCTAGTAAGTAGGTACCTTGCTTTGTTGTAGCAGTATTAATATTGTTACTAGTGTCATGTGACACGCACATAATATAACAAGTTGCCACATGTTTGACATTTACGTGTGACCTTTGTACGTAAATCAATTAAACTCATTTAACTCTTATCGATTAAAAAGAAACAACGCAAATAAAAGGTTTTACCGGGAAAAAATATGAGAGCTCTGCCTACCCATGATAATTTAAGTTGATAGATACTTAGTTCACAGTTTAATAAATTGCAAGGAATTCATAAGTATAAATATAATATTTAGGTACCTTTATAAAAAGGATGAAATATTTAAATTATTGTGGAGTGCTCATGTGATATTTGGTTTTATGCTAAACTATTTCACGAGTCTAACAATTACGCTTTTGCAATTTATGTTAAGGTCCTAATCAACTTCAGTTAAATATTTTTTTATAACTACAGCCTACTTTCGATAGCTATAGGTAAATTCATAGTATAGTCATGCAATGTAAAACAAAAAAAACATATCATACCATCATGCCGTTTTCCTATTTGGGGTAGGCAGAGTGAACCTACCATCGACCCCTTTCTATTGACATATATTCGTCCATGCATCCTCTCATACACGCTCGTCTGTTGTTTTTACTTCTATCGTATTCTTACAAAAAAAACAGGAAAATAAATAACTTGTTTGAGAAATGTGCTTTTAAATATAAACGAATAAGTATCTCCCTATTATAAAAGAACAAATACAATAAATAATACAAATGATTTACAAAGCAATGCAGCATATTGAACAGCTCACAAAGTTGATACCATCTAAACATACTTTTCTTTCAAAATATTTGGCGCAGCAAATTTAATATAAAACAATAACAAAATTGGTAGCAAACGTAATTTGTTTTTGATATGTTTTATATTGCGATACAAAATTGATTTTCAATATGTGTAAACATAAAGCAACGAATAAAATAGGCATTCAGACCTGGAGTGAGAAAGGTGGATGGATGTAGGATGAAAGTTGAATGGAGGGAAACAGGAATAAAATTCATCCCATCCGCCAGCAACATGTAATTTGAGTGCGTTCATATTGAATAAAAACAATAAATCTTCCACGTGGTTCTGCTAAAACATGAATCTGAAACTAAAACATACCAACATGTGCTCTCCCGACATGGAAATGGATTATTTTATGGAAAACATACGTTACTGAAATACCTACTTCATTTTACATACCTATCTATCCATTCACATGTTGATTGTGCTCCCATTATTTACTATAGGTAATAATACAACACAGCTTCTCTACATTGTTCAGAATACAAATGAATTCAAAACAATTTTTATCTTCAATTATTTTCTTCTTATTCGGCTAAACTCTCTTTAATGCAAGCTTAAGGTCTGTTTTGCATCCTGGTTTTTCCAGCCAACTTGTGATGATATCCGACCATCTTTTAGGATATCTTCCAATGCTCTACTTTTCTGTCAGTTACCATCGATGGAGAAGTTTTGTGCCCTGTCTGCTGTCTATCAACATGATCCATGATATCAGTAACTTCAGTTCAGTTACCTTATCATTTTTATTTATCTTTGAGACTATACGATGAACTTATTAAAAAAATATTTATGGGGTGGTAGCTAAATATTTGCGTCACTGTACTTATGTTATGTTGGTCAATTATTCGTAAATATTTTTATTTTTCAAATGTTTGAATATTAACTTTGTGGTTCATATTTAACAAATTAAATTTAAAGATATAACTTTGTATTAACCACGTTTTTTGGTTGAAACGATGCGACCGGTTTCGGAACTAACCGTTCCCTCATCAGGCTAACTTTCAACTGAAACAGAATGTGACGACGTGCTTACAAGAAATCTATGGGGGCGGAGGTAGAGGTAGGGTGGGGGTACTTAGGGTTGGGTCTTGTGCAGGGTGGGTCCGATTGGCTGAAGGATTAGAAGTAAAAGGAAACATATTTAATAATGGACTGAAAGATAAATTTAACTGATTGTTTATTATGTTCTGTTTTGAATTAATACATTTTTTAATTTCTAGCGACTCTAAATTATCAAGACGGAGACCTACTTTGTTGACGTGTAAAATTTTTGTTCCCGATTGCATATTAAATTGATGATCATTTCTTACCAAAAGACATAAGACCGGCATTTTACACTGACAATAATATTGGAAAAAGTTTAATGAATTCCAAAGATAAAGATAATAAAATGGAAAACTCCGGCGTATACCAACTGACATGTGGAGACTGCTCTGCAGTCTACATAGGAAAAACAGGACGGAAATTTGAGACTAGAGTAAAAGAACATATTAGATGTATAAACAATGATAATTTTTCGGAATTCGCAGAACACTTAGTACTTAATGATCATCAATTTAATATGCAATCGGGAACAAAAATTTTACACGTCAACAAAGTAGGTCTCCGTCTTGATAATTTAGAGTCGCTAGAAATTAAAAAGTGTATTAATTCAAAACAGAACATAATAAACAATCAGTTAAATTTATCTTTCAGTCCATTATTAAATATGTTTCCTTTTACTTCTAATCCTTCAGCCAATCGGACCCACCCTGCACAAGACCCAACCCTAAGTACCCCCACCCTACCTCTACCTCCGCCCCCATAGATTTCTTGTAAGCACGTCGTCACATTCTGTTTCAGTTGAAAGTTAGCCTGATGAGGGAACGGTTAGTTCCGAAACCGGTCGCATCGTTTCAACCAAAAAACGTGGTTAATACAAAGTTATATTTTTAAATTTAATTTTTATTTTTACCTAATTACCAAAACATAATTGTTTCAATGTTTGAAATGGTCACTTCATCATAGAACTTTATAAACAAATAGAATTATGAAAAAAAAAAATTAAGTTCTATTTCATTTTTTCGCAAACGCGACTCACATTCACCGGTATCGCTCTATGCTGAGCATCGTCAGAATGGTCCGTTCCATCCATACAAATAAAACAGAATTTAAACATGATTATACATACAAAAATAGATAAATTAAATAAAAAAATAGTAAATGAATATACCTAGCAAATGAAATAATAAACGACTAACAATAATGTATGTAGGTAGGTACATGTAAAAAATAATGCAAGAAAAAATGTGATAACATGACGTGTTTAAAAAGCGAAGAAAACAATTTAATGCTTGCTTGAAAGTTATTGTCTCTCAAATGCTAAATGTTGGTTTTATAAAGGAAAAATTTCTCAGTTTCACAATTTATATATTTCGAAATTGATAATAAATCGTGAAAATGTATGAATGTCTCAAGTATAAATGAAGACAAAGTGAGGAGGAAGATAAACTATTTTTCATAACACATTCGGATGGAATTGAGTACCTCAGTAGTAGCTGCTGGATATATATGTAGGTACATACATACATACATAGGATGAAGAAAGGGATTTCTTGAATAGGTAGTGGAAGTGAAAGTGAGTTGGATCATAAGTGAAATATTTTTCAGTTCTTACTTCGTACTTCAATATGTTTTGTCAATAAGAATACCTTTTAGGTACATAGTTATGTTATTTATAAAAAAAAATTACTTTTAAATCTATAATACGTGAAGCGAATTTTGAAAATAGGCATAGTTAAAGTGTAAATGGAAGAGGACTGCAGAAATATAAAATTTATATATAATTTGCGTTAAAAATATAGATAATTAAATAAAAATATATTTCAAATCAAACCATTGATTGTTTTCCTTAGAACGTGAAAGAGAAGGTAGCCTAAATTTAATAAACCCGCGTAGTACAAGCTACTATGGCTAAAATGCCTAAGACTGTATGCCACCAGCTTAACATTTTGGCCATTGTAGTTTATATTATGAATCCCCTATTTATCATAATCATTGTGAACTTTTGAACTGTCACTGTAGTAGGTACATACGAAGGAGTTGTTTTAATTCAAATTTCAGAAAATGTTACTTAAAAATACATAGGTATCTAAATACTATGAAAAAATATAAAAGTTATTTCAACAACCGAATAATTCATAAAATTGACTTGCAATAGGTACGTGAAGAATACACTTTGTACCTCTTGATGACAACATGATGTTTTTGAAATTCATTTCTCGCGCTAGTATAGCATCTATGGGCTAGAAATAATGTTTAATTGAAAGAAATTTGTCATATGGCAATTGTGCAAGAAAGGTTGCTAGAAAATATTTCTTATTATTTTTATCTTTATAATAATATCACATAAATAATATTATTTCATAGAAAAAAAATATTCATGTTGATGATTTGTTTTAAAATGTTTTGGTACCAACCAATAAATTATAAAAATAATGATAATATATTATTTTGTTTCTTTATCCCTCAATAAATAATTAATTTCAGAATCAGTCAATTAATGAATGTTTCCAGATAAAATTATATTTAAACGGTGTGAAATAAAAATCAAATTAAATTTTCATTTTCATAGAAATTTGACATTCTATTTTGCTTTCAAAACAAACTTCCTTATCCGTTTTTCCTCTCAAATTAAAAACATCAAAAGGAACGAAAAAATATCTCGTGTTCATTTAGAGAAACGTCGACGACGAGAAAAATGATTTCGTTTTTATATTTGCTGTACATGTTGGTTGGTGTATACTGTGTAGTGTGTAGGTATAGTTCCTGTACTCTATTATTATACTTTACGGAACATAATGCTGGTTTTTTATTTAACGTTCTTATTTTCTTCAAGTATCATCTTTCAGCGGTGATTTGTAACTGAACAATTATCCACGCCAATATTCAAAATTAACATTTTTTTCAATATTTTTCAATATAGGTACCTAATATATATATATGTTTTCGTCAGTAATCATACTTCTATAATATAATATATGAACTTCTGTTAAATAACAGTTTAATATTCATTTTGAACAATTGTTCATTGTAATAATCTTAAAACAAACGGAATAAAGAAGTTTTAAAGGAAATTCAGGGATCGTAAATTTAACTTCAAATTTTTAGCGTAGCGTTGAGATTTCAACATATTATATGTCGTATTAGGAATATTTTGTACGGGATAATGGAGAATTTGCATGCATAAAACACTAACTTAGAGATTTTATAAAATTACTTAAAAATTGGGTTTTTACTTATTTTTTATGGAATTTTATATAATTGATAATGGAATTCCATCAATAATTAGCAGTGAAATAATTAGAAATAACTAGCAAAATATGTTCTATATATTTATAGATGAACTCGGAATACGGAGTAAAATATTTTGTGATATTTAGTGTTTTTTGTATATTCGCATGAGCGTGCGTGTGTGTATTCGGGGTAGGAAAAAAGGACTGATCTCCACACTATCATCATCATTTCCTGCCCCTCTATCCCAGTTCATCCGGGGTCGGGCCTCCTAGTCATCAGTCGCCATGATATGCTACTCTGGGAAGTCTCCTGTGGGACACATTGTGCCGCCAACTACCTCTTGATATATTGTAAGGAAAACAAAATATCTTAAAATATTCAATAATTTAAATATCAGGGTTTATATAGTTTGGTAGATACGTATTCTTCAATGATACCATACTATCTCCATCGACAGTTGGTGATAGTGCATAATGTTACATGCAACTAGTAACATAACATATTAGTAATTGTATGTTTAAATTGTCTAAATTATTGATATGAATGACTGCAGGTATGTACTAGTAGTTGCTATAGTGAGTATGTATCAAATAATGAAATTGGCGTAGCGTGGTACATTAATCATGGCGGGTGTTGGCGCAATGGCGTTACCAAGAAATATACCAACGTTAAGTGGAATTACATGGTCGACTAATATGCGACCACCAACCAACAGACACATCTTTTTATACCTATCATGTCTCTTGCCATCTTTCTCCGCCAACTTTACCATTATCATGGGAAAACAATTTTACGCAGGAGAATTAAAGATTTTTTTTCTTTTAAATTAATTTGAAGTGGAATGTTCAAACGTAGAAAGCAAATTAGTGTGTGTATTTTTTCTTGTATGTATTTAGACCAAACTATACTGATGTAGGCGCTTCACGCTTTTTTTATAGTCATTTATCTCCTAATTTGATATAAATTTAAAGTGATTTTCTCTTTAATTAACGATATTTAGTAAAAGTGGAAATTGGAAATTATCGATGATATCGCGCTGTGTTAGTAACAAGAACTCGCGAGTGATTCTCGAAAATTGCACCGGTTTCGTTCGCTTATTATGTTATACTCACAATTTTAATTTTTTTGTTATCGACTATAGTCCGGCGTTATCAACTTTTGAATACAATAACATAACAACACACAAAATAATATTATATATATCTCAATAATATTATAATAATATTATTATTATAATATTATTATTATATTATTATTATATTATATCTCAATAATATTATAATAATCATTAAAAGCATCAAAATATTAAATACTATCCCCCATGATTCTATAAACCCTTTTTTATATTATTTAGCCTTAAGGTATTTTTTTTATTTTGTTACCTGGCTTTCGTAACATGATTATACTCTTTTATATCCGTTGGAAGTTGATTAAAAAATGTTCGGTATCCCCTCAATACCACGAGGAAGAGGCAGACATGGTGGACGAGTATCGAGAGGGAGCTGGTGGCACAAGGTGTCCCACAGGAGACTACCCAGAGTCGCAATCATGGCGACTGATGATTAGGAGGCCCGATCCCGGATGAACTGGGATAGAGGGGCAGGAAATGATGATGATGTTGTTTTGCTAGTTCTATAGAGTTATATGTGTAACATAAGCAGCCCCCCCACACCACAACAGAGTATTGTAATATTGATTGTACTTGTCCGTAATATATCGAGTACATTAAATTTAATATTAAATTTATTTTATAGCCATAATATAATTCCTAATTTCCAAAAAATATTATAATATGTTTATCGGTGGATAGATAGTAACTAATAAAGTTTTCAATTTGTTCAGTTAAGGAACTTTAGATGAATTGTTGGTTGGTAGTTACATTATTAAAGACCACAATCCTTGTCATTGTATGAGAAACTCAGGAAGTGTGTGGCAGCTTGGGAGGTGAGTTGAAGTGAGGTAAGACCAAGTACGGGAAAGGAAGACAACACTAGTACAATATTGAAATTTGTTATTCACAAAACGTGACACACATACCAACAAAGCGAAAATATTATTATTTAACTTGAACAAACTGTAAAATATATTTAAACTAAACTTTTCTTATCAGTAACTAAAGTCTGGCTATCATATATAGCACGGTTTGGTTGTGTGCATCAAACATTTTGTTCATTTATTCATACTTACAGACTCGAAGCATAATTTTAAGTAGGTGCCTCACAGCACACTGAAAAAAAAATAGGATGACGATACTGGCTACCTGCATTTGAAAATATCTTTTTAGAATTGTACAGATTGTCTGTATGCATAAAAAAATTAATTTGAATAACCAAATGTTTTGTAGGCATTTTAGTTTGGTTACTTTAAAAATGAAATTTTTATTAATATTAACAAAAAAATAAAATCAGTGTAAAAGGCTATGCTTAACACAAAGATACACACGAGAAATTTCCCTGTTGAATTTAATAAATTAAAATCAATTTTGAACAAGGAGTGTTTTTGAGATTAGACTATTTATCTAATTACAACACATATAAACGACACGTATGTAGGTTGCAAAATATTTATTTATATCAAATATAATTTTGAAGAACAAAAGCACAAAGGAATACACTCGATGAATTCAATAAATGGTTTGATGTCTTCTTCTTCTTTTTCTAAGCCTTATCCTACTTTAGGTAGGGTCGGCTCTCCTAATCATTCGACGAAAGGATGATCTGTCCTGTATTGTTGGGGCTGGTATTTTGGCTTTATCCATGAGCTTACTCATACTACCCCACCACGTGGATAGAGGACGTCCTTTTCCTTGGAATGCTAGAGCAGTTTGCACCACATGAAAGTGATTTGATGTACTTACATATAATATGTTGAAACGAATTTAATATGTACTAATTTTGGCGTGAAGGGAATGGATGTGAATATATGAAATATTTCAGCACCTGAAGTCATATAATAATAATATAATATATTTATAATAATAGAATTATCAAAACTACTCACATCATTTCTAGTCAAGATTCATATGTAGATATACATCGTTGTGATACCATTTAATTATGGATCTTTCCAAAGATTGGACAAATCTCAAACTCATGTAGGTACCATTTGAAAATGTTCAACTAAATGAATTTTATTATCGTTTGTTTCCTGTGACTCGGACATTCATGTCACACGACTAAACATAATAATATCTAGTGTCGTGTTCTCTGTACTGTGTCCATATCCGATTTGATATTTCAGGATGTGCCTCGGACAGTTATTTTTGTTTTATTATTTGCTTTGCGCATTCATAATAATTCATCTTTTTTTCATCTTTAACATTTACCAATTTTTTTACACTGACGGCGTTAACTATGTATAATATTTTTGAACCTAAAAAACAATATTTGTCTATTTTGAGTTGGAAGTACTTATTTGTGTTTTTGTAAGTAAATATTAAAGATTAAAAAACATGCATTCTTGAAATTTTGTAAAATAAACCTTTTATATATAAAATAATTATGTACAAGTAATTTTTATTTCGCTTTTCCATATGAAGGTACCCTCAATGAACATTATTTAAACTAAAAAATGATTGTTTTGTGCTTGGTCATGAATTGATTTGACCTTATTGACCTTATGAATTATATTATTTTATTGTGTTTTATAAATAGACAAATTATTTCATATTGCAGGTAATTAATTCGTATTCATAGATTATCAAGTTCACAAAAATTAATGAAAAGTATCCAATAGATCCCGTAGAATGTTTCATATGAATTAAAAGATGTTAATGAGAGAACGGACCTTCAGCAACACCACCCCATCCCCCCCTTCCTCTCATCCTCCCCTGCATCCTGACCCCAATCCAGCCCTACTCTCTTTCTTCATCTCACAATTTCCTAATAGACCGGCTAATTTTCTGCCCGAAAACTCATTTGGGTTTCTAATATACCCGCCCTGGTATTATGGACCTAATTCTCTGAGTAAGGAGTCCACACGGCTCTACCTAAATAACTGGTTTGTTCCAGCTTTGATAATAACACGGATTTTTCTTTGTTTCATTCTTAATTAACAAAATATTCATTGTACATACCGAAACCTATAGTGAAAATCAGGCGAAGCAATTTTATCATATTCCAAAATTAATGTGCCTGAAGACAATACCTTTTTCTTATCTTTCATTGATCTCATTACTGAGGATGGCGGATATACGGTAAAACGATCATGATGATCGAAGAACTTCAGTTAAGTTATTCGAAATGACCCCATTCTACAAAGCGACCAATTCTTCTGTAGGACGGATGACAAAAAAGTGTGATATCAAATGACTCATTTGCGATTTAAACATTGTTACAAAAAAAAAACACATTATTTACTTAAATCTGTGAAAGTCAGAGGGATCCATAAAAACCTACTTAAAGAAAACAATTGTAAAGATAATTAGAAAAAGATAATCTGGTAGTACTCTCCTCATATGTATCATTGAGTATCAGAAGGAATAATTCATGTTTTTAATGCGATCGATATTACATATCATCAGCTGGCTCAAATGATCACTTTAATGCAATTTTCTGTTCAAGAGAGTTTATTTCTATTAACATGTCGACAAATTTCAAGCCAAGATCCGCAAGAGTTTGTTTGGCCAGTTTTGGAAAAATATTTTTTGTGACAAATTTCTCTTTAATTGCCTATATTTCCAAAAACTCCAAAATCATCGAAAAACGCCGTAACACATGAACTTGATTGTAGCAGTAGGTACATCTCAAACTTTTATTAATAATTTTTAATGAAAAATTTAATTTAGTGACAACATTCTTGTTAAATTTCGTATGATTATCTATGGTTTTATAACATTCGATTTTGTCTATACTTTTTTGTTGTATTCAGTTTTTAAATATTAGAACTGTCATTTCGGCCTCTCTGTATTTTTATATTGTTATTCAGTTGTTTTGAAAAAATGGTTGTATGAAAATTAATAAAAAAGGTGTCCGACACGCCATTCTGTGTTTCCTTTGCAAATTCAACAAAATCCAGCTATAAAATTATTCAATTCTTCTTCTTCTTCTTCTTGTGTCATGTCAGGTCTCCCTAACGTTGACTACCATCATGCAGCGCGAAACAGCTCCTCCGCAGTTCTCATATCGGTCCATTCTCGGATGTTTCGCAGCCAGAAAAGCTCCCTTCTTCCGATTCCTCTACGACCTTCAATCTTCAGCTCTACACGAAGGAGTGACAACATCTTTTCATACAATTTGAATGGCAGAAAACACAATGTATTCGGGAACTCTTATAGTTTGATATTTAATATTCATACATTCGTGCATACCATCAAGCTATTTATGTACATATTTGAGGAAGGAAACAAAGCTTGAACTCCACACTATCATATCCTTACAAACATGTTTTTTATAGAAAACAAAATTTCTTAAATCAATCAATAATTTGGAATAAAGTTACCTATCTATATGTATTTGGATAGAAATATTTGGAACAACTTGGTTTATACTTTGATTGCTTGTATTATTCAACTATACATACTATCGCTATACATGTGTTAATAACAATATTGTGTACTCAGTAAAATCTGGACATTTATTTGTGTACCTTGTTTGAAGTTTGTGGTGAATATTAATTTGATCCTTAGTAAGAAATAAAACGTGTCCTGGGAATCGTTATTAACAATTTATTAGGAGACCTTCTCTCTGTATACGAACAAGATGACTATTAAAGAAACATTAGAGAGATATTAAAGGAAATATATGACTTCAGAATCGATTTGCTTGTAACAGATAGTACCATCCTACCTATACTTATAGTATGTATATTCTTATTCGGTTTGTATTGTGTGAGAAGCAAACGAAAACCAACTTTTTCGTTATAGAAATTGGTATTTGTTTACACTTACCTACTGTCTTATCCTGGTGTGGGTATTAATATTAAAACGTATTAACTCCGTATTTGGTTTATTACTACGTCCCGTTTCAAGTAGCCAACAAGTACCTACACTGTATACCTAACTGCTGCGTTGCTCGCGGAAGCGATAAGCGCCGCGATTCGCGTCGCAACGGTATTTATAACCTTTATCGGGGAAGGGGCAATACCACGTCCTCTAATACACCACACTTTCCCTCCCCGATAAAGGACCCTAGACCTGGCTACATATGTCAACTATCTACATATTTCATTTATTCGTTTACATAATTAAAACTTACTTGTTGGCTTCACTAATACAATTATATACAAAACAATAATATTCCTGTATATATTTACAATACTTTTTCCTTGTTAATAATACTTTTTCCCTTTATGGTGTTACGATGTCATCCTCGACGGGCCAGGTGTAGGTCTCGGACGGAGTCGTCCTTCCCAAGGGGAGCAGCAATCCCTGAAACAGACCGATGGATTATTTTCCGTTCTACCAAGCAGTCCGGAAAAATCCAGGTCTGTAACTGGGGAACCCTCATCCTCAGGTCTCTCAGTTACAGCCTGGTCATTATCTGGTCTCTTATTCCAGTCGACCTGACGGACAGACAATTGGTCTAAATGCCTCTTCCACCGCATTCCGTTCACCCCTATGATGAACGTGCATGTTCCCAGACGCTTCTCAATCACTCCAGGTACCCATTCTTTCCTCTCATTCCTCAAGTCCTTTACCATCACCTTCTGTCCTATACTGTACCTGTCATCCGTCCTCTTCCTCCCTCCATAATAACTTTTGTTCTTCTGCTTGCTTACTTCCATCCTTCCTTTTATTTCCTTGCTTACTTTCCTTCCATCCTGGTTCATGTTCTTGACCGGAAGAAAAGTGTCAAAAACGGTTCTCAATCGTCTTCCCAACATCATCATTGCTGGTTCTAAACCAGTTGCAATACATGGTGTATTTCTGAAATCAACAATGAAATTTAATAGTTTTTCTTCCATGTCTTGTGGGAATTTATTACCTATGAGAATTTTCTTTAAAAAAACTTTGCAAGTTTTTACCGCATTCTCTGCCTGACCATTACTTTGGGGATGTCCTACTGCGGAAGTTATATGACGTATTTTAAAATTTTCACAAAAATCTTTAAATTCTTGTGAAGTAAAGGCTGTTCCGTTATCACTTACAATTGTCTCTACTATACCAAATTGTGAGAACAGTCGTCTTAAAATTTTCAAAGTACTATTAGTACTTGCACTGGGTACTTCCGTGCATTCTATCCATTTTGTGCACGCATCTACACAAATTAAAAAAAATTTATTCCCTATTGGGCCAAAATGATCTAGGTGTAATCTGCTCCAGATTTTGTCATCGTTGGGCCATGAACATAAGGTTGATCGTGGCGGCGAAGGCTGTGTTCGCGCACAGCTCTCGCATCCACTAACCAACCCCTCTATGTCCCTATTTAACCCTGGCCACCAGACATAACTGCGTGCTAATGCTTTTGTTTTGACCATGCCTAAGTGTGAACGATGCAGCAGTTCCAGCACAGTTCGTCGAATAGTTTTAGGTATAATAACCCTGTTTCCCCAAAATACGCAATCACTATATTCTGACAGCTCATTTCGTACTTTCCAGAAATTCCAAATTTCTATGTTTTTATCTATCTTGGTAGGCCACCCTGATTTTATATATTTTTTTATTTTTTCTAGTACCGGATCCAACAAAGTTTCCTCTTTTAATTTCTCTATGTCCATTTTTATTTCCCTATTTTCCGACAAAACATTTATATATTCAAAATCTATATTGTTAAATTCAATTTGACATAACGAGTCAAATTCATTTTCCACTTCATTTTCAACTTGTTCCCCCACCGGAAACCGTGATAGATAATCTGAACAATTTTTTTCCGATTTAATGTATTCTATCTCATAGTCAAATCCAGATAAAATTACCCCAAATCTTATTAACCTATTTGTACTAAGTACCGGTAACCCCTTTTTCTCTCCAAAAATATGTACTAAAGGTTGGTTGTCGACTGCTAAAATAAATTTCCTCCCATATAAATAATGAAAGAATATTTTTAAACCGAAAATTATCGCTGTTGCCTCTAAGTCTAAAATACTATAATTTTTCTCACTTGGTGTCAATTGCCTAGACGCGAATGCTATTGGTCTTTCCGTATTATTCTGATAGACATGTAGCAGGGTAGCTCCCAACCCTTTACTACTCGCGTCTGTTACCAACTTTAATTTCCTCCCCGGGTCATAATGCACCAAAATACTGTCCGATGATAACTTATTTTTTACACTTTCGAATGATTTTTCACAATCTTCTGACCATATGAATTCTTCCCCTTTTCGTAATAATTTATATAAAGGTTCTAATATACTAGACATGTTCTTAACAAATTGTCTGTAGTAACTTATCATTCCGATTAGACTCTTTAATTCGCTGACATTCGTCGGCCTATTTGCATTTTTGACAGCTATAATCTTTGACGCAATTGGTTGAATTCCCGCACTGGATATTCTGTATCCTAAAAATTCTATTTTTTCTTTAAATAATTCACATTTCTCACTATTTAATGTTAACCCACAATTCCGTAATCTTCCTAATACTGCACACAAATTGATAAAATGCTCTTTTTCATTACTCCCGAATACCAGAATGTCATCTAAGAAATTTACAATACCTTTTAGTCCATGTAAACAAGATTGTATCACTTCACTGAATAAAGACGGGGCTGTTTTTAAACCGTATACTAGACGTGTGTATCTATACAACCCAATGTGTGTCGAAATAGTTGTATACTCTTTACTTTTCTCTGATAATTTTATTTGATTATACGCGTTTTTTAAATCTAATTTTGAAAATAATGTCGCGCCGTTCAGTTTTGCAACAATGTCTTGTATTGACGGCATCGGGAATTTGACGTCTTGTATACAGCTGTTTAATGTTCGCTTAAAATCTGCGCATATCCTTATAGTGTTGTCTCGCTTGGGTACACACACTATTGGGCTAGCGTACCTACTCGTTTCGACTTTCTCTATAATTCCTTCTCGCTCTAACCTTTGTAATTCTAATCTTACCCTGTCTTGTAATGCGAATGCTATCCGTCTGAAAGGTACAAATAACTGTCTCACCTTATTTTGATTTGACAATTTAATATCTACCGTGTATTTATTAAAAGTACCTAACTTATCTGAAAAAACGTCATTGAAATCTTCTTTTAATTTTTGTTCTTGTAATTTACAATCAATCAACATGTTATTTATTTCTGCAAATTTTAAACTACATTTTTCTATAAAATTTCTACCCAAAATAACCTGTGAACCGTTTTCAATAATAATGAATTCTAACTTATCTATTTTCTTCTCATTAAACTCAACTGTAACGTAAATTTTACCTATCACATTTAATTGATTATTGTCGTAAGACGACAATTTTGTATCACAATCAAATATCTTTTTGTACTTAAATTTTTCATTAAATAAATATGAAGGAATCGCGGAAACACTTGCGCCGGTGTCTATTAAAGCCTCGTATTTAACTTGATCCAATTTTATATTTACAATAAACGGGTTATTATTCAAATTACAAATCTTCTTATTTTGATTCAATGTACTTATTATATTAACTTTTTTATTTCTGCATAAACGAGCCAAATGACCTATTTTTTTACAAATCTTGCATTGATAATTCTTATACCTACATAATTCTTTATTGTGATTGTCATACCCACACACCGAACAATATAATGATTTATTACCTTGTTTTGTATTCGACCTTGAATTTAAAAATACACTTTCATTGTTTTTTGTAACATTTCTGTCATATTTATTATTACTATACTGTTGAACACAAATTGTTTCATTTTTACATATACTCATATGCGATTTCTCCATTCCAATTTTATATTTACAATAAACGGGTTATTATTCAAATTACAAATCTTCTTATTTTGATTCAATGTACTTATTATATTAACTTTTTTATTTCTGCATAAACGAGCCAAATGACCTATTTTTTTACAAATCTTGCATTGATAATTCTTATACCTACATAATTCTTTATTGTGATTGTCATACCCACACACCGAACAATATAATGATTTATTACCTTGTTTTGTATTCGACCTTGAATTTAAAAATACACTTTCATTGTTTTTTGTAACATTTCTGTCATATTTATTATTACTATACTGTTGAACACAAATTGTTTCATTTTTACATATACTCATATGCGATTTCTCGCGATTTAAACTTAATGATTCAATTACTGATGCAATCTTAATTAATTTTTCGAAACATTCATTTTCTCCCTCCACAAATAATTTTTCTTGGATTCGTTTATCCTTAATACCGATTACAAAAATATCCCGTAAACTATCCTGTAACCTCGTACCGAATTTACACTTTGCCGAGTATTGTTTTAACCGTGCCGCGAAATCTTTTATGGATTCATCCTCCCCTTGCGTAGCTGAATAAAATTTTCTTCGGTCTTCGAACACTGAACCCACTTTTTCGCAATAATCCTCTAGTAACTCCATCAATTTTTCAAAACTACATTTACTCACCTGCTCTGGAACACACAGATTCACCAGCAGGGAGAACGTATCTTCGGAAAGGCTGTTCAATAACACAGCTCTGTTCATCTCGGCTGCCTTTTCATCATCGAATTCCTGCAGTATGAGGTATTGTTCCAACCTCGTCCGGAAATTTCCCCAATTCCCACTTTCGTGGCAAAAGGGTTCTAATCCCCGCGACAAAGCCATCGCCGATCGCCTTGAAAGGACAATGAATTGAACAAACAAAAAAAACAACTACTTAACTCTGGTCCGTCGAAGATGACTCCGCGTCCCCTCACGCCTTGTGACTGGTCGCTAGTCCTGTCCCGTCGTCCCAGAGTCCCTGTCTGCAAGGAAGCACTGAAGCCTGCTTCTCGTCCTCTTCTCTGCTCCTAGAATGCCGCTTTAGACTTCTTCCGAGTTCCTACTCGGAAGATCCTGATGATCCCGGAACGGAGAAGCGTATTCCTTGATGATGAATTTATAAGAAAACTACTCCTGTAGTTCTCGTTCTCTATGTCTACTCCTGTAGCTCTTATATTTATCGCTAAATTTTGTTTTCCCGCCGTGGGTAGATTTTTTTCTGTTGAAATTTTGTTAGGCGGTAGGTACTCAGCCGTATCAATTCGTGCGTATTTTTTCCTTTATTTTAAGTCTTTTTTTCACTTAAATTGGAACGCGGTTTGAAAGTCTGACTGCGCCAAAGTGTCTTATCCTGGTGTGGGTATTAATATTAAAACGTATTAACTCCGTATTTGGTTTATTACTACGTCCCGTTTCAAGTAGCCAACAAGTACCTACACTGTATACCTAACTGCTGCGTTGCTCGCGGAAGCGATAAGCGCCGCGATTCGTGTCGCAACGGTATTTATAACCTTTATCGGGGAAGGGGCAATACCACGTCCTCTAATACACCACACCTACCAACATCCATATTAAAACGTACATGTTACATAATATGATATGTAGGTGGTTTAAAAATATTCTTCTTCTTCTTTTCTGGTTTCAATACTGGGATTGGTTTGCAGCAATTTCTTCAAATCAATTCTTCCTTTCTTCCCTGCCTTGTGCGGCTCTTTTGAAATCAACATATGATGAGCAGCGCACATCTACCAGCAGGTCCTCCAGATACTCTCGGCGTATATCTCTCTTTCTTCTTCGTTTTATCAATGCTGAGGGTCGTGATCTATGGGGCCGCCAATGGACAGGACGAGTTGCCTCCAGTCCTCCAGTCTCGCACCGTCAAATAAAGGTCGTTCTCAGTCATCTCTTTAATTTGACCACACCATCGCGCAGAAGATCTGCCTTTACTTCTTTTGCCTGGTACACTTCCTGTGATAATACTTTTTTCCAGGTTCTCTCCTGGTGATATGTGACCAAAGAAGCTCAATCAAGCACAACTTATTCAGTTTTTTTAAACTTTTTCAGTTTCAGTTTTTATGATTTATCTTTTTACTCTCCTCTTCTTCTCCTCAACAGGTATCATGTAGAAAATACATAACTCATAGTATGTATTTTCTACATGATACCTGTTGAGAAATTTTAACTAAAATTGCATTACTAGCAAGATGAGCATTTATGAGACAGTGTATCAATGTTGATGAGGCGATGCATGTCTCAAGATAGAAGAATGCGGTGTTCGGTTCTCAATGCCTACCCCTTGAGGAAGAAAGAGCAAAAAATACACTTGTCCATAGAGACACATACAATATCAATATGAAGTTGATCACTCAATTTTCCCCAGAAGCTATTTTACTGTTATATACATTTTTCATACAAATATGAAATTTATTTCACATTGATATGGCAAACCATAGATTTTATTCTTTAAATTTTGAAAATCCTTGAATGTATTTTTGATGAGTGTATTTTTTGTATCTAAATTTCAAACAGTATATAAAAAACTCAATTTTCCAGACCGTGAGAGCATTTTGAAAATTTGGCCAGATGAAATCATAGAGAAGAAATTAACAGCTTTAGGTATCATTGAGTGATTGCACTTTACACATACATATGTATGATATTAATATGAAGTCAATCGGACTTATAGTTTGGGTTGTATACCTATAGAGAGGACAAAAAAGGATAATTCCGTACGCCGTACGCTATACGCCATACATACAAACACATCACGACGAAACTCACAGTGTGCACTCTCTTCATGATACGCGTTGAGAAATTGATGTAAAAAAATACGCTTAAAATTGTGAAATCATGACTCTCCATTATTCCATAGTGTGGAGAGTAAAAATATGTCCCGATCGGTATTTGATTTTTTTTGTATTTAAAGAATGAATATGACCTTGTAAAGTGTACATATATATCCACATATATTCCATTAATTAAGCAGAAATGCTTATGCTATAGGTGATCGAAATCGGTCGTGTTGAGATTCGAACTGGCAACCATCGGATTACAAACCCATAATTTTTATATTTTATATTTCCACATATCTCAAAAACCATAAATGCTAGAATGCTGAAAATTTGTATGAATATGTATAGACAAACACAATACCGTAAATTGGTTTTATTAAAAAGTTTCAGGGTTTCACAAATCTTTTTTATCCAGATACCTTTTTTGATGACAAATTTATGTGTAAATATATAAAAATGCCGAAACACCCAAATATATTTTTAGAAAGAAATATTGCATTCTTTATAGTAGGTACATCTCTAACTGTTTTTTTATTATTTTTGTAAAAAATGAATTTAATTACTTCATATATTTTTATGGAAAAATACACAACGTCTTAGGGGAATCTTTCGTTTGATACTTAATCTTTATGCATATATTATGTTTATAATATGCATAACATTAAGCTGTTTTCATATTTGGAATAGGAAAAAAGGATTGAACTCCATAAACTTAAAACATCTGTTATATTTAAATACATTCAATTATTTGGATTAAAGATTTTATAATTTAGTAAATATATTTATTATTATTTAAAATATACATGGATTTTTAAGTACTCTTACACTATAGACGTCCTCTCGCCATTGCCGACCGCCGTAGCATAGTTGGTAAGCCGTTTGGTTTATGTGCGGGCGTCCTGGATTCGATCCCCAGCAGAAGACAAACATATTTAAATTCATTTCTCACGCAAATATTGCTTCTCTGTGCTGGAAACACGGGTTAGTTGGAAGAAATTGCCAAGTGGCAATAAACTCGCCACTTACGCCTTGTGCAAGGAAGTGTTTATAATTATTATAGTTGGATCTCATTAATACGTCATCAGCAATATCACGGTATTTTTCTCTTAACAAACGCCGTCATATTGCTGACATAGTTTATTTGCTTATCATTTTAAAGAGTCATCTCGACTATCCTGATCTATTTACATCACACGGATAATCACGATGGGATTGATTCTACCGTTTGCCGGACTTGCCCCCAGATCCAATTTGGAATAAATATATATAAAAATATTTATTTATTTATTTATTTATACAGTTAAAATGCAAGTACAAAAAAGAAAGAAAAGAAACGAAAAAGTCAACAAAACATTATTATGTTTTGTTGACTTTTTTGTTGAGTTATTACTTCCTCCTCTCTCTTTTTATTCATCATAACCTCACCTAAAAGGCTACGCCTGTCTTAAGGTGAGGCTATTCAGTAAAATACAATAATATACATTATACATATATACATGCATATATGCACATATACACATACACACATGCACATACATACGCACATATACACATACACACATGCACATACATACGCACACATCAAAACAACAACACCATAAACATCAACCACATGATCGACAATAAACAAAAAAAACAATAATAACAATATGAGAAAAAAAAATTATAATAATACACTTCCATAAAAATGACACGTAAAATCAGTGTATTTAAAACATATTGTTTGACAAGAAAATAAAAAACAAAATACAACATATAGAAAAATAATATATATATCAATGACACAATATATCATATGTAGACCAATGACACATCCACCAGTGACATACATATATATACACACTTATTTACATGTAGGTACGTACACACACGCAGCCATGGATACATACATACACATGCCCACATGTACATGCGAATATGGTCAAGGGAAGAAGGAATAAAAATATTTTCTCTGTTGTTCATGTATTAAATTATGTATGGCCTTTCTGAATAGATATCGTTTATCCACACATATATGACCAATTTATTCAGTTTATGAGTAGATAAGAACACCGTGGAGACACGGCTTTCAATTGTATTTTCTCTGTTGTTCATGTATTAAATTATGTATGGCCTTTCTGAATAGATATCGTTTATCCACACATATATGACCAATTTATTCAGTTTATGAGTAGATAAGAACACCGTGGAGACACGGCTTTCAATTGTATTTTCTCTGTTGTTCATGTATTAAATTATGTATGGCCTTTCTGAATAGATATCGTTTATCCACACATATATGACCAATTTATTCAGTTTATGAGTAGATAAGAACACCGTGGAGACACGGCTTTCAATTGTATTTTCTCTGTTGTTCATGTATTAAATTATGTATGGCCTTTCTGAATAGATATCGTTTATCCACACATATATGACCAATTTATTCAGTTTATGAGTAGATAAGAACACCGTGGAGACACGGCTTTCAATTGTATTTTCTCTGTTGTTCATGTATTAAATTATGTATGGCCTTTCTGAATAGATATCGTTTATCCACACATATATGACCAATTTATTCAGTTTATGAGTAGATAAGAACACCGTGGAGACACGGCTTTCAATTGTATTTTCTCTGTTGTTCATGTATTAAATTATGTATGGCCTTTCTGAATAGATATCGTTTATCCACACATATATGACCAATTTATTCAGTTTATGAGTAGATAAGAACACCGTGGAGACACGGCTTTCAATTGTATTTTCTCTGTTGTTCATGTATTAAATTATGTATGGCCTTTCTGAATAGATATCGTTTATCCACACATATATGACCAATTTATTCAGTTTATGAGTAGATAAGAACACCGTGGAGACACGGCTTTCAATTGTATTTTCTCTGTTGTTCATGTATTAAATTATGTATGGCCTTTCTGAATAGATATCGTTTATCCACACATATATGACCAATTTATTCAGTTTATGAGTAGATAAGAACACCGTGGAGACACGGCTTTCAATTGTATTTTCTCTGTTGTTCATGTATTAAATTATGTATGGCCTTTCTGAATAGATATCGTTTATCCACACATATATGACCAATTTATTCAGTTTATGAGTAGATAAGAACACCGTGGAGACACGGCTTTCAATTGTATTTTCTCTGTTGTTCATGTATTAAATTATGTATGGCCTTTCTGAATAGATATCGTTTATCCACACATATATGACCAATTTATTCAGTTTATGAGTAGATAAGAACACCGTGGAGACACGGCTTTCAATTGTATTTTCTCTGTTGTTCATGTATTAAATTATGTATGGCCTTTCTGAATAGATATCGTTTATCCACACATATATGACCAATTTATTCAGTTTATGAGTAGATAAGAACACCGTGGAGACACGGCTTTCAATTGTATTTTCTCTGTTGTTCATGTATTAAATTATGTATGGCCTTTCTGAATAGATATCGTTTATCCACACATATATGACCAATTTATTCAGTTTATGAGTAGATAAGAACACCGTGGAGACACGGCTTTCAATTGTATTTTCTCTGTTGTTCATGTATTAAATTATGTATGGCCTTTCTGAATAGATATCGTTTATCCACACATATATGACCAATTTATTCAGTTTATGAGTAGATAAGAACACCGTGGAGACACGGCTTTCAATTGTATTTTCTCTGTTGTTCATGTATTAAATTATGTATGGCCTTTCTGAATAGATATCGTTTATCCACACATATATGACCAATTTATTCAGTTTATGAGTAGATAAGAACACCGTGGAGACACGGCTTTCAATTGTATTTTCTCTGTTGTTCATGTATTAAATTATGTATGGCCTTTCTGAATAGATATCGTTTATCCACACATATATGACCAATTTATTCAGTTTATGAGTAGATAAGAACACCGTGGAGACACGGCTTTCAATTGTATTTTCTCTGTTGTTCATGTATTAAATTATGTATGGCCTTTCTGAATAGATATCGTTTATCCACACATATATGACCAATTTATTCAGTTTATGAGTAGATAAGAACACCGTGGAGACACGGCTTTCAATTGTATTTTCTCTGTTGTTCATGTATTAAATTATGTATGGCCTTTCTGAATAGATATCGTTTATCCACACATATATGACCAATTTATTCAGTTTTTGAGTAGATAAGAACACCGTGGAGACACGGCTTTCAATTGTATTTTCTCTGTTGTTCATGTATTAAATTATGTATGGCCTTTCTGAATAGATATCGTTTATCCACACATATATGACCAATTTATTCAGTTTATGAGTAGATAAGAACACCGTGGAGACACGGCTTTCAATTGTATTTTCTCTGTTGTTCATGTATTAAATTATGTATGGCCTTTCTGAATAGATATCGTTTATCCACACATATATGACCAATTTATTCAGTTTATGAGTAGATAAGAACACCGTGGAGACACGGCTTTCAATTGTATTTTCTCTGTTGTTCATGTATTAAATTATGTATGGCCTTTCTGAATAGATATCGTTTATCCACACATATATGACCAATTTATTCAGTTTATGAGTAGATAAGAACACCGTGGAGACACGGCTTTCAATTGTATTTTCTCTGTTGTTCATGTATTAAATTATGTATGGCCTTTCTGAATAGATATCGTTTATCCACACATATATGACCAATTTATTCAGTTTATGAGTAGATAAGAACACCGTGGAGACACGGCTTTCAATTGTATTTTCTCTGTTGTTCATGTATTAAATTATGTATGGCCTTTCTGAATAGATATCGTTTATCCACACATATATGACCAATTTATTCAGTTTATGAGTAGATAAGAACACCGTGGAGACACGGCTTTCAATTGTATTTTCTCTGTTGTTCATGTATTAAATTATGTATGGCCTTTCTGAATAGATATCGTTTATCCACACATATATGACCAATTTATTCAGTTTATGAGTAGATAAGAACACCGTGGAGACACGGCTTTCAATTGTATTTTCTCTGTTGTTCATGTATTAAATTATGTATGGCCTTTCTGAATAGATATCGTTTATCCACACATATATGACCAATTTATTCAGTTTATGAGTAGATAAGAACACCGTGGAGACACGGCTTTCAATTGTATTTTCTCTGTTGTTCATGTATTAAATTATGTATGGCCTTTCTGAATAGATATCGTTTATCCACACATATATGACCAATTTATTCAGTTTATGAGTAGATAAGAACACCGTGGAGACACGGCTTTCAATTGTATTTTCTCTGTTGTTCATGTATTAAATTATGTATGGCCTTTCTGAATAGATATCGTTTATCCACACATATATGACCAATTTATTCAGTTTATGAGTAGATAAGAACACCGTGGAGACACGGCTTTCAATTGTATTTTCTCTGTTGTTCATGTATTAAATTATGTATGGCCTTTCTGAATAGATATCGTTTATCCATACATTTTATATTTTCATTTAAAGTATTGTAAATTTTTGGTGCGATAAAGATATAATGGCGCTGGCCAAAAGTTGTTCTCATAAATGGGACCTGGAAATTAGAAAATGCTGAAAATCTAGTAAAAACATTTTGTTGAGATCTGGAAGTATGTTTTCTGTTATTATGAAATTTGCTAAGGATAGTTTTGACATACAATTGGCGTATGTCAAACACGCCATAAATCTGAAATAGCTCATCAGATGGGTATGTCATTGGTTTTTTTAAAATAACTTTTATGATAGATTTTTGTGTCTTTTCTATAATATCTATAATTTGGGTTTGGTACTTTGTTATTTATGTATTTATTTGCCAACATTAACCAAAAAAATATTTCATCAATTTAAAATTTATGTAGGTATGTTTGTTATTTTCTGTGATTATTTTCATTCTCTTATTTAATATAATGTTTATCTCGCTTGCAAGATGAAACTTTATATGTAACAGAAATATATTAGATTATTATGATGTTTTTTTTTCATCCTGGCCTATCAGCGGAGACTTATAATTGGCTGTTAAATTATTATATTAAATGTAACACTGATGTTTATCTGTACGTCTACCAAATAATAATAAATAAATAAATATTTTCAATGCCTTCCGATCGAGACCTTAGTGGCGAAACTTACATAAAATATAATATATGTATTGTGTCTAGGAAGTTTTACGTTACTTTCATGAAAGAGTTCATTTCCTGCAGTTCTTATTTTGTACCTGGCAAAGCAATCGGTATAGAAGTAACAAACTTATGAAACTATCACTTATGGTTGGTACAGTGTGTGTAGGTAGGTACATACATATATATAGTAAAATCATCATATGTAGCCATTGAATATATGTGTCGATGGTAGGTTAAGGCTATAAATCAATAAGAAAAGCTTAAAAGTCTTATCAAAGACATATAATACTCGGGAGATTATCGAAGCAGTCGTAACTTTCAATGTGATAGCTATGTACATATGTATAGTTAGGTAGGTAATATGTACATATGTAGGCAGGTAAGTAATATAGGTATAAGCTCAGACATTTATCTCTTGTGACTTTTATACGTCTAACACGGCAAACTTTATCTCATAGAAATCAATATCTTTTGTCAAATGTAGATACAACAAAACATACTTAACTACATACCACACATACACACGTGGTAGGCCGTCTCTAACCACTCCTATCTTCAGGCTATAGGAAATGTATGTGATATTTTCGACTTCATATTCTTAAAATAAAATGTTACCTGTATGTACGTATGTATGTACCTACATTTATATATTTATATCCTTATTAATATGCTGAAACAGAATAAATAGAAGAAAACAAGATTAAAGTCAAGTGAGTAAATCTCAGGAGATATTTTTATACTACATATTATTATGTTGGTACTTACTTAGTCAAAGTAGGTTTCCTTAAGTATATTTATGAAGGAAGGTTTTCACGTTTGTATAGCCTTCAACTGAACATTTTTACATTTAAATTATTATTTTGATTGTTACACTGAATCAAATTTACCAACGTCTCAAAATTAAAAAAAAATCACATTTTTTTTAATTACTTAGAATAAAAATATTAACATTTTTTAAAAATAAAAAAATATAATGAAAATTTCACAAAGTGTGAACAGAAAATTTCTTAGAGCAAAATTAAAAAAAATGTTTTTCATAATATAAAATTAAATTCTAACGCTTGAATTATTAAGAGTATTCACCATAGTTTTCGTTTGTTCCCCGAGAAATACAAATGTAAAATACTAGGTAGAATGAAAAATTTGATTAAAATCGATAAAATGTTAGGTAACTAGGTATATGATTGACATACCATACATAGTTATTTAATCACTCATTGTCCTTATTTTCAAATAAAATTGTCGAATTTCATCTCCTATTTCATATAAATCAACGAGTTGTTATCTCTTCATATTTTTGCAATGTACCTAATTATATTCTGCTAAAAAATGAGTAAGTAAATATAGTCATTTTATTTAACATCTTAATGCCTAATATTTAAAAATAATTCATTACAGCTTTAAAACAATTATTAAATATTTCAATTGAAAAATACTTGAGAGTAAAAAAAAACACTCAAGTCACTAGACATTTATGTTCTACTAAAACATCTTAAATTCTAATCCTACGCGATTATTTAAAAAAAAATATGAAAATATTAAGCAGGAGTTAAAAATAGAAATTCATGAAAAAAATATTTTTTATTTTAAAAGTTCATTTAAGATTACAAATAAATCTAAATTTAAATATTTATTTATTTATTTAGTACTACAATATTTAAAAGATAACTGCTGGTATTTTTTTGTGGAAAGAAGCATTATGTACAAAGAAGGTATGTGTGTGGGAAGGCGAAGTGGGAAGTAATTGTTGTGTTCATGTACTGAATTTATAGAGATTAGTTAAGGTTACAAATAGAGCATATGGAGGTGTACACTCTTTCCACGTACCAAAAGGAAATTGTAAGTTTCATATTAAAATGTCTTAATAAAGGCAATTAAGGTTTTGGCAACCGCCACTAATACTTGGAAAATTTGTTAAAGCATTCTGCCTGAAAGGAGAAGCGAACTGGCGCTAATTCTGTTTCAAGATTTTCTACCCCACGGCCGGAGGGAGGGGGGGCTTGTGCCACTGTTAGGTAGTACCCAGAGGGGAGGGTTGGGGGACATTACCGCCGGAGGGGTTTAAGCTCGGGGATATAACGCCTTACTTCACTGAAAAATATGTGCTAGAGAATTCCTGTTATTTACGAACGGATGATAAAAACGAAAATAAACAAAAAGGTTTTAGTGAAAGACATTTCTTACATTATTTCATTGCTGCATGTTTGCAATTTTATATTTATTGGAAAATTAAAATACTTTGCTCTGACAATTGACTTTTTCTCGTTATTTCTTATTCTTATTATTTTGTTAAATGAATGTTTTTTAGTGGTGTTTTGTAAGATAATTACAATAGCAAAATATTTAATACTTTTAAATATTCATCAATAAATGTAATTTATATAGGTAGGTACCTGTCTATTATAGTATAAATAAATAATCTCGTAGATTGTTTGTGACCGACACCCTCTCGAGTGCCAATGACAAAGTTTCAGAAAAGGGGGTGGCTCGCCTTCTCACCAGGACGTGTCGGGTAGCTCACTACCGTACCTCGGCGATACACAGTGGCATGTATCGCAGAGGGGAGGTCGAACGCTCTGCTCGTGGTAGTGCAGATTAGTTGAAGTACAGGGTACAGCGGCAGCAATAGTCCAGAATCCAGGCAGGGTCAATCAGCGGTATCCAAGCAGGTCCAATCCAATGTCAATCGAGTCCGTGAAGATCAAGCAAAGCGGTCAAAATATATCGATGGGTTCAGAAACAGAGAGATAAAGCAAAGGCGGTCGTCGAGGCGTACAAAGTGTAAGTGATTTATTTTACCAAAAATTTCAAGTACATATATATACAATTAGCAAACAATGCAATGGGAAATCCCACCGCTTATCGGCCGGCAGAGCACGACATTGGCGTTGACAAATAATAATATACACACGACAGTGTCGTTTACAATTAATTATTTTCACTATTTATTCCTTTATTTATTTGTATATTTTCTCGTCCGTAACATTGTTTTAAAAATAAAAATACCTCTTACTTTTTTCGGTACATAAGTATGTTAATTATGTCCTTATTAGTTCCTCATATTCCGAGAATTGAGTCCAGGACTCCACCATTGAAGTTAAATAAGAAACCACTATGTCAAGGCAATCATTATTTATCAATATATTTAATATAAAATATACATTTGTATTTATTTGTAAATTCAGTTGTAAGTATATCATTGTACCTAAATATGAAATAATTATATGCACGTTTAAAAATCATATTTTATTTGAAATATCCATTATAATATAGCACAACTCATTTTATAGTCTGAAAGATGGCAATATCACTAGCACTGGTACTGGCACTTAACCATTAGTCATACAGTGAGGGCAGAAGATAGTAAAAAATGCATCATACATATTATTAATTTACGAGTCCAGCGTTAGGATGGGTAGAGAAGCTGTATAAGGGGGAGTTTATATAACTTTTCATACAAACTGTGAAATATGAACTTATTCCCACACCACTACATCCACAGTTGTCCCTAGGGATCCGTCAGGCCACACACTTCCTGACCCCAAACACCAACCAACCAACAACATAATGTGTAATAAAAGTCTATAATTATAATTTACACATACAAATTAATTGATAAACCGCAATGTGGTTAGATGTTTGTCATTTTTTGCAAACTGAAAGCGCCCTTGAGGTGACCACGGTTGTCACTAAACGGCGCTTTATAAATTGTCCTTATTATTATTATTATTATTATTATTGGTATAGAAAATAGCAGGAAATCTTCAACAAAAATAATAGTATTTATGTATTTTTATATAGTTTATATAAAAAAATATAGCAAATTTGGTAAAATTCAATAACAAATACGATTATTTTATTACCTTTATACATGAGAGTTATGTTACAGTAAAATTGAGATAATTGTTTAAGTATTACCTACCTATATACAAGGATATTATGTTACAGTAAAACTGCAATATCTATGTAAATTGTACATACATGGAAGTTGTTACAGTAAAACTGAGATAATTGTTTAAGTATTACCTATATAGGTATATACAAGAAAGTTATGTTACAGTGAAACAGAGATGAAATTTAAACAATCACTTTCTGTCTTGTCATATTTCTCTCGCACGTACTTACATATTTCGAAATGATCAAATTGGTGAAATGTTTTTGTATAAAAGTACTTAATAAAAAAAAACTCAATTAAAAAGATAACAGAGATATAATTAATATTAGGTATGTAAAGTTCATTAAGTTTAACATTGTTTCGTTCACAGAGTGGAAGTTTACAATGAATTTATTACTAGTATAAAAGCACAGTTTCAATTGACGTTCATATGAGTCTGTACAATGAGTCTGAGCACTTACGACGATTACAATGAAATGGTCAATAGCTTGTACATAGTTTGAGGTGGGTTTCTCAAGCTAATTGGTTTTGTACTCGTAATAATTTAATATTGAAGTTTTTATTGGCCTTAGTGAAATTGTATTTATTTTTATTTTACAATTATTTGGGAGACCAACAGCTATCCACTACAGTTTTTCAATTAGGATAACAACTAAACAGCCAATTATAGGTCTCCGCTGATAGGAATTCTAGGAATTCCTACTTTTGTAAATTGTTTTTCTCTTTTTTTGTTAAACATTTATTTATCTTGTTTATTTTTACTTATTATCAGATAATTAGTTTTTATTCATCTGTTTTCCGATGAAATTCATCTTTATTTATCAAGATCACGTTTCACACTAATTACATGATATACCTAGTATGTAGGAACTATATTATAATTTACTACCCGCATTTGTTTCATGGTTTTCATTTGATATTTTTTTTGTTATCTGTGCAAGAAGCCTCATTTGTTTTCATATAGAATTTTCATTTTGTCACATGAGCACATTAATTTGTCAGACCTAAAATATCTGTAAAATTTGTATACGACCATAAGTTTCAGCCCTTTAGGGTCATATTACAAGAGATGTTTAGGAAAAATGACAGTAAAAGGTAAGGTTCCGTACTGCGAGAATACTGCTTACTGAACTTCAAATTTTTCTTACATTATTCTTAAATAATTCCCGTAATACAACCTATAGAGCATTATCAGAAATGCAATGTGCAAAGCACATTGTCAGAATAGGGCTTCAAGACTTTCTGTCTTAAATTCGGTGAACTATTATCTTCACTATCACTGAGCAGTGAGCTAGTTGTTTCCACATGATTAACTCTCTTTGGCACATTAAGTGCAGTGTCTGCAAGGTTTTAGAGTTCTCCGGACTCTTCGTATGTTCTTTATGTGTTCTTTCAGAGTTTTGCAAGGGGCCGTTATTAGTCCCCATAAGCAGAACGGGTGGTGGTGGAGGAAGAACAATGTGCTTTGCACTAAAATCAAATCAAATCAACAGAACAAAACGTGAATTTAATGTAAATATTCTGGAGTAGGGTATTGCGCGCCTACCATTGAATGCATGGTGTTGTATCATACATGTTGTACAGATTATTGTTTGGATTTCATATTTGCATTTGCATACACAGAACATTCCCTCAACTTCACTTAAATCATTTTACATCCAACACAACACAACACAACAATACATATTTTACAATTTATACAACGTGAGGTACCATTACCACTGTTCGTTACCTTCATATCTCGTTTTTCATTTCCATAAAATGTAAAAAAACGAAATAATGGTATTTTCAAACATAATCGGTGTACGAAAAATTAAACAGGCATACCTATTCAATGCACTATACATTATTTCCATGTAATTTACATTGTTTACCATTGAAGATGATGAATATTCATCTCAATATTTATTTTTACTTAAGTACTATAATAATGTGCCGAAAATAAATTTAACTTCACTCTTATCCAGAAAAGAATTATGATGTGTATAATGTGTGTTTTTTTCACAAAAGTTAAGTAAAATAAATGTACGCACTTTTCAATCTTTCGATTGTGACGGCTTCTAATTTGTTGAATTCCATTATGACAATGATTAATATGAACACATATATAATTCCACAATTTATTTTATTTTTCTCCCGACGACCGTTTCGGCTTATAAGGCCATAATTATCAACTGGTTGATTATGGCCTTATAAGCCGAAACGGTCGTCGGGAGAAAAATAAAATAAATTGTGGAATTATATATGTGTTCATATTAATCATTGTTAAAATAAATGTGTAAATAAATAAATGTACCAGGACAACATAGCCTAGATAGATACCGTAATGAGAGATAATTTACTGTCCGTTGTTCTTTATATCAGAGAGGGTTGAGGATACGGAAAGAAAATACTAAAATAGGAATTATATTATTTGTACAAAAGTTCTGCCGAAAGTTTTGACATTGATTTTATGTATGATTACGGAGAATGTGGACTCCCAGCTATCTCTCCATCATCAGGGCGGGTTCTGTGAGGCTTATTGTGCAACACGATATGAGGAAGTCTAGTACTGATCATATTTTGGATGTGACATACCAATTGTCCAATTCCTCCTGCGCTGCCAATTCCGTCTGATCATCAACCTCGCATATTTCACTACTTCTGGTGTTCCTCATTTTTCATTTCTGGAGTCCTCACCAATTGTTTAATTCTGACTGTGTCTACTCGTGCTTCCACATCATACGCCATCAATGATCTTACACATGCCTTGTAGATTCTCATTTTTCTCTTAGTGGCTATAGCCTCATTTTTCCAGATAACGGAATTAAGGGCGCCCGAGACTGCATCTGCTTTGTTAACTTTAACTTACCGATACTTACCCAAATTCATTAATTATTTCGTACCATTACGACATAGCCCAAAAAGGGGGATAACCAGTGAAATATTTGCTCTTACGCCCCGGCTCTTACGTGGCACCGGAAAATATGATGGTAGAAAAGAGTGTAAGCACAATTCTGAGGTGGTGCATCACAGCGTATTATATTTATGATAATTATCCAACTGTCGATTTGTTCAAGATAATTTATTTCTCTTAGTAAATCGATTGTATTATACTTAGTCCCGTGTTAGAGTGCATAATTTTTCCAACTTTGAAGTGAAATAACACAAACTATGGATGATTTTTCAAATTTTGAAGCTGTTACTACATGATAGAATTCCATGATCGCTTATAATAATGATTAAAAAACAAATATATAATTTGTCGTTCTACTTATTCTACTTACTTAGCCTAATGTATTTTGGGTAGGTACTCGATTGTATCTTGGCACCACTTCATTCTCTATTTTTGGTATCCTCGTTTTGAATGTACCTACATATGAAGATATAGGTGGTCTTCATCACTATTGTTTTCCATTCTGCATTTAGTGAAACAGGTGAACGGAAGTCGCGTTTGCAAACTAAATTTAATTAATGATTAATTATTTAAAAATTATTTATTATTTTTATCATCGTAATTCTATATGATATATAGATGAATTCAGAATTCGGAGTTGGATTTAGTGTCTGTGTGACCGTCCCCCTTAAAATATTTTTTCAGGTCAAAGCAGAGAGCCCAAAATCACAAAAAATATAGAAAATTTTAGATTTTCCAAACTTTAATACTCATAATTTAGATATTCTGTTCCAGTCAGGGGTTATCAACTTACGATTTTTTTTTCATATATCTCAAAAACCATAAAATAAAGAACGATGAACGACCTTGACATACATGTTAGAAAACAAAATATTTTATAATATGTGTTGATGGCAGAGCGGTTTGCGCGCTGGGTTAGCAATCCAGTGGTCGCGAGTTCGAATCTTGCCTCGACCGATTTCGTTCACCTATAGCTCAAGCATTTATGCTTAATGTAGGGAATGTAGGAAGATGTATATGTACTTGTTTAACAAGGACATACTCACTTATATTAAAAAAAATCAATAATTTGGATCTAATGGTTTATAATTTAGTACGTATTATTCAACTATACATATATATACTATAGCCATCGAAAGTTGGATCTCATGTGTTACATGCAACGAATAAATAATAACCAGCGAGACTTTGTAAAGTAAATATCCAAATACAGTCCCGCCTTAGCGAGGAGAGGTAAAGAAGGTATCTCTCGTATGGGGTATTTATGTTTAAAGTGGATATCTCGGAACGACCCGACCCCAACTATAAGTAGATACCTATATGTAATATGGTAGGTACCAAACTTCAGGTTTTCTTCCCTCGATAGATAATATAAGCTCCTAAGGAATTTCACCAGCCGCGGCGCATTGTTACTTACGTTCAGCCCAAGTATTTGTGGAATTCAGAATAAACGAAAGTTGTAAGCCAGCCGTTAGAGCCTATACACACTACATAGGTACTACACACTCTTATTAGCTGTTTATTTTAGAGAAGGTAAACACAACACATACACATAATACATATGTATGTACAATACTACATAAGCTCTTAATATGTCAACATACTACTTACTATACAAACAAACACATACTCTATTTAACTACCTATATTTACTTCTTATACAATTTCTGACAGATTAAAATATTAACGTCTTGAAGATAATTTATTTTTAGTGTATTGATATAACTTTGGGTATTGTTTAAAATTATCTCTCTACGTGAATTAATGCGTTTGTTTGCTATCAGGAATATTCCACATTTAAACAATTCTTCATAAAATAAAAGAAATTTCATTGCCCTTCAATTGTTTGACAGTATTTAATTTGAAAATACTTACTTTCCGTGTCCGGAACACCATCAAATTAGAAAACTCCAGTGCTCGGCCACCCGGATGCCGCTTTCCTTCGCTGTCACGGTGTCTTCGTGTGTACATGTAACTCCAATCAAGGGGCATGAGAGAAGGTGCGAGTTGTCCTGCACTGTGCCACACTCACAGGTATCTTCCTCTCTGTAGCCCCATTTTTTGAGGTTTCTGTAGCAGCGGGTGACGCCTGTTCTTAGTCTGTTGAGTGCCCTCCATGTTGCATATGGTAAGTTGTGTCCCACTGACATCTCCTCGGCTGGAGGTAAGTGTGTGGGACTGGCACTGGTTCGACCACAGGAGAAGTCGACTCCGGGAAACTCTTCCTTGACTTCAGTCTACACTGACGCGTCTGAGATCCACGCATGGGGTGTCTAGGGTCAGAATTAAGTATGCTCCGTTCGGTTTCCGCTGCAACACGCCGTCTGATTTCGGGGGGGGGGTGGGGGCAATACCTAAAATCGGATATATTTCTTTAATTGCAGTTGGTTTTAGGCAGCCAGATATTATTCTGGCTGCATTTGAAAATGCAAATTGTTCACTTCATTACTAAAAGTTCAGATACTACAAAAGTAAACTTTGAACATTTATTTACATAATATTTTAATCAAATGCATAATATTGTTGCTATAGTGAAACGCACTCATTTAAAAATAAAATTTGAAACTCGAAGAGAGACTGAAACAAATGCTTGTGAATGCGTTTATTTTGTAATCAAAGTTTGTCAATCGTTGAAATATGTACCTACATATTGGAGCAACAGTTCCTTGCGATTAATCCATTTTTGCCCAGAGTTCCCAAATGGGACAAAAAATTTAAACGCGTATATTTCAAATAAGAATAAATTTGGCGAAAGTGTTTAAGTTGTATATGTTAGCAGTAACAGTGGACATTTTTTTGATGCATTTCGGTTCTCGGTGGGTTGTGTCAGAGCGCGTTTGTGTTAATTTGAAAATTGCATTTTTTTTTGTTTAAGACATGTCGAAACAAAGGTATGTATATTTTTTTGAATAAGCATATGGTTTTACAAATTTTATGCAAACATTTAAAAAATACAATAATTTTTTTAACAAAAAAGAAAAAAAGAGTTTTATTTTATATTTAGGGAATTATTATAGTTCAAATATTGATGTTCCCATTTGGGAACTATGGGAAAATAAAGGACAGATGATTTTGTATTACAATTTTATTCTTAATTTGTTTTTACAGCTTAACAACTACAGAGATCGAATATTTTTATTATTGCATATGCGCAAACATTGGATTTTTTTCCCTGTCGGGAGTCAAAGATATTTTTTAACAGATTTTTAATTATCTCAATAGAGACGAAATTGGAATATTTATTGTAGGAGAACCGGGAAATCAAGGCACTTACAGGGCTTACGACCTGTCATCGGCTGGTTTTGCCAGCCGATGCCAGCCGAAACCAGCCGATGACAGGTCGTAAGCCCTGTAAGTGCCTTGATTTCCCGGCTCTCCTACAATAAATATTCCAATTTCGTCTCTATTGAGATAATTAAAAATCTGTTAAAAACTACAGAGATAATAATCATTTTGCAAAATGTAGAAGAGTATGATAGTGCTAATATATACTTGCAACCAACATTAGATGGAAATGAATCTGTACAATTTTTTGATGAAGAAGTTTGTATATTTTTGTAAAATATGTTTATAACATATGCAAAGAATGTCAAAGGAGACCGTTTTTTCTTCTATCAAACTGGTAAAATTATTGTCTATTGGTATTGGATATACGGGAACTATTATGATGAACAGACTATGAAAGGGTCGTATCCATCGTAAATTGAATAAAAGTGAAAGAAGCACATTCAAATATACAAAATTCAAATACAATGTTGGAATGATAACAGGCTTGTCACAATGATTAGCTCCGTGGATCCTGCTACTCCTATTCGTCAAACGACACGATGGCTTATGAAAGAAAAAAAGCGAACGTTGATTCTTCAACCAAATGTAAATTGCACAATATAATAAGTATATGGGTAATGTATATCGTATGGACCAAGATGTTAATTATTACGAAATCAGTATAAGATCCAAAAAATGGTGGTGGTGTCTGTTCACCTTTTGTACAGACACAGCAATCCACAATGCCTGGCAATTACATAGGAAAATAGGAAAGTCTCCAACTCATTACCTGACATTACGGAGGAATATACATAGTTATGGTCTATTTAAAAAAAAATCGCTAAACCAGTATATACCCTTTGGGAGGCCAAGGAGCAATAGACCTATGTATTCCAAAGTTCACTCGGAAGTAAGGTGATGGAAAGACCATTGGATAATGACAGCACCAAACCAAAATCTTGTATTTTTTGCAAAAAATAAACTCTAGGAAAATGTGCCATAAATCTCAAGTATACGTTCATAGCAATTGTTCGATGTCTTTTCATACTAAACAAATGTATTATTCTTTTTTAACAAAAATATATTATATCAAATACAATTTCACTTGATTTTAAAAAAAGATAAATTTAAGGTGTTTGCTTACTTATTTTAATGTTTTTTTAGGGTTTAGAATTTATTTTGTATAATTTAAATATAAATGAAAATAATATGTATTTTAGCCCTTATATTATTGTTGTTTATTGTCCCACATTTCCCATTTGGGAACATGGCTTATTTGTTGTAAAAAAAATTTTTTTTTAATTATTTTGACTAGAAACGTAATAAATGATCAATTTTCAATAGGTTGTTAACAGGGTTTCAAAAAATTCAATAAAAAAAAAGGTCGGGCAAAAATGGGTTAAATAAAGATTATTTGTTTGTATTTATTTTGTATCTTCGCCCTATATTCACCTCATCGTACGTGTGTATGAACTTATCATTATGTTTATATTCATACATACATACATACATATGTACATAGGTACAATAAGGTATATTTTGTAAATTTTTATCTTGCGCTATTATTACTATGTCCTCTTTACGCGGTTAAACATTATGAAATATTTAAATGGTCCAATAAAACGTAAATACACACGTTCAAAATTTTCCGTTTGCGAGTCTTTTGAGTTTACAACAGTAGTTCTCAACTCGGTGTTTGGATTACGTTGATATTTTTATTGATTTTTTTTTTAACATCTCAATAGAGACGAAGTTGAGATTTTTGTATGAGAACCAGGAACTCGAGGCACCTACAGGGCTTATGGCCTGCCATCGGCTGGTTTAAGTGATCACTTTATGCGCTTGCGCAACGTTCACCAATTATGCCTTCTTATTGAGTTCCCTTATCAATGTAATTTTTGAAAATTCTATAACTATATTTGAATAGTGTGTATCAATTCACCTGAAAATAAAGTACTATGCCATCTATGAAGTAACGGAAAAGTCTTTTTTGTTACGCCATCGATTTAGAAATTAGTTTATTTGTAAACAATGAAAGTAACAGTCCTTATAAATAAGATGACAGTGTCTCGCACAGATGTAACCCCTGAACTGCGCCAGAAATATTATTTCATTTTTGGCTTGTTTACCTACTTGTACCAATGTGTATGTAAATCGAATATTTATTTAATTGCATATACGCAAACATTGGATTTTTTTCCCTTTCGGAAGTCAAATGATATTTTCATTGACAAACTTTTTTTAACATCTCAATAGAGATGAAGTTGGGATATTGTAGAAGAACCAGGAACTCGAGGCACCTACAGGGCTTACGGCCCGTCATCGGCTGGCTTAAGTGATCACTTTGTGCGCTTGCGCAACGTTCACCAATTATGCCTTCTTATTGAGTTTATTTATTTATTTTATTTATTTTTGAAAATAACAAAGAAAAATACACAATACAACAATATATACAATTTTTAAAAAGATACATTATAATTTTGTTTTTTTTTATGACTCAACTTCAAAAAGAGTTTTCTCGTGCTTTGAAGTGAGTCACATTTCACAAATCTACAAACTATCTAATCTATTTATATACATAGGTACATCTTAATCTAGGCACTAATCTATTTACAATAACATACATATTTAGATACAAAAATACATAATATTATATAATATATAAAGAGAGAAAAAAAATACAAAATTGGTCTGTAGAATAAATAAAAATACACAAATTGAAAATAAACAATACACAATGAATACACAAGAAAAATGTTACTTCAAAAAGTCTTTCAGCAAACCCAAGAACCCACCAAGAGTTCCCTTATCAATGTAATTTTTGAAAGTTCTATATATGTGTAACAAAGGTTTTTTTTGTAACCCCATCTATGGCATCTTTTCTATACAAAACTTCGTAATGTAATGCATCGTACATTTACAATTTTCGTCTTTTAGTTATTATTAGCAAGATATGTAGGTACATACCGTATAATATCGTTCTCTGGATTTGAATTTCAAAGTATAAAGGTCTCACAGTTAATAAAGTTGAGGACTTGTGATATGTATAGTCAACACCTTGCACGGAACTTATATGAACTGAATAGAAAAGTGTGAGCAGCCAGGTATAAATAACATACATATATGAGTGTTATATTTGTAATGTTAATGTAATTTCCCATAGCTGCGGGTGTCAGGCGGCATAATAATATTAGAGTTCCTGCATGGGACCGTGGTATGAGAAGGAAGTTAATAAGAGGCACCTACCAATATTTGTACCCTGAAGGTACACCCTAGGGATAGTCTGATAGACTGGTCAGATGATAATGTTTGTGTTAAGTGATCTGAAAGTTTCCACTTCGATCGACGAATAATTAGCAATTCATCTGAAATGGTTTCCGTCGATAAAATTAAACATCGTCGGTTTGTCAATTTCGATAGTAGACACCAAACGATATTTACATATATATAAATGTGGATGTATGTAGGTATGTAATATGTGGTTGATAATCACGCCTTGTACCTCGTGAGGCAGGTTTAGGGTATTGAGGACAACACATTTTCACGATTAGTATTCATGACATATCTGTTTTAATTAATTTTCTCTGACATTACTTTTATAACATCGAATACTTAATTTTAACTTAATATTTTTTTTTTTTTTTTTTTTTTTTTTTTTTTTTTTTTTTTTTTTTTTTTTTTTTTTTTTTTAACTTTTCTACGGACAATTCTTGGTAGAACTCCATTTCAAATAATAAATAAATTTGGAATGGTAAAATAAAACCAAAGTTTTCAGTTCTACTAATTTGGTTTTATTTTACCATTCCAAATTTATTTATTATTTAACTTAATACTTTACATCCTTTTAGTTTCGAATTCTAGTTTCATTCGCAGTGATGGTTGTATATTTAATTACGTAATACAGATAGCTATATTTTTTACGATTTATTTTCTAGTTTTTGTTATAATATTTACAAATTTTAAAATAATTTACGAGATGGTTCACAAAAATACATTACCTACTGAATAAGCGGGGGCTTAACTTCTCGCTCAATTTGTTGGGGTTGGAATTATGTATATTATGTGTCAACAAGTCAACCAAAGAAAGCCTGTAAATCCATCTGCAAATATGAGACAGCCACTTACCTGTGACGATTCTCCAATCTTCGCAGTCACAGATCTCGTATCTCCGGTCTCTGGTGGTCTGGTGGAGATGATGGTTCGTCCACTTAGCAAGTCTGAACGCACTTCACCCTGCGGTCACACAACAATTCCTCCCGAATATTTTGACAATACGATATGTTATGAAATGTTAATTTAAAGGTGTATAGCAAATTAGATTATTGCCTGATAGCTTCAAGCGGCGTAATTAAAAAAAAGCACAAGTAAAATTCTGGCTATTTAGAAAAGACGAAATGTGCCAATACACGGAACCGCTGACGTGCGACAACTGGTCAAAAAAACTGTAGTCTTGTCCATATCCATGGCTCAAACCATATCCGCCCACCTGTGTTGCTCAGACGTCAAGAAAGCATAACAAATAAGTGACTATCCAATTCACAGATGGCAGACCGGTCCTACAGTTGACCTGTTAGAAATAGATAATTCCAACAAATTACGCAATAATTTTTGTAAATGAGTATATTGCTCAACCACCCACCTTATACCAACATTTATATAATTGGAGTAGGTACGACTCAATATTTTTAGTGAAATTATCAGGTAATAAATATTTGAAATATTAATTTAACACGCACCAAATAACATATTGTCACATTTTGGAAACTTACAATGTTAATCGTTTATCAAAAACTTCGTCTCCACCTGGTATCGACCCCGGGACCCTTGGCTCAGCAGTCAGATTTCTAACCAGCTGAGCAACGAAGGCCGACAGTGCATATTATATTAGTGCCTATAAATTTAATAAACTAAAAACAATATATTGTATTTAGTTATATTCCCTATGTATGTTGGTATCCTTCATGATAAACCCTTTATGAACTTTATACTTAGTTACTTTCATCTACATATGTATGTATCATATGTGACCCTTTATAACGAGATTTACCCTTCCTTCTCTCCTGATGTAGGTATGTACCTACCTAAGTAGATGTACCCTAATCATTTTCAAATTTTAAACTCAGGTAACTTCATTATCTTGATGTTTTCATTAGGTCAGCTTTAAACAAATTCTTTTACAGACTTTTGATAATGTCATACCGCTTTTTAATATCTTAATTAATACTCTCTTTCATATAAATATTTAACTTGTATGAAAGTAGAGTTAGCTGGTCGGTAGCAGTGCGAGCATCGCACTAGATTTGTAATCTAGTGATGGTAAGTTCGAACACAATTCACAATTTACACATTCCTCAACCAATTTTGTTTGCTTATAGCACAAATAATATTTATGCCAAATTTGGGGAATGAATAAAAATACATATTATTTACTTTAGACATTATTCAATTTGTAGTAAAATATTATAAAAATACATACTATTTCATATTTTATGAATTCTATATCACAGTGAACTTGAGGTGGGTTTTCACGAATATTTTGCTTGAAAAAACTATTAAATAATATAAATTGATACGTGATTCGAAAACTTCGTACTCTATTTTAACCTTTCTACACGCAAGATTGAGATTTAGCATTTTTAAATTTCATAAGGAGAAGTAGTGCAGGAAGCTAAAAGTTATACATAACTAACGAAACCCAGTATCGTATTGCTTGTGTATGTATGTATAATAAAAAATGGTTGGTCTTAAACCCTTCAGTCCTTTCCCTTCCTCTAGTCCCTTCAGTTCCTCCCGTCCCGTCAGTGCCTACCGTCTTTTCAGTACAAGACAGACTAAGAACAAGACAGAAATTTCAACATAAACTTAGAACAATGAGACCGAACTCGTAATTCTACGGTAGGAAAATTCACAAAGTCGACTCTTTACCATGGTAACTACCGATGATAAAAACCTGATTGGAATTTCCGCAATCTGAGTGTGATTGAGAGAAACAAAGTGTTTGACACCATTCTATCCAGAATATATGTAGGTACCTAGTTGATCTTCAACTTACGATCATTGAGCAACGAGCAAGACCACATAAACCAATCTACTGATTACTTAAAGCTTAGCTTAATCAGTACGTGACATATTATGCGTAAGGAAATGGTCAGAGGTTTAAAAAAACACGAAACTCACTAGATCTTTGAAGCAATAACAGTGAAACTTCCGTAAATTTATGCTGAAATGATGAGGCCGACAATTTACATCTGAAGTCAAATGTCAAAAGATTTATTGGCGGGTCCGTACACAAGATTAAATGTAATTATTATGTCCATGATCCGAACATCACGGAGTTAAATCCGGTGGAAGGAGGTTAACGTGGAGTGGATGGTGGAGGCCAGGGCATCCATAATGGATTGTGGTGTCAGAATATATTAATAAACATAATTGAAAACGCATCTTTTAATTTAATTCATTCGGTCACATTCGAAATGTTTAAATCCGGTAAAACAAGAGTAGGTAATCGTTATTGAACACAATGTACTTCTTAATTACCTAATATATGTAGCAGTGAAAGCATCGGAAGTCAAACGTAGTCTTCTGTTGTTAGGTATTTCTGTCTTGACAATTTTGACAATTCTATTGTTATTCAACGTGGTATCCCCAGAAGCGTCTTCTGCTACGTCCCCATCTTATTATGTCCTCGAAACCGTATTTGTTTCTGCTTTATTTTATGTGTGTCTACTTTTTTTCTCTGTATACCTGTTTTGTTCCTGTTTATATAAATAAATAAGAAATAAAATGTTTGAAAACTTTTTAATTTTCATATTAATTAATTTTATAAAATATTTTTTTTTTAGATACTTAATGGAATGAAACATCTGGAAGTATGAGCTGTAGGTATTTTTTTACATCTAAATAGAGATTAAAAAAAGAGGGAGTCATCGGCTGGCTTTAGTTGATCACTTAACGCACTTGCGCCACATTCACCAAAAATGTTTTAATTGTGATTTTCTTAGTTGTGGTAGTCAAACTGGACAAATCAGGAACCACCTTTTGACGTAATGCTCGAAAGGCCGCTGATTTGGCTTTTTTGTATTTTATTTTAGAGTACCTATCTAAAAATATCAAAATTAAAAAAAAAACATAATGAATGTAACATGCCCTTTGGTAGAATGAACTTTGGGTAATTCCTTTCATTGTGGTGTGGTGCCATCTATTGAATAGAACTCAAACTAAGATCTGTTATCTTTTTTATTAAAATATTGTAAACTGTGATTTAAACAAGATTCCACTTTTTGGAAGCTTGAATAATGTGACAGCAGATGTCACTGTAGATCTATCAAATTATGACATACTTTTATTCAATTTTGCTAAATCATCACCAAGAATTATTTTATTGTTTCAAATACTACAACTCTGCAGAAAATAGGTATAATTTCCATAAAAAACGCTTAAATTAAGGAATAAAAATGTCTGGTTTTAATTTCTATATAATATCTAATGCGTATAATGTGGGCGATGGTCATAGAAAAACATTTACATCAATATATTCTGTGATATAGGTACATACATAAGTATGAATCTGTATAATAAAGCCAGTATTCTTGTTGATTCTTACTCTTTAGGTAGAGTTAGCTAGTATAACAATAATAGGTAGGTGGTATCTATCTGATATTGTAGGGAGACAATGGTTGGTAAGGTAGGCACTAGGCAGTCAAGGGAGGTAAAGGCATTATAGAGGAGAGAGCCGAGCCCAGCCCAGGGTGTAATGTTCCTGTCCGATGCGATGGTTCATTGTTTCTAATTAAAGGTTCGTCAGAACAGAACGGATTCCCCTTCCGAAATTTTGTATTATTTGTCAAACAGCCGAGCTGAGTTGAGCCAAGTTGGAATATCTTATCTGTTGGGAGTACTATGTATGTACCTACCAACAACGAATGTAATATTATGTATAAGAACGAGACTGAGAGACGAGACTGCTTTGGTAAATATATAGGTAACATATTACTTCACAGACACGTCTCGTTGTATGAAATGCATAGTTTTGAATCAAAGTACGAATTTGAAATAACAATTTTTTGATTTAGTCACTTTTGTTAAGACGTTAGTTGGATGCTTAGTCACAAAATCGATATCGATAGCTCTTTGATTCATGTCATCGTATAATGATGGGTGCATGTGTACTGTACATATATCTACTGTAGATCATGATTATTGTTGTTGGCTGTTATCTTCTAATCTAATATATAAAAATCTCGTGTCACAGTGTTTGTTATCGATCTCCTCCGAAACAGCTTGACCGATTTTTGTGATTTTTTTTGTATATATTTGGTCGGTCTGACAATAGGTCGTAGGCTATTTTTTATACCCCTAGGTGATAAAAGTGGCCCTCTCCACATTTTCTTTTTTTTAGTTTTTTGACAATTTTTATTTTTTTTATGATTTGGTATTAAAAAATACTTATAAACCAAAATTTACACCCTTCTACCACTAACCCGTATTTTTTAATAGCGATATTACTATTTTTTCTTTTATCCACAGATGCGCAATAGGGTTTCAAGATGGAAATTGTTTAATCATTGTCGTACGATAAAGTGAGTTAAGTAATTAAACTAGGTACCTACATTGAATTAAGAAAATGAATGGTTGGTGTTTTGTTATTTTTATAGGCCATCATCGTCAATAGCGCTCCATTCCTCTTTCAGTCATAGACCCCATCCCCACATACTTATGTACAATAAGTTAGTTATTTTTTATTTAATTACCAAATTATTCACTAGAAATAATTTATATGACAAAACAACGTTTGCCGGGTCAGCTAGTTATTGTATATTTCTTTTTTTATTTTACTTTGTTGTGTTTTTTTACTGTTATTAATATTTTGTTTTGTAAAGTACCTTCCTCATCACAAGATTTCATCATTAAAATAAAATAAGTAGTTAAAATAGTTATTATTGTTTTTATATAACATTAAATTTTTTTTTATTTTATATTGTTTCAAAAATAATATATTGATGCAAGATGACTACATTTTTTATTCATAAAAATAAATAAATATTTTATGAAAATTCTGTTTGCTTGGAAGAGATATGGCAATAAGCCCAACCGTTTCCAATATATTTTTTTATATTATGAAGGTACAAAAAGTTAAATGAAAATTTTTTATTTTTTTATTTTCATGAATTTCTTGTCCACCATGTTGATATTTAGTATATTGGGTATTTTAATAAATTATATATAATATACATACCAACTTATTGAATTAATGTTATGCTAACAAAAAATTATATACCTAAATATATGGGCATTTTGTACATTTATGATATAGTCATAATTAGAATCTACATTCATATCTTTTATTTGTAGGAACGCAAGTATTTCGCAAAGAACCTAAATTTAAAATTAAATTAAATTTATTAAAAATAGTAAAAATTGTTCGATTTTAAAATAGGTATCGTATTAAATTGGTTAACCAGATGTTGTTGTTAGTAATTAGTATAGACAAGGGGATGAGGGTGGGAATGGCGCTACTTTTTTGTTCAGAACAAAACTTCACCCCCTGAAAGTAACTTGAATCTAATTATTTTTTTAAGAATCCAATTAGCGACATGAAAATAACGTTTTTTTTCGTGATTTATGAATGTTTAGTGAAAATTCTCTTAAGTGAATGGAAACCACTTTTTAATACAAGGTTTCCTGATGTTTTCTAAGTAAACTTTTTCGTATTATTTTAATAGATTAGGTTGAAACTTAACAATACCGGTATCTTGTTTATAATCATAAAATAATGAAATACCCATTTGTGATTCATTATGAAAAAATACAGTAATTTTGAATTCATTCAGCGACAGGTATGCGGGTGTGCGAAACCTTCTAAAAGGAAACACTGTACAAACATTAATTCATACCATCACGGCATATTTTAAAATGCAGGCAAAACAGCGACAGGTATTCGGGTGTGCATTACCTTAAAAGTACAAAAGTACACGACGTGCGTGTATACGCACATACCAGTCTTGTCTCACATTAAAAGGCACTACATTAAGAATAGGTGATGTAGAAACCATCAGCTGATGGGTATTAAAGATGGTAGGTAGTGGACTGTATTATAAACGATATCATCGATGCTTCTTTATTCCTGGTTCACTGATTGTTTTTTTCTGTGCACACATCCACACGCAGTGGTCTTCAAACTTGTACTGAACATTTTTAACTGGACACTTATTGTCACACAAAATTATTTCGACAAGTGACAATTATTCTCAAATGCATCGGTGAGGGGACAATGGCATGGAAAGGATTCAAAGGAAATATGCTTCTACAGGTGATGAACTTCATTGCTGAACTATGTGAGATGTTATTGTTGCCCGTTGTATTTTAGATAACGGAATACCCGAAAATGATGATAACATAATAGAGTGGAAGTCTTAGCCGGTGACTCCGGCATGTACGTGACACATTATATAGAAATACTACATAGGTAATGTAATAAAAATATATAATAAACGCTTCCTTGCACCCTCCGCAAGAGGTGAGTTAATCGCCATTCGGCAATTCCTACCAAATAACCAGTGTTTCCCGCCCAGAGAAGCAATATAATATTTACAAATGAATTTGAATAAATTTTTTTCACTGCTCTTGAATGATCGAACAGGAGCTTAAATAAAATTATAATATATAATCACCTTTAAATACAATGATAGTATAGGTACATGTATATTATTTATCTAACATTATTTGTATCTTCTTCTTCAGCCTGTTTTTTTTTCCATTCTTGGACATAGGCCTCCCCCTTGATCCTCCACAACTCCCTGTCTTGGGCACACTGCATCCATTTCCCTCCAATTATTGATGTCCATCAGACCACCTTACCTGGGGTCTGCCGACACCTCTTCGGCTAGTTCTCGGTCGCCATTCTACGATCTTTTTGGTCCATCGTGAATCCTGGCATCTGGTAATATGCCCAGCCCAGCTCCACTTAAGGCCAGCGACCCTTTCCGGTACATCGGCTACTTTGGTTATTTCTCTTATCATTATATTCTGAATGGTGTCCCTTATTGAAATTACCCAGCAATTTTCTCTACAACATAGCTCTCTGTGTCACTAAGAGAATGATATCAAATAATTTTTGACTTGTCTCTTGTATGAAATAATTATTGTGTAATTCACAATTGTAATGGTAAATATACAGAGAATTTTTCAAATGGATAGTTTGAAAGGGTTGGAGGTTTATAAATATCTAGGTTATCCGCAGTCTAACAAATTAGACCACACTAAAATAAAAAAAGATATTGATATAAAATTTAAAGATAGGATAACGAAAATATTAAAATGCAATCTGTCAGCTAAAAACTTAACTAAAACTATTAATACTTGGGCAATACCGATATTGACATATTCTTTTGGAATTATTAAATGGTCAAAAACAGATTTAGATAGTTTAGAAAGAACAATTAGAAGGCGTTTAACTAAATTTCGTTGTCATCATCCTAATTCCGCGATTGAACGAATCAATTTGCCTAGGAATTTATGTAGGAGGTAGGGGTATAATAAAAATAACATCGTTACATAATAATCAAATCGAATCGCTAAAATATTTCTTTCACAAAAAATCTGAGAGTTCTTTAATGCATAAAGTTATCTGTGAGGCGGACAAAAATTTAACAACATTAAATTTAAATTACGAGAATGCCAATAACAATATTATAAATATAAATGACGACCTTCTAAATTCGTGGCTAAATAAAATAATTCATTCTGTACATCCAAAATTTTTCAACCAATCTTATGTTGACAAAATTTGGTCAAACAAATGGTTGAGTATTGGTGATTTGGACGCGGATTTAGAAAGTTTTATAATAGCGATTCAGGATAGAGTAATAAAAACTAAAAATTATCAAAAATATTTAATAAAAGACATAAATGTAGTAGATGATAGTTGTAGGAAATGTTTGGCTTTTCCGGAAACAATCGAGCATATATGGCTCAAAATCAACAAGGTGGCAAATTTCAAGATTGATTTTGTTACAAAAAATATTACACACTGTAAAGATGATAATAACTTTATATTGTCACTATATATGTGTTTAACAATACTTCAATAGGGCAGCGCATAGATTTCATTATTTTTTATGTAATATTGATTTGTGACTGAGCTGTCGCTAAAAACGGTCATTTCGGGAACGTTTTTGTAAAGTTAATGAACTGTCCAAAAAAATTGAAAGTAAGTTATTTTTTGTTTTATTCAATGATTTAGATTTATATATTTCAAGATAATCTGAAAAAAGAAACAACAATAATACAAACAATATCTTTGAGGCGAAGTACAATATGAAAATGAAGATTAATCACTATATTCATGTAAATAATTTATGATATATACAAATATCAGTAACATATATAATTAAGTTTATATTACGTGGACTTCATTAAGGTTTCTTAATATAACTACATTATTTTTTTGTGAATATAAATTAAAATTGTATGTGTTTTATGAAGTTTTATCATCGTTCCCGGAAATGATCAGGCGTTCCCGAAATGATAAGTATGTTAAGTGAATGACGATAATGTTATTATGGGCTATAAGCAAGTGTAAATTTAAGTCATGAACGACAGTTTCAATAATCGCAGGTATTTATAATGACATAAAGGTTTTACTTTACACATAAAATTAACTAAACTTTAATTAAAATATTGCATTTCAGTTCTTGAAATGCAATATTTTAATTAAAGTTTACAGTCAAGTAGGTATAACTCTTATAATCATAAATAATATCTTAAAGTAATTTGTTGACAAGCATTATTCATTAAAAAATAGACATATGTTATAAAATAAAATTAAAGAAACAATAGAAAATTAAAACAAAATATAAGACAAATCTTAAATTTTTCGAATACGTCAATATCAGTATCGAAATGATAATATTCTAGATTCTGTTCTTTTTCAGTAATAGTGTTGAGATAATACTAATTATTTGGTCAGTTATTCCAGTTTGAATTTTCTGGTACTGTTTCGCACAGATTTCAAGAAAGTTACTAGAATTTCCTCATCATCCTCATCGACAAGTCTTGCAGGTAGCAATATATCTATAATTGGCATTTCTTTTTTGAGTAAGGACTTATATTAATAAGAATGTACCAAGGCATATCAAATTTTGATGTATGTGTTCTTGGCCATAAGATGTACTTGCTGCAGTGCCAACTAATTTTTATTTAGTCTGTTGACGAACTAAAACTGCTATTTGATCTTCGTCATCTGACGAAAATGAGTTGTGAATGCTTTTATAAATGCTGTATCTCTTCTTTAATTTCAACAGGTCTTCCAAATCATCTGTAACATGGGCTCTTTAGAAATGGGAGATTCTATCGCAGGCATAAAATTATCTGTAGATCTCACTGTGGACAGTTTTATTTTCTTTTAAAAATGTTCATATCGATATACCCTTATCAAAACTTCTAGCCCTTTTTGCTAAGAAATTTTTGTGATGCTCACAATACCTGGTATGGCATCCAAAGTTTGTGGTACGTTGTTTTTTTCTTTACTCACGACATCTTCGAGATCTTTTCTCTGCTTTCGCTTCTCTCGCTCTTTCATATCAGCAATGTTCTTTACTTTTTTCTCAGATTTTTTCGTATTATAATATTCCCTGTCTTTAGCCCTTTTAATTTCTCTCTGTTCGTCGGTCATCTTGTCTAAAAACTCTCTTTTCCTCGCATTGACCATTTCTCTTTGGCGCAATTAAGCCGCACTATCCATTTTAATTTACCTGTTTGTTCTCCATTAATCTTTTTCCGCAGCGGAAGTCTCCATATTGCTATTAAAAAATTACAATACGTATGTCAATGTATTGGAATTGATATAAGCATAACTCAGAAAGTAAGTTTACGAAAAATTGTAAGAGAATCCACTACGAAATAAACATCACCATTTCGGTAACATTGTCGTCATTTCGAGAACGTGCCATCATGTCCGGGAACGTTCCCGAAATGATCGTTCACGAAATGACAAATTTTAATAAACACTTGCGTCATATTGAAAGCGGCCATCTTTAACGCGGGGTGATACGGTTAATGTAAAATGTTTAAGATTACTTTGTTACTATAATGCTCTTAAAAGTATTTCATTCATATTTAAAACTTAAAAAATGCGTTCCCGTGTTGATGCATAATTGATGTACGCTCTGCGAATAATGAATTGAAAGGTAATTACCACTAAATTTAAAATTAAAATGTCGATAAACACACTGACAGCCAGTTTAATTATTATGTTCACTCACTCCTGAGGTCAGATACGTTATGGCTGCATTCACCCTAAATTATTTTCGGCCAATCACAGCTGCGTTCCCGAAAATGACGCGTGCACTCTCGGACAAAATATTTAAGATAATTTCTATTTGAAATTAGTGTATTTTTAAATAATCCTTCCAAACTCTAGTTTTTGATAAAAAATACTGGATATTAAGTGAGATAAATTATAAAATATCGTTATTTTTAAATAATTTCATGGAGATTCTTCTTTAAGATCGTACTTTAGGACGCGTTCCCGAAATGACTTTTCGTATACATATTTAAAAATAACTTAAAATTTAATGTACTTTTTAAACATATTGTATGATGTACAGCTAAAATCAATCAATCGTAGTATTTTATCATGTTCGTTTAGTCAATAAGTTTATGATTTCAATAATTAATTTGCTGGCGAAGCTAATTTTCCACCTTGGTGATTTATATATAATATCGGGCTGTTCTTTTCTCGCGCAATCAGAATATACATTTAGACATAACCAAGTAGCAAAAATAATACACCAAAATTTAGCTATTAAATATAAATTAATTGAAGCTATAAACATAAAGCTGTGAGGCACCGGCTTAGAATAGTGCTTCCACTCTTTTCTATTACAGTTTTCGAGTGTCCCGTAAGAGCCGGGTAATCTAAAATACAACAGGCAACAATAACATCTGACATAGTTCAGCAATGAGGTTCACCACCCATTCTGAATGTAGTGCCTTTTTAGGTGAGACGAGACGGGTGTGTGGGTATACACATATGTGTTGTGCTCCCTTTTATAAGGCAATGCACACCCGCACACCTTTCGCTGGTTACCCCATATTGTGGGATATGCCGTGATGGTATGAATGAATGAATGATAAACATAAAACCATATTATGAATATGATCAGATTTCATTTTTAGAAAATAATAATATTTCGCTTTATTACGATAAAACAATATTAACTGACCGGTCAATTCAACATAACAGACCCGATTTAAAAAAAAATGATAAAATTAAAAAAATAACATATATTTGCGACGTGGCTATTCCAAATTCTAGTAATATTATAAAAACTTTTGATGAAAAAATTAGAAAATACACCGCTTTAGGTAACGAGATTAAAAGACTTTGGCATTCTCGTAAAATAATAATATTACCGTTCATTATTTCAGCCACTGGCATTTTTCCAAAATCGTTAATCCGTAATTTAGAAATTATAGATTTATCGAAAAGTTTAATAATAAAAATGCATAAAAACGGTAATTATGAATACATGTAGAATCGTTAAAGATTTTTTAAACGTTAATATTCGGGAATCAGTAGGGTTATATGTAAGGTAGTATAGAGACCTCCTCAGAGCCTAATCCTTTGATATGTTAAGTATCTGGATGGGTGAACTATTCCCAATTGAAAGCTTGATGATGCGTTTGTTGCATTTTATTTTGCTCTTTTAAATAAATTACAATTTACGCATTGATCTGCTAATTCTTTTGAGGAAGTGTATAATGGTAATAATAATAATTGAGTGATATTATTTGTAGTGCTTAATTGTTATTAATATCATTAGTAAATCGGCCAGCGCCACATTTAAAAAGGAAGTTGTTGCACCTATATTACAGTTAGTGATGGTGGTGAGGTGCCTCCTCCCCCCCCCCTCCCTCGCTCTCATCTCATTCTTCTTCTACCCCAGGACAGGAACAGGAGCCATGAACTTTGTATATTAAAACTTTCTATCATTTCTCATGAAAGGGAACATAAGTTACACAATATAACACAAAGTGTATCATAAAACACTCGCATTGATGTTATGAAATTTCATCAAATATACCTACCTACTAAATATTTCCATATTCCCTTACAAAGTAGGTACAGAGATAACAAAAACAAAAAATAATTATTATCATAAATATTGTCTTCTGATGCCAATTTCCAGCGTCTTTTCTCCTTTTTGTGGACAATAACGTTTTTATTTAAGATATAATCGTCTTTATCGATAAGGAGATCGAAAGAAGAGTTATGGCAGGAAAAAGAGTGAATGGAGCACTTAAACCAGTTATCAAAGAATGCCTAAGTTGCCATTCACAACGTTATCTTAGTGCCAACCTTGACGTATCGCACGAAAGTAGAATAAATGCAGTTGAAATGAGATCGCGAAGAATCTGTAATAGAACGATGTATGACAGGGTCAGAAATGAGGTCATAAGGAAAGCATGATAAAGAAAGATGTTATTGATACATAGAATGAAAGTTAACACATTGAGATGGTTTGGCCACATGGGAAGAATGAATGAGGAATGCCTGACGAAGAAAATATACATTGAGGACAGGAATGGAATGAGAGGTCGGGGCCGCCCAAGGAAGGGATGGCACGTCCATGTGAACGGTATTTTGAAAGACGGAAATGTTAGAAGCGTGAACAACAGACGAACATGTACATATAAGACGATGTATGAATGTTGACGAGGCGATGAATGTATGTCAAGATAATAAAGCCAAGTAAGAGGCTCTCTGCCTACCCCGTGAGGGACATGACGTGATGGTATGTATGTATGTATATGTAATCATCTTTATCGGTATTATGTATGTCGGTTATTGAAGTCATGAAAAATTTTTAAAGTATTATTTATACAATCAACATTTTTATAAAAAAACTTATTGGTGTTTCAGTATCAGTTTTTTATTTCACTTAATTGGGAAATACAACAGCAGCTATAATTACAATATATAGAACTTTCAAAATTGAATTGATAGGGATCTCATTAAAAAGGCATAATTGGTGAACGTTGCGCAAGCGCATAAAGTGATCACGTAAACCAGCCGATGACAGGTCGTAAGCCCTGTAGGTGCCTTGATTTCCCGGTTCTCCTACAGTAAATATTCCAACTTCGTCTCTATTGAGATAATTAAAAATCTGTTAAAAATATCTTTGACTCCCGACAGGGAAAAAAATCCAATGTTTGCGCATATGCAATAATAAAAATATTCGATATTCTTTATGTTTAAAAAGTTGACAACTCAATTTGATACATAATATATCAATTAAAAATCCATAGTCAAAAATAAAACATCATGTATTGTAAAACGACGCTGTATAAATAAATTTCTCCCTAATTAATTTTCTTTTATTAATCAAATGGAAATTTTTAGGTTATCTGGTTATAATCTGAATGTTTTCACTAACTAATCCGCCATCTTATGTAATGTTTTGCCCCCGGGTTGTTTGTCGTCCGGATGTTTATTCGCTAAGTTGTCTGGATGTATTGCCGCTAAGTTGTCTGGATGTATTGCCGCTAAGTTGTCTGGATGTATTGCCGCTAAGTTGTCTGGATGTATTGCCGCCAGTTGACCTTCGATCGAGTTGTAGTATTATTATTTTTGTTGAATTAATTTGAATTTCATTATAAAAAAGTTTCGATGTTGGTACGAGTGCGCGGTAAAAGTTTAACAGGTAAGTATTTTGAAAATTTCCATAAAAACTACTCCAAGGGGTGAAGTACATAGTGTTCGGTTTTAACAAGTGTAAATACACGCATGTATTATTCATGAAGTGGAGGTTCAGTTTCTTGCCTTGGTTCAGGAGGGTTGCGGAAGTTTTTGGTAAAAAGCCACGTCGTTGAGAAAAATCTGTGGGAAGTTTTTGAGGTCTGAGGCTTTTAGAACCAGCAGTTAGCGAGCGGCAAAATATGAATGACATATTGATCTTGCTTGAATGATGGTATTTTTATATGCATGATTTTGTCATTCATGGTGTTTTCTTAGCTGAGCGTGTACATATATTCACGTCACACTTTACTATTCACCATTGTATTTTTTTCTTTTCAATTAACATGATTTTAATTGTTCTGTTTTTGATTTACTTCATTTTCTGTAAATAGTTTAATTTCAATATTTTGTATACGTGTACATATATTTTGATGTACGAGAGGAGCTTGCACCGACAAACTGTTTATACAGTTAAGTGCAAAAATAATAAATTCAAATGTAAATTTTATAAATGAATTAATAATAAAAAAAATCTTATTTATTCATACAAAATTTTACACGAGAAGTTTTCTCTCAAATATCGAATTATTTTTGGGACATAATAACAAAAATTTTATAAACTCTACCAATTTTTATTTTATATTACTTTTTAGGAAGATACTATGTCAAATATTAATTTAACACTCATCCATAAAATAATTGTTTGGCGCCGAATTCATAAATACATATTTTGCATCTTATGTGTTTTTTTTTTGTTATTATATATAATATTTTGTGTAAGATATAAAATTAATGTACTTTTTAACTAAACTAGGCAATTATTTTGAACTTTTTAGTGAATTTTTCTTATTTTTGGTGTCGATTTTTAAAGATGCTTTTATCTTCCCAATTTCAGTAAAGATGAGGATATATTTCCAAATACTGCGCAATTTGACGTTAATTTACGCGAATGTGAATTTTGACGAAAACAAATATCTGATAATGTCAAAATGTGGCAAACTGTTGCACGTGCAGCAATAAAAAAATATATTGAGACAGACAATTAAGAAGACACATGACTTATTAAAACTATTTTCAATTGAATTAAATATCATTTAGGTACTTACTTATCAATAAAAATATGACTAATTTTTCGTATATTTATGACAATAATTTAGTTTTAAAAATAGTTGAATACAGCAAAAATCCGCAATCTCTCTCAAAAAAATAAACAACATTTTTACATTATTTGTAAAAATCATCAAATGATTGGGTGGAATGCCACATAAGCTAAAAATAGGAAGAAATCTCTGATACTCAATATTAAATACGTAAAACTATCTACCACTGAAATATAGAATACCTTCTTGGTACAACTCTTCATAAATATAAAAATATCTGCCCGAAGACCGCCCTATTAATTGGAAAAGAATCGTTCAACGGGTAATCGAATGTAGTCACCACCCTCAATAAAGTATATCCTTTCCAACGCAAAAAACGAAATCATTTGACGTGTTTAAAATTATTATTGTCCAAAGAAAAAATATATTTCCCCATTATATAATGAATATGAAGAAATTTTCTGTAAATTTTTATTTTCAAGTTTAATTTTTTTATAAAAAATATCTTATTTATAATGTGAGGGGGCAAGTCCGATCAAACTGTGAAGCGATAATCCAACAAATGGGGCTTATGGTTTGTCCATGCAGACAATATTGGAGTCAGATTTGATTCAAGCGTGTTCACGGTTTGATACCGACACGTATGCGTCGAAGTAGTTGTTAACCGTAAGTAATAACCCAATAGAGGTAAAATATACACACAATCCCATATTGGTGTAAAACCATACTGACTTAAGGTATTATAGAACTCTTAAGATATCATAGAACTCCATATGATAATTATATTCATGATATGGGTAATCATGAGGGTTTCGATTTCACTGTTTCACGGGACTTGCTTCCCTGAATTATTTAAAAGAGATCTTAATTTAAAAGTTGTACCTATTGTTTCATACTTGTATAATTATTTTTAATAACTTTAAATAAACGTTCATTATGAATGAAAATCAAAATAAATAATTTGAATTTTGTTTTTGTTTATAATAATAGTTACCTACCTACTGACTAATTATGTTTATAATAATAGTAACCTACCTACTGACTAATTATGTATATAATAATAGTTACCTACCTACTGATACTGACTAATTATGCATATATTATTAAAATAATAAATTGAAATTTTCTTCAAACAGCATAAAAAAATTGTTGAGCTAACCACTTTTAAAGTTACCTCGTCACGATGGTTCCGAGTAAAAAATATTTTGCTTGTCTCGTCCTACGAAATCCATTAATTAAAATGAGGAGTACCTTTCGCCTTGGGGTGGTTCGATTTTCCCGTGTTTGGAAATGTAAATAGGGGCTATCGCTGTAAAAGCACGCGGCAGGTATTTCTATATTGGTGAGATGGGAATATAGGAAAGTTTCGACGTGGGGATGGTCTCCGTGAGATGATACTGGTGTTAGTGATACGGTGGTGAGGGGGGGGAGGGGAGGGATAGAAGGGAGAAAGTAAAGGAAGGGAGAAAGGCTTACTTCACCAATATTCAGATCACTGAAAAAAACTTTCACACACCATTACTGAATAGGCGCTCGTTAAATCTACTGCAAAAATATGACGATATAAAAATATATTATTTCACACCTTCACTTTTGACTTTGGCCGGGATGAATATTTTAACAGAAATTCATAGTCTGAACTATTAACAGTTTAAATTTAATACAAAATATCATCAGTTTGTTTTGTAATTTTATACCGTCATAAAACCATGGAACAGATCGTTTAATCAAATATGTCGTGGTGTGGGGGGGCTATTTATGTTACACATATAACTCCTATCAAAATAGTACGAAAACTTATTAAAACGAGTTGAATGTAACACATGAGATACAACTGTCGATGGCGATAGTATGTATAATTGAAGAATACGTACCCCCTATACACAAACCACAAAATAAAATATTTTTAGATATTATGTTTTCTATATAAAACATGTAGGTATGTATATCAGGATAGGATAGTATGGAGGTCAGTCTATTTTTCCTACCCAGAATATGAAAACAGCATGATAGTATTTATGTATGTATGTTTGGAGATTATGTATCAAATTTTTGAGTCTTCTTATATATACTATACAAATTGTATGAAGCGATGTCGTCACTAAATTCAATCATTATAAAAATTGTTAAAAAAAGTTTGAGATATAATACTACCTTGCTCATATTTTTTATAGAAAATTGAATTTTCTATTTGGGGTGTTTCGGCTTAGTTCGATATTTTTAAAAACGTATTCTTCTTCAATTATACGTATTCTTCAATTAAACATACTATCGCCATCGACATTTGGATCTCATGTGTTACATGAAACTAATTTTAAAAAAATCGATTCATTTTAATTTTAAAAAGTTGAATAAACAATATTATTGAAAAAAAATGTAATACTACCTACACAAATATGTTTTTCAAAATTCGCTATCCGAAATTACTTCTAACGCACGTTAGAATTAAGAAAAACAGAAGAACGTGTATGATACATGGACGTGAACGAAGCTAGAAATGTATCTCAAGAGAGGGAAAGGGCGTAATGGTATGGTATAAAAAAAAATAAATAAAAAGAGATTAAAGTCACCAGTTTCAATAAATATAATGAAATACACATATGTACATAAAAATACCAAAAAAATAACCTTTCAAACAACAAAATATAAGGGAGTAATGAATACTTTTGGTGATAAAAAAATAAAAATAGCGTGAATTTTTGATAATTTCTAAAAGGTAACTTAAGATACTTATGTATGATAAGAGATGTAATAAGATGCGGTTTAAAGACCAGCGAGTGTACCTATTTCTATAAGTTATGTATGTATGTATGTTAGTTGTGTGTACCATCAGTTCAGGAGATGTTCTCTCCATACTTAAATATTTACAGACATTCCACTCAGGGGAGGAGTTTTTATATATAATATTAAAGGTGCCCTTTCCCTGCTTTCAGCCTCAAACCTCCAAACACCAGACTCCAGCCTCCTGTATACCAACACACTCCTGCATTAGCTCATGTCTCTGAATTATTCACCTGAGTGTGTCTGGCGGACATTTGCCCGCCGATTACTTTGATGGTGATGATGAGATTTATTTTTTATGGTCCATCTCCGCCGGATGTTGCCAGATGAAATATTATGACATGCATCGTTTCTTGTTATCTCGTCATTTATTATAGAGGTGAACTTTTACTTAACTATCTGTCTCGTGCTCAAATTAATAGCTTGGTAAGTACCTATGACTAACATACAACTACATATTAGCCAAAAGTTTCGGGTTCGAGTCCCAGTAGAGACACAGTTTTCAATGAGGATATGTGAGACGATAAACAAGTATTTTATTCACATAATAATAAAATGTCAATTCTCTTGGAGTAGTAACATAACCCCGTTAATATAACGGGAAGAGTTTCAGTTGTGTAACTTTGATCAAAGTGGCTTTTCAGGGCTTAAGTTTGTAAGATGATGAAGAAACGGTATTATACAAAGTTAAAGAAAACAAGATAACAACTAGGGTTCCTACTTACCTAATAATAAAATATCCCAAAATATTAATAACCAAGTAATTATAAAATTAATTTTATATTAAGGAGTTGTTACGGTAAGCATCTTATATTTACAGAACTGTGACTTTTTACGAAATAAATTATTTTTAAACACATTTTTCGTATAAACTTCAAAAAAAACAACCAAATAAAATATAAATGAATTCTTATTTATGTGGTAGAATCATCTCATTTATTGTAGAATTATTTTTAACTAGATACATGTATCACATGAGATCCAATTGACGATGGCGATAGTAGGTACGTATAGTTGAAGAATACATACTAAAGTATAAACCTATATTATTAGATATTTTGTATCCTATGCAAAACATGTAGGTATGTATGTATGTATGTCAAGATAGGATAGTATGGAGGTCAGTTTTATTTTCCTACCCAGAATATAAAAAAGATTGATAGTATGTTTGGAGATTAAACAAACTGTGTAGTGTATACTGCCATACAAATTGTATGAAACGATGTCGTTAATTTAATTTTTACAAAAATTGTATAAAAAAGTTCGATATATACTACTATATATAAATATATTTTTAATAGAAAGTTGATTAATCTTGTTGGAGTGTTTCGGTGTTTTAAGATATTTTAAAAAAAAATTGCATATCTATATAGGGAGTTAAATACAAAAAAGATTTTCTTTTCTAAAAAAAGAAACGCCTGGAATCCATGTATGGAACAAATTTGTCCTGCGATGCCTCTAATTTGGTGTTTTTGACCTAAATATTACAACTGCATACAATACTCTCACACGAGACTAAGATTAAATCTGTCGATTCACTAAGAAAACTTAATACCTACCTTCTTTTGAACGAATCGACAGTTGACCAAAAGCAAATTTTCTTGGTAGGTACACACCATGTGGCTATGGCCCGAGATATCAGTTGGCCCTTAAATCGTTGGATTTAGTAATACAAGTTAAAAGTTTAGGGAAGATTAAATTTCATTCGCGTATGTATTTCAGTGCAAAATGAAACGTCAGTTACGTAATCTTCGACTATAGATATATCTTACGTTTTCTATGGTTATTGTCTATAGCGCATCTGTCAAATTGTCAATAACCTTAAATGATACGTGACGCGAAGCTGTAACTAATAATTAATTTATTATTATAACAACACATTATTTTATTTGTTTCATTACACAGCATGTTACTTTTTCAAATTTTTTATACCGATAGATGTTTTTTTTAATTAAAATCAATCATTATAGTGACAAAATGTCATTGAATATGTACTACGTACGTAGTACTTCAATGCAAGATGTATATATATATATTTTACAGATGGATATATGTAAGTGATAATGGTAAAATAATGTCTTGAGTAAAAAATTCAAGAATACACATTATACATATATATAGAAACAGGATGGATCAATTTAAAAAGTGAAATGAAAAAACATCGCAAAAATAAAGTTTTAAAACGCGTGACTGACGTTTCATTATGGCTGACAGTTTATTTCGTTTGTTGTCAGGCAATACATTGTAATTATGTAAGAAATAAAATAAATATTAAATACATGAACCACATCTTTATCGTCTTTTATTTTAACAACAAAAATAAATCATGATTTTAATTATTATGCATAGTTATTTGTAGTATAAAATGAAATAAAACATTAAAGCGTGCGGCAAATAGTACGCCACCTGGCGAAAAAAGACTAGAAACAATACTCAACACAAGATTAGACACGCGATCCGCCAGAAACGTTGAGTTAAATATTTGTCGTTTAGTGACGTATTTAAGGGAAGATTAAGTACTGAAATACGCAATATTTTTGTTAAACTTCAGTTAAACTCCTAGTGGCCGACTAAAATACCGGCCATATGTCACCAATATAACGTATTTTTATATTGTGGCAATAAATATAATATATTTTAATTTGGTGAAAATAAATATAACGTATTTTAATTTGGTGGCAATCAATATAACATATTTTAATTTGGTGGTAATCAATATAACGTATTTTAATTTGGTGGCAATCAATATAACGTATTTCAATTTGGTGGAAATAAATATAACGAATTTTAATTTGGTGGCAGTCAATTTGACATATTTTAAATTGGTGGCAATCAATATAACGTATTTTAATTTGGTGGCAATCGATATAACGTATTTCAATTTGGTGGAAATAAATATAACGTATTTTAATTTGGTGGCAATCAATTTAACGTATTTTAATTTGGTGGAAATAAATAAAACGTATTTTAATTTGGTGGAAATAAATAAAACGTATTTTAATTTAGTGGAAATAAATAAAACGTATTTTAATTTGGTGAAAATAAATAAAACGTATTTTAATTTGGTGGAAATAAATAAAACGTATTGTAATTTGGTGGAAATAAATAAAACGTATTTTAATTTGGTGGAAATAAATAAAACGTATTTTAATTTGGTGGAAATAAATTTAACGTATTTTAATTTGGTGGAAATAAATAAAACGTATTTTAATGCAGTGTCTATATTTTTCACGATGATTCCAATTTTGATGTCAAAAAACACCAACTTCGCAGCATATATCTTCTGTATATAGAATTCGAAGTAGAATATTTAGTGTGTCTGTGTGTGTGTGTGTGTGTGTGTGTGTGTGTTCCTTATAAATTTTAATCCACTCAATGCACAGAGCCTAAAATTTCATAGTATATAAAAAGTTATAGGCCTATGTACAAAATTTTTTATGTAAAAAAACTTAAATTAACTTCTTCCAAAAAGTTCCAGAGTTTCTTAAACATATTTTAGTAAAGAAAAACATTTTTTATGGTAAATTTATGGGTTTAACTGCCTATATTTCCAAAGTTTTTAAATATTTTAACTTTTTCAAAACTTTTTCTTCTACATAAATGTGTCATTAATATCAGATTTATATTTAAACATTGAATGTGTTTGGGATAACCCGTTATTAATTAACTCTGTGTACTAATCCCCTGGCCTAGCTTATGTCAGTTATGTATATTCATTACTTTTTGATCGTCATAGATTTGTTATTGGGAGGATTGCTTTCACTAAACATTGATCTTTTGATTGAACTCATTATGCGATATTATGTAAAGTATTTGCTATACTTGTTATTTACCGTTAAAACCAATTATCCTATTAAAATAATCCTAAATCGGACAAACAACATTTTTTGAAATGCATCTACGGAATTATTGATTTTTTTTTTGTTTTAAACAAAAGACCAATAATCATATAACAATAGAAGAAATACCGAATAAAATGTTATGATTATGTATGTAATGTAGGTAGGTATATATGTATTATATTATGTCGATGATATCTGAATCGAGACCTGGTAACATTATTGTCAACTTCATGGCCACTTATTCATTTTATATTGGACCCTCTTTGACTGTTCACGTTATGCGAATGGCCGTGGGCCACGACTCGATGGTCATTGCTCAGTTTTATGACAGTCACCATCACCATTGTGCAGTTAGTTCAAGTAGCTGATCATTGACCACATGCAATATTATTATGGCAATAGAAACCGATTTTCATCCAATTGTAGATAAATTATCTCATTTTACAAATATCAAAATCAAAACGCTCGACATGAGTTCCAATTTTAGTATATGTACTGCCGAAGCATGTTCTTGCTCAACAAGAGATATTTAAAAAAAATGCAAGTACATCAGCATTTCAGTGTTTATAGGGTCAATATTTTGAAACATTTTTAATCTACCCAAAGAAAATACAGTTTTCAGAAAGTATGTACAGTTTACATACATATATGTATGTCTCACAACACCGAAGAGAGGATATAATATGTAAGCCAATAGGAGCCAATAGTATACCAATAGGCGTAGATCTTCCCTTCTTTTATACACCACCTTCAAGAGAGTAAGGGTCGGTGTCACACGATGAAGAATGAACCTTGTAAAATGGGTGTACCTACCTATCTGAATATGACTTCCTATGTGAATATGGCACAACTCAGTATTAGAGTCAACTTCTGATATGCCCACTGATGGGGGAAGGATGCACCTCTGAGGACCTGACTGTGGTGAATGGCAGGGCGATGATGATCGCCGCATATTGAAGTGGCAAGGTTTAAATCAGCTGGATACTTCAGCTAACTTACATAATATGTACCTAGATATTAATATCCTATGCAATTGAAGCCAGAGTGGACACTGCTAAAACAAAGAGTCTGCTCCGGACGACAAAGATGATGACACTGCGCTCCTTAGCGGGATCCACTCTTATGGATCGAATGAAGGACACAGATATAAGAAAGATCTGCAACTTAAGGTCTTAGGCAAACAATTATCTCTTAGAAAGAGTGTAGAAGCATATTTCATTTGAATCCTTTCCATGCCATTGTTCCCTCACCGATGTATGAGAATTGTCACTTGTCAAAATAATTTTGGGTGGCAATAAGTGTCAAGAAAGAAATTAGTCAGTACAAGTTTGAAGACCACTGCGTGTGGATGTGTGCACAGAAAAAATAATCAGTGAACCAGGAGTATAGAAGCATCGGTGAGATAGTTTAAAAATACAGTCCACTACCTACCATCTAATACCCATCACCTGATGTTTTCTACAAAGAGTATTGGTTTTAATGAATAACCAAGGATTTTATTATTTTATGTAGACTTTTGAATCTTTATTTAAGAAGTCTGCTCCTCCTGCGTAGTGAACTCCCAGCTATTCCTACATCTTATAGGCACTCTAAAATATTTTTTTTAGCTAGGTTACATGCTATGTGTGTGTTGAGTAGTTCAATGGATGGATAAAATAAAAGTTGATGAAAGCAACAGTCCTTATACATGAAGCGATAATGCTCTCGCACAGATGTCACTCCCGAACCGCGCCAGTAATATTATTTCATTTTTAGCTTGTTTACCTACTTGTACCAATGTGTATGTAAATCGAATATTAAAATTCAAGTTATTGTTAATTGGAAACATACTTATTTGCACGTAACAATATTTGATACAATGTTTTCTTGAAAAAAAAAATACCGGTTTCGTGTTTCAGATTGGAATCCCTTACAAAGCTAAACGAAAATAAAGAAGTTGTGCAGGTAATAAATCAAAAAAACAACAAATGATCATTTGAGACATTGCGAGGGGTTCGGAGGGTTCGGGTGGTAAAGATGGGGTGGACATCTTATTAGGGTTTAAAATAAGGCAGCTAATGAAGTGGTGGAGGGTGTAAAGAGATGATGGTATGAGGTAAATGTTAATGAATTGAAGGGGTGTGAGGTACCCAGTCTACTTCTGTTGTCGGTGATGGTCCTGGCTATTTCCATGTATTTGCATACTTTAATCTATTTACCTTGGTATGGTCTGGTCTGACTTGTACACCAGATTCTCCTTCATTAAGTCACTGTTTATATAAGAATAACAAATTAGTGTCTTGTAACTACAACGACTTCTGTGTGGAATTAAATACCAGCAGTCATAAAATGAAACACATTTCTTATATGTACGTAAGAACATAACGTTTTCTTGTGCTATTTATTTTGAAAAACATATTTTTTTTGCAAAAAATACTTTAGATGAAATGTTAAATTCATTATTTTATAAATAAAATATATATGATATATGGAAGATATTTATCAAACATACATTTGTGTAAAGAATATGACGTTAGATGTTAATTTACATCACATTCTCTGTTTCTGGTGTCAAATCAAGACGAGTAATTATCTTATCAGAAATCAATATCCGTGCCACAGAAACTTATTTTAATAACTTACCAAATAACAATATGTTTTCAAAAACCAAAGATCGTCGCAGAGGCGGAGGCTTCATAGTATACATCAACAATCTGCATACATTTAATGAACAAACTGAAGTATTGAATACATGTGAATCAGTAATATTACTGGTCAAATTTAAAATTTCAAAAAAAATCAAATTTCAAATTTGGGGCTAGGTTGCGGCCATAGGGGCCTAGCCAGTAAAGTTGAGGGTGGCTGCAGCCCCACCCTAGGATTCTGGGTAACAGGTCAGTACCCTCTTCAATTCTTACCTATGGAAGAGCAGGGCAGACGCCTTAATGCCTCGCTCGGCGGTGACTCATCAAACGTGGCGATGAGTAAGGATGCATCATCGGGCGATGGAAATCGAAGCACTGAAAGTACTGTCCGGTGGTGTACCTGAAATTCGGCAACATGAGTACTAAGGGGTGGAGGAGCCCCCCGTGATGATTGGTCGGCACGACCCACTCGGCGGTACCCGAGCTGATGACGAGACAGGTGCAGCTGACGCTGCGCCTGGTGTGGAAATCGAAGAACTGAAAGTACTACGGGCGTGGTAGAGGCTCCCTGTTGCAGTCTGTTGTTCGTGGAGCAGCTGGGAGGGTAACCCTTGCTATGATTCACGGGCCTTCACGAGTGTGGTTGGACTCTTAGTGGCAGTGGTATGAAATATGCATGGTGGTAGTTCTTGTTTCGTCCGACGAGCAGCCGCTCCGGGGATGAACAGAACACTTTAGTTCTATAACGTGGAGTGGGGTAGGTGACTGCGACTTTTCCATAAATGGTCAAATTTACGCCCGTAGTACTTTCAGTTCTTCGATTTCCACACCAGGCGCAGCGTTAGCTGCACCTGTCTCGTCATCAACTCGGGTACCGAATCGGGTACCGTGGCGAAGGCTCCCTGTGGCAGTCTGTTGTTCGTGGAGCTGCTGGGAGGGTAACCCCTGCTATGATTCACGAGCCTTCACGAGTGTGGTTGGACTCTTAGTGGCAGTGGTATGAAATATGCATGGTGGTAGTTCTTGTTTCGTCCGACGAGCAGCCGCTCCGGGGATGAACAGAACACTTAGTTCTATAACGTTCCCTATGGAGTGGGGTAGTTGACTGCGACTTTCCTAATGATCAAATTTACACCTTTAACTAACGAAAAATACAATTGCTCTCTGTGTACCACCCACCAATAAATATCAATAAATTGACTTTTTTTATCAGAACTTCAAAGTACATTGCAGTTAACAGACCCACTTTGTGAATTTATATGTTGTGGCGATATTATGTAACTTATAAACGATAGACCAAAATTTCTCGCTGTTTACCACCCCACCAAATACGAATAAATTGGCTTTTTTATCAGAATTTCAAGGTACATTGCAGTTAACAGACTCAACTTGGGAATTTATATTTTGTGGCGATTCTAACTTAACGATAATACGATAGATCAAAAAATAAACAAAAATGTTAGTATAAAAATATTTTGTGTGAAAATGTATTATGGCATTTAATAAAATATCAAAACAATGAAGAAAAGTAAGCTAGTGTACAGATCACAACATTGCAGTGCGCGCTCAAAATAGACAAGTTAACTCTTGTATATGTAATTACACAACAAAATATCTGACCATTATGTACAGTCATTATCGCAGCAACAATAGGTATCTGTCCTACTAAAGAAAGATTTAAAGACCTCGAGACGACCGCGACGCCTTATTATTTAGATAAAAAAAAAATAAGTGATATTACAGTTAAAACAAATAAAACGGAATTAACTTTTAACGATTGATTGTCCGATTTTATTATATTAATCAATCATAGATAAGTTATATCTATAATTAAAAGTAAAGACTTTTTGATTCTACATTAATTTAATTGAGCGCGATAGGCCTATTTCGTCTTGTTAGGGCATTGACTAAGCTAGTCAATGCCCTAACAAGGCGAAATAGGCCTATCGCGCTCAATTAAATTAATGTAGAATCAAAAAGTCTTTACTTTTAATTATAGATATAACTTATAATGGAATTCTACCAAATAAAAACTTCATCGATAATTAATCATAGATAACTTTGAAAACATATAAAACTCAAATTCCAAAATAACAAAACATCGTTGAATAAAAAAGACATGAATAAATGATGAAATAACAAATATGGTTAAAAAACTCTATTGTGTACATATTTAAAAGATGGTTAAGAGATACAACGAATAACGTCTTACGGTTGGAGTTTACTAAATTTAGAAATAAAATAAACAAGCATATTATATTCTACTAAAAAACAGAAAAGAAATTGAAGATTTGAAAGGTAGCAAAAAAAAGTTGTGGAAAAAATAAATTAACTTCTTGGAAAAAGTAGACTTGATGGATGATATTATAATTAAACATATGAAATAATTGGAGAATTCAAAATACCTTTGTAATATGTTAGGTAATACTTTTGTCGATGAAATTAACTCGATTAAACAACAATATAATACAGCTTTTTTAGACAGAAATGTATAAGCCAACACAGCTGAAATATCTATGAGATACAAACCAATCTTATCACAAATTGTCAAAAATATTTGAAAATTTGGATAGTAAGTCACCAGAGTACGACCAAATAAGGATTGATGATCTAAAATAAATAAGTCCCGCATTGGCCAAATTAATTAAACTTTGTGTATGCAAAGAAATGATGATCTTAAAATCTCAACAATACGACCAATTTTCAAAAACGGCACTCACAAAGAATTTACAAATTACAGGCCCATAGCGATCTTATCGAGCATCGATAAAATAATCGGAAAGGCAATTTATTGGGTACCAAATATCCAACTGTCGATAGCGATAGTATGTAATTGAAGAATACGTACCAAACTATTAACAAATAAACACAAATTAATAAATATTTTAAGATATTTGTTTTCTACATAAAACATGTAGGTACGTATGCCAGGACAGGATAGTATGAAGGTCAGTCTTTTTTTCCTACCCAGAATATGAAAACAGCATGATGGTATTCATATATGATGGATATTAAGTATTATGAGTCCCCGTAGGTATTTTATTTTATTTATTTGGGAAAACGTTCAGCATAACAATCTTAAAAATATGGAAATTATTTTATACATACGCCAAGATTGTTTCCTCGAATTAACAATCATATATTGCCTAATTAATACAAAAACAGTTACACACAAAAAAATGAGAAAAATAAAGTATTAAAAATTATCTAAATTACAAAATAAGACAGTTATAAAAAGACGAAGACAGCATTAAACGTTAAATTAAAGCATTAAAAAAATCAACATTAAGAAATATTATAATATGAAACTGTTATAACAAGACAAACACAGCACTAAGCGTAAAGAATGCAAGTAAATTAGGGAAAAGGGAAAAAAATAAAAATGAGGATAGGAATAGGGAATATGTCACAAAGTTCGCCTACCCATACTTGTCCTGTATCGACCTTCGATAAACATCATAGTTCATATTATTATGGAATATGCCGATGTCCGCAAAATTGTTATTTTATTGTCGACAGATTATGATGAAAGGAGAGTTTGTCAATAATTTGTTCGACAGAATGGTATATGAAATACTTCTTCTGGTCGCATTTCCTGGAACTTTTAATGAAATGTAACCAATTACTTCTGCTGAACAAAGATTGGTCAAATATAATTTTTCGGCTCTCCGAGGCAACCAGTTAATAAAAATGCATATATTCCGAGTAATTTGAGAACTGTGCGCTCAGTCGTTATACAAGATGTTTTAGGAACTTTTTTTGCACACTTTTTAGTCTTGTTACGGATGTTTGAAAAGTTGGACTACAAATAGGAGTACAAACTTCTAGATTCTACAAATAGATCACTTTGAAAATTAAAACAGTCTATAAGTGATCGTATTCGTAAGTATACCTTCATTTCTTCGGCGTACGCAATGTAAAGAGAGTTGTCAAATCATTTGAAAATGTCATATGTGTATATATGATGTTGAATAACAATGGTTCAAGATGTGACCCTTTGGGTACACCGAAGAAATGAGGAAAGTTGCAGACCTATAATCTCCAGTTTATACCGACTGAGTTCTGTTTTCTACATAATGGACAAGCCGATCGCCGTGTATACCAACCAGGCTTAACATTTGAACCAAGATGATGTGGTCGACTCTGTCGAATGCCTTTGAATAATCTGTGTACATATATTGGATCTATCTGATGTCCGTCTTCAAAGCAGCTGGCTAAATATTCAGTAAATAGGATTAAGTTTGATAAAACTGACCATTTTCTCAAAAAACCGCTCTGCTGGTCTTTTATTTTCTTTAGATCTGATTCATATTTTTAAAATATGGTTATTTTTTGTTAATTTTATTTATATGTCTAAAAATTGGAAATAAATAATTTCATTTCATTTCATATATTTGGATATCGTGGTCTTTTATATATCGTTAGGTATATCAGATATCGTTATTAATTTGGTCATTAGCCTTACAAATTGTATGTAACGATATCGTCACTAAAAACTTTTTTATAAAAATTGTTAAAAAAGTATGAGATGTACTATTAAAATATTCTTTTTTTTATAAAAAACTAAATTATCAAGTTAGGGTGTTTTTTTAAACTTTGTAAATATAGGCAGTTAAACACACAAATTATCATATAAAATGTTTTTCTTAATAATTTTTTTAAAGAAACTCTGGAAAATTTAATAAAAAACGTGATATTGTATTTTTGTATATTTATACCAATTTTCAGCGTTCTAGCTTTTATAATTTTTGAGATATATGGAAAAATTAAATAATTTTATGATTTAAGGAATACCTATATGAAAAAATTAAGTTAAATTTTATAAGTTTATAACCCCTGACTAAAACAAAAAGATTCTGAGTATAAAGCTTTTGTAGGCCTGTTTCTTTCTATATATTCTAAAATTTTAGGCTCTGTGCATTGAGCGAATCAAAAGTTATATGGGGACATATTCACACACAGACACACTTTATGTTCTACTTCGAATTCTGAGTAAATCCATATATTATATAGAACATAATTATATGCTGCTAAGCCTATAAGTTGTAATATATAGACTCTGCACACAAATCACGCGTATCTTAGCTTTATACTTTGCCGACATGTTAAGAGCTATAAATTTTTCTTTTGAACAAATCGACAGTTGGAATAAAGCACCTGTGAATTTTCCAATGTACATAATATTATGTACATAGTATTGGTAGGGAGGTAGGTATGTTGAAATTAGAATCTCGGAGAAATGATAAAATATTCTTCTTGTTAAATAAACGATGAAATATTCCACCTCTCAATTTATATTCGTCTCCTTTCATCTGAGCTGTTCCAGAAATCCGCTGAATATTTGAGGGAACACCGATCTTCTTTCACTTGGAGACCAAATCGATTCCACCCAAAGATTTCATCACATTTTCCATTAAATCTCTTAAATATCAAAATCGGTTTGAAGCCTTTCTACTCTCTCTCTCTCCCTCTTTCTCTGATTAGCTGAAATATGATTAGAGTACGTAGGCGGGGAGAATAGTTAGAGGAGTATTGGGTACCTACATATCTTCATACTTTAGTCCTGAGCGCCAAGTAATTCAATGTTAATGGATGGATGGAATATTTTAATAATTTATCTGCAGCTTAAGGCATTCGCATAGAGATGAGATTATTTTTATTTGATATCTAGAACAAGTGAGAGTAAATTTATAGTTTATTAAGTGTTTCGAGCTGAATATACAAATTCAAAAAATATTACACTTTGAAACAATAAAAAATCCATTATGAAATGCAAATATCTTTCCATATTAAACCAAGATATCCAAAATAAATAATTTTGATTAGCTTACTTTTCATAATTTTATATATTTGACTTTAAAGTTTTACACATAAATTTTCTTAATTTCTTTAATTCGTGTCCTTTATGTGAACGAAATCGGTCGAGGAGATATTTAAGCCCACACCCGCTCGACCATTAGTTAATGAAAATATCAAAATTCTAATTTTCAGCAATTTATGTGATATTTAGAAAATGAGAAATAAATAAATAAAATCTTCAACAAAGCATTGCATAAGAATACCTACTGTTACAAAAATAAATACTAATTATATTTTATGAAATATTTTATAAAACTTCACTCAGCAATTGTTAACTTGTAATAAATGAAATCTTATATGTTTTGAAAAAAATGTATGGTAAATTAAAAATCGTGGAAAATAAGATATGCAAATCGTTTATTTGATCAATAACATAATTTATCACAGTCCATGAGTTTATTTATCATTAGGTGACTTGAACTTTAACTACGATTAGGTAAGATTTTAAGATAAAGTGTACTTTTAAAATGTTTAAGCTTATCTTCTATATTCTGTCGTGTCATTTTGGGTTTTCTTCAAGTTTGTAATTACGCGATGTAGCAAAAATCTCTCGATGCGATAGACCTTAATTTATTTTGACTACCAACTGAAAATCTCCATTATACAGCTTAACATTTTACGTTTATTGGTACTTTTGACATCTCTTTAAAAATGGGTCGTTTTCAAGATTTGATATAATGCTATTCATCATTAATATTATGTTTGTTGTTTTGTAAATAGTTTTAAACATATTCTCATACTTTATCTTAAAATAGGAACATAGATTTTCAAGCAAAAATTTCTTCAAATGTATATATCTGCTTAACTTTAAGTTTTTGGCGAATTATGTGACAAGGTGAATTAGATTTTTGACTCGATTAATGTATGGATGATTGGACATCTTAAATGTTTATTTAAATAAATATAATATAATCTGATAAAAATGTACCTCTAGAAATATATTAACAATTCAATTTAATATTTTGTTCGCATGAAACTAATTAACTATATTGTCATACTCGAATATTCTTCCTGAAAAAGTTTCCTCTCAACTTTTCATAGATAAACACTCTTGTACTAAAAACGTTTTATCGATGTAACTTTACCATAAATATATTTATGAACTAAATACCTACAACATATACCAAAGTGAATGTATAATATAATTTAATATGATTTCACACTTTACGGCAATAAATTAGATTTTCCCCAGCGACCTATTATTCATATTTTATCGATGATCGTGTGGGAATTTTATACAAGCAAAAATATTATTATTTTGCTAAAGTTGTAATTAAACAAGACTTGTATTAAATGTATGTAAATACATTAGTACATTAATAACAAAATATTAATAAATAACCCTATATTGCGATAGTATATGTAATATGTAACATACATATATTATGTAAACATGAAAATAATACAAGACTGATAAATGTGGAATTACAATTAGAGATCGGCGAAGGAAAAGTTGGCACGACCAACTTTTCATCAATGGAATTTTGAAAGATGGAAAACGTAAGAAGTAAGAATAATAGAAGAGCGTGTATGAGACAAAGCATGGATGTGAAAGTAGCGTGAAATATATCTCAAAAAGAGAGAATAGTCTGGCGTTCGATTCTATCTACCTACCCCAAATAGGGAAATGGCGTAATGGTATGGTGGTAATTATAAAAATATACTATCCTAAAAACTCAATTAATGTACAAAAATTGAAGCTCTCTAATCCATTTGAGATCCTATAAATGATTAGTTGGCTGTTGGTTGTAACGGCGCGGCGTACTTAACTTGGACATGGCCATAAACGGAAAATGTCTTAACTCCCCAATATCTTGGTGATCATGAAAAATAAAATTACAGTTGGTAAAGATGAGAAAAGAATAAATCAAAAACAAAATTTCTACCGAAAAAAAAGAATTAAGATTTTTTTAATGGATCTGTCGAATATTTTTTTAATTACATAGGTATACGCAAACATTGGATTTTGTTAATTTATCTTTCATTGTTTACAATGGAGAAGAACTTACACCATCAAATACCTTCAAATTTCTAGGCGTCCACCTGGACAACAAACTATCGCTGGAAATGCAAATCTCAAAAACTGTTAGCTCTTGTTTCTTTCATCTGAGGCAATTGAAAAGTATCCGCCGGAGCTTACCCAAAAACGAAGCTAAAACGCTTATTAATGCATTTGTGGTGTCACGGCTGGATTACTGTAATGCTATTTATGCGGGTTTGCCAAAGTATCAGCTTGATAGATTACAAATAGTTTTCAACGCAGCTGCGAGGTTGATATATGGAGACGACAATACATGTCACATAACACCTCTTCTTAACGAACTGCACTGGTTGAGATGTCAACCAGTGCAAGGCGGCTTACTATGATCGCGGTTTTAGTGTGAACGGGCCTTTAAAATGGAATAAATTGCCTCTTGACAAACGTGGAGCTCAGAGCATTGACACCTTCGGTAAACTTCTTAAGACTGCCTTGTTTCGTAGAGCCAACAGATAAGCTATAGCGCCCTTGGAGTGATCTTGTATCACTAAACGGCGCTTTATGAATTTTAATTATTATTATTAATTAAACCAATTTCTCAATAGATTGCGTTACAAAACGGTTTTTTCGTTACTTAACAGATGGCAATAGTAAAAATAAATTATTTTCAAATGAATTGTTACACACTATTCAAATATATAGAACTTTCAAAAATTACATTGATAAGGGAACTCAATAAGAAGGCATAATTGGTGAAACGTTTCGCAAGCGCATAAAGTGATCACGTAAACCAGCCGCTGACAGTTCGTAAGCCCTGTTAGTGCCTTGAGTTCCTGGTTCTTCAATAATATCCCAAATTTTTCTCTATTGAGATGATCAAAGTTTGTCAGTAAAAATACCATTCATGGTTCTGTTTTTTTATTCCCTTTAATTGATGCTCACAATGAAAAAAAAACAGTGTGATGCAATTGGCAGTGGGTTTAAATGTTTTGTGTTTGTGCAAACATCTGTTTCAAATTGAGGGCAACACAATGTGTAGAGGGATGGTAAGTGAGGGGGGGGGGGGGGGGGTCGTTCACAGAAAAGCTGGATCAAATATTCCATTCAAACCCTTAAAATAAAACAGTTTAATATATTAAATTAATATTTAACCATTATTCTTGTTGTACTGATAATATCGGTGGGTTTATTTCCATTTGACAATATCATATAATCTACCAGAATATTGTGAAGGATTCATAATGTAAATGTTATAATCAGGACATTGATATGTAGCGCTCAATTCTCTTTTCCCATCCTGTAATGAATACAACATGATGGAATAAATATGTACCGAAATAAATACATTGAGATAAAACATTGAAACGTTTTGTATAATTATAATATTATGTTTTATAGTAATATATTTTCTTAAAATATCTACGACTGGATAATATAAAATATGAAGTGAAAGACATTCTTACTCCACGAAGGATGATTAAAAATGTAATCTTAAATTATCATTCAAAGCAAAACAAAGTCCCTTTAAATGAAGTGAGAGGTAAAGTAGAAAAGCTTCTTATATTTTAAGATAATGAACATTTTTCTAAGAATTATATTTCGCTTTGTATTTTTAGCTTTGAAAAACCTTTTAATTATGACAAGAATTACTATTTGGTATTAAATTTATATAGGGGATTTTTTTAGAAAATATATTACCAATTATACGGACAGTGTATATTATGTAATAAAATTAATGTACCTATTCATCATATTAATTCAATATTTTTACTAAGATTTCGATTTGAAAAATAGTAAACAGTTTATTAACACAACAAAAAGAAATATGCATACATACATACCATCACGCCATGTCCCTCACGGGGTAGGCAGAGAGAACCGAACGCCACATTTTTCTATCTTGACACGCATTCATCGCCTCATCAACATTCATACATCGTTTTATACACGTTCGTCTGTTGTTCACGCTTCTTACATTTCCATCTTTCAGAATATCGTTTACATGGTCGTGCCATCCTTTTCTTGGGCGCCCCCGACCTCTTATTCCATTCTATCTTTGAAATATCTTTATTTCAAATTCGATTTTTATAACGAGAGAGGACATTTTTACTAAGAAGGCATAATTGGTGAACGTTGCGCAAACGCATAAAGTGATCACGCAAACCAGCCGATGACAGGTCCTAAGCCCTGTAGGTGCCTTGAGTTCCTGGTTCTTCTATAGTATTCCAACTCGTCTCTATTGAGATGTTAAAAAGTTTGTCAAAAAAATATCATTTGACTCCCGACAGGGAAAAAATCCAATGTTTGCGTATATTCAATTGAAAAAAATATTCGATTAATCTTGTAACAATAAATAGAGTATTTAAAATACATATATGACAGTAAATTACTTATTACCTATATAAACAAAAATGAATGTTACAATTACAGAAATCGAAACAACGCTATGCCGTACGTCCGCCTTCAATTATATACAAATTTCTCCTTTGCTGTGAATATGCAGAGGAGAAATTTATTTAAATTCATTTCTCACGCAAATATTTATTTATTTTATTTATTTATTTATTAACTGGCTTGCTACTACATTTTTATACATTCATATGAAAAAGAAAAATAGATAAATAAAAAATATAAACAATACAAAAAAGTAACCACGACAAAAGAGACAAAACAATAAAAGTAATAACAAAACTAATAACAAAAAGTAAATAAAACAAAAAGTAAAAAGAAAATGATTAAACAAAAAAAAAAAAAAAAAAAATAAAATAAAAATATTAACAAAAAAACAATATACCTAATTAAAAACAAAAGAAAAAACAAAAATAGAACAAAAGTTTCTAGAATTGCTTCTCTGGGTTGGATACACTGGTTCGCCACTCGCCACTTGCGCAGGGTGCAAGAAAGTGTTTATTATTATAGTCTCTCACTCCCACACTTGTACTGTTTCATTCGCACACGTCAGTCAAATATCTCATAATAGGTACAAATATATTAGTACCTACTTACTTAACGTGCATAATGTGCATATATTTAACCTTTACCTATTATATGTACTTCCCGATATTGTTACACGATATTGGAAACCAATACTAGGCACCATCTATCGCAAATTTTAATAAGCATCGAGCAATGGTGAATGATGGCACATTGCGATAATTAAAAATTGGCATAAAGACTTATTAAAGTCACAGCACGAACCGTCTGTGATTTTTAGTGGCGTGTCGTGGGATTTTAATGAAATCGTGAGAAGAATGGTGGTGGAATATATTTTGGAATAATTTTTTTCGCCAAATCTGTTTTTAGGCTCGTCGGAGCGCTCGTCTGTCATTCGGTGACAAATGGCAATCATGCTCCATCCCCTTCCCACTCATGGTCGGGAGGGTTGGGATGGAGGGAGATGGAGAGGGACAGACCCCAGGGGTGGACAGTAATTGGGGCGCGTTGTTCTCTGCTAAATACTTGTTTTCTTTTTCTCCCAAAAAAAAACGTCCATTTGAGATGTTCCCTGGCGCGTTTTCCTTTAAATTGAAATTCCAATGAGCTAAGAAATTCTCTGTTTTGTATTTATGTATTTTTTTATTTGGAAAACGAGAATTATTTGCTTAATTAACGAAATATATTTAAATTTCTCAACTGATGGCTTCAATCTTATACGGAATTAACCTTTTTGTATTATTTTTTCTTCATAATTATTTTCTTGCGAGAACTAATTGGGTGTATAAAGGCCAAAGTAATTTGTCTGTGTGTTTTTTTTAATATGAATGTGCCATTTAATTTATCTTGATTATAATTCGTGTATTGACTATCGCAATACATTTCATTTACACGATGTACATATTTGTTTGTATATTTAAGGGACTGAAATAATCTCTTAATGATATTATATTCTAAAATGAAATGAAGAGTACCTACCCGGGTTTAGTATCCAACAAGTAATTGATTTTTTGTCGTGAAGGTGGGCAGTTTTAACATATGTACCTACCAAACAAGCAAAAAAACTCAAATTTTCTTTCGACGCACCCCACCTGATTTCTCAAGTTATTTGCTGATAACTAAGTATAACATGAGAACTTGCTCTGGGGGGGGGGCTACTCTTGCCTTAATCTTAAAAATGTATAAATCAGTACTCCATCATAATCTAATTTTAATCTTTATCTTTATTAAATCATAAAAAAATGTTAAAAAAAACGTTGAGTATGAAAATTTTGTGTAAATTAATATTATAATTAAAATAATTTAACCTCAATGATTGCTAAATTCTGAAGCTGATCTCAATCAATTTCATGAATAGCCGTGCAGATAACATTTATTACTTTCCAATTATGTGGAGTAGTGGGGAGTCATAATTTAATTATTTATTTTTAGGATATTTCTTCATCAATTTCTCAACGGATATCATGTGGAGAGTGCACACTGAAAGTTTCATCGTAATGTGTTTATCTGTGTCCTCTCTAAAGCTTAAACTAAAGGTTTCTTAGGTTTCTGATTGACTTCATATCGATATCATAATATCTACATGTAAAGTGCATAGACTTAAGAGCTGATTTGTTTTCCATAGACATCCTTTAATTTCTTCTCTATGATTTTATCTGTCAAAACGTTCAAAATTCTCTTTTGTAATTGATTTGATTTTAAGGAATAATTTGTTTAGGAAAAGAAATGTACATCATAAAAATACAATGTTCAATTGCTATGTAATGGTGAGTTTAGTGTTGGCCACAACCCACTAGTTTTAAATATAGATAATACTATAAAGGTAGGTGAATATGAACTTTTATATTATTAATCTATACCACACTTAAGTTTTTCGTATTTTTTCGAAAAAATATAGCTAGTGTGTCAACAAAATATTTTCAAAAGTGATTTAGCATCTCATTAAAGTAACTTATAGAAATGAAATATCGTGGAAGTTGATTAAAACACTAACATACATACGATGGCAAAAGAAACACCAAATTAATCTATTCGGAACCAATAATTTGTCCAACAAAAAACAAGTAAAGATAAAACAAATATGTACGCAAATAACAATATACATATAATAGGTATGTTTGTACATAAATTAAATAAAAAAAAAATAAAAGGAAATAATATTATATTTCCAAATATATTTCCAGAATGATACTACTCTCTTTATAAAATGAAAAATTTGTTTAAAAAAATTGTAAAAAAAGAATAGAATGAGTATCAAGTTGTTTTACACAATACTATTTGTAATATTATAGGTGAGTTGTATGTGGAAGGATTGAAGACAAATAGGTATACAAAGTGTGTCCAAGAGACATATCTATTCAAATGACCAATATTTGTCGGCCTTCGTGGCTCAGTTGGTTGGGTATCTGACTGCTGATCCAAAGGTCTCGGGTTCGATTCCCGGTGGAGGCACAGTTTTTAATTGTCTTTTCAGTCTGGATCTGTGAGACGATTCATATCGTAAGTCTCCAGAATGTGGCAACTTGTTATTGGGTGCGTGTTAAATAAATATTTGAAATATGACAATTGCGGGCATGGCTTGACGGAAAGTAGCAGTCGGAGTTGGTGCGAGCTGCAGGAAGGAGTTGGTGCCGTTTGTTGTATCTGATTGTAGTGCCCCGTCCCTTCTGCCAGTGGTGTGACGATTGACGTCGGGACGCGCCGTCATTATATTATTTTTTGTAGAGCAAAGTATGATGAGAAATCAATCGACTGTACTCGAAGGCTTCGCGAACCGAATCTGCTCTTCGACTTGAATGATCTCTTAGAAAACATTGAACCTTCGAAACGTCTTCATTTTGTTTTTGTGGGAGGTGGTTGAAGTCTCGGTGACTGCAAGTAGACCGTCTTAAGGACACCGTTGTTTGCGCTTTATTGTCCTCGGAGTCTCGATCAAAAAGATCATGACGGAGTGGTTTAGGTACTCTTACAGAAACTCTACCACACATGTATTTAAAAAGCTAGATTTGGACATATTATTCTGATATTAATTTGGAGACTTGGTAAAAAAAATTGTTGAATGAGTTTCTCTTTCGTTGAAGGTTTCAATTTATAACATTAAAAAAATTATGCACATGTTATCTTCTTTGAAATGAATGATGTTGAATGAATCTGTAGTTTAAGAAAAAAATATACTCAAGAAATAAATCAAAGTAGTGTTTAATATTGCAAATTTAAAAAAAAATAGCAATTATGTGGTCATTTGAAAATTATTTCGGCAGAGCATGGAATAAAAAGGCGTAAATGTGTGAGCAATATCGTCTTTTTCTATTGCCCTAGGAAAAGACAATTAATGCGAACCTTTGCACAAGAAATATCCTATACCTATAGATATTTCTGGCGAAACAAACATACCTAAATGCATATCTATTTAGGTATCTAACTCAAATAGAAAACAAGCACAATAAGTACCTATAAAAAGTCGTCAATCCCTGAATAAACCTTATTTTGACACCGTACAATTTTAAATCACAAAACTCAATTTTCGTGAACGTGAGTGCATTTAGAATTGAGAATATTTTGAAACAGAGCATATTCGAGTTTGTAAGTACCTACCTACCTATATGTATTATGTACCTACACCAAATTGTTAACACGATTTTTTTCATTTAGGTATTTTATTTTACAAATTATATTTAAAATAATCGATTAAGAATTTTTGATTGATTCATTGAAGTAATTGTTAGTTATTTATGAAATACCTACTAGCGAAACCCGGCAGACCTTGTGTTGCCTGTGTGTAATTATAAATGGTTGATCTTCATGCAATCTGAAATTTACAATTATAAATTCTTTCCTTCAGTAGGTAGGTACTTCCCGTCCTTTCAGTGAAGTTTCATTGTAATCGGAAACGGTTAAGGAGCACATATGTATGTACCGTACCTACAAAAAACCGTACAATTGATTACATACAATAATTATTTTTTAGTAATTACATATTTATATAAAAATAAAATTAACATTTTTTTTACCTCGTTTGAGAAATATTTTTTTTGAATACTTAATACAAATTCGAACTTCATAAATTGAATCGAATCGTTCGTAATAAATCGAATCTGTGAAAAAACGCCGTTTTATTTTATTTGCTAATTTTTAAATAGATTTCTTCTCTATTCAAAAACTATACAATTATAAATATAAATAAAATTTTATTTATCGATCGAAAATTTTGTCGGCCTTCGTGGCTCAGTTGGTTTGGTATCTGACTGCTGATACAAAAATCTCGGGTTCACTTTCCGGTAGAAACACAGTTTTTAATTGTTTTTTCAGTCTAGATTTATGAGACTATTAATATAGTGAGTCTCCTTCTTCTTCTTCTTCTTCCGATGGCTCTACAGCCCATATCGAGCCTTGGCCTCCATCAATCGTCGCCTCCAACTCCTCCTGTTTACCGCTGCTGTCCTCCAGTCTGCCACTTGCAGTAATTGTTCCGCATCCCTTTTCACTTCATCCTCCCATCGCAGCCTGGGTCTGCCGACCTTTCTTCTTCCACCCGGATGTCCCACAAGGATCCTCTTGGGTGCCCGTGATGACGGCATTCTCTGTACATGCCCAGCCCATCTCAGCCTGCTCAGTCTAGCATGTACAGAGAGCCTAGGAGTCTTATAGATGCTGTATATTTCATCATTATACCTTATTCTCCAAGCTTCTCCATCATTCATGGGTCCCAGTATTTTCCGTAGCACTCTCCTCTCAAATGTATCCAGCATCTCTGCGGATCTTGCTGTCATAGTGAGTCTCCAGAATGTGGCAATTTGTTATTGGGTGCGTGTTAAATTAATATTTGACATAGTACCTGTTAGTTGCCCGAGAAGTAATGTAAAATAAAATAAAATAAATTCTTGATGGAACTATCTAACGATTGTTTTTTTAATTTTTGAAAAAAAACATTAAAAATAAAGAGTATTTTTTATAATACCACTATTATAAGTACAAATATTTTAAATAAATGACATTAAATTGTTAACGCCAACTTAGTACTTTTCTTCTTTTATTTGGGGTCGGCTCTGCTGGTCATTAACCTCTAAGTCCTTCTGTCCTCCGACCGAAGCCCTGCCTGGGTCCCACCTCTACGCTCTTTGTTCTTTTAATCATACATATTATCCTGTGACAGTCTCATAAAGATAACTAAGAACCCAACATAATAATTCTAATTATATTAAATTCCTTCTCTATTGTAACATTTAGCTATGTAGGTATGTATGTAGGTACCTATGTATGTGAAGCGATGTAGGTATAATATTAAGAATTAATGTTTGTTAGGTTGGTAATATAATATTATGAGCGAGCAAGTGAGTAACTTGACAACATCAAATTATTAGAATATATTCAGAATCGGTGACAATACTCTCAAGTAATGAATTCATAAAGTATGATTACGCAATTTGTCTCTAGAAATGTGAACAATACATCTCTCTCTCTCACTGTATGATAATGTGTGGAATATTATAATTAAGGAGACTTAATTTGATATAACATTTTCACGATGTATATTAATTTGGCATAAATGTTTCTAGTTATTCACTACAATTTCATACATTTCACAATTCGTCGCGTGCCAAACTCTAATTGATGCATAATATTATTTTAATTTTATTACATTGGAATGAGAAAATTACATACCGACATAATTACATGAAAGCAGACGAGAGATATATCATGATAGACAAATATTATAGCCAATCGAATATTTAAATTTTCTACATAATATACATATTTTTGTAGCTGTTATACATACATAATATAATAACAATTATTTCGAATATATTATTTGCATATACAAAATAACAGTGTATCAATAGACGACGTTAAAAAAAGTTTCCTTCGTTACTTCATAGATGGCGATGGCGATGGCGTTTTTCAGCTTATTTTCAAACTATCAGTTTCTCATTATTAAAATATATAGAACTTTCATAAATTGAATTGATAAGATAACTCAGTAAAAGGCGTAATTGATGAACGTTGCGCAAGCCCTTAAAGAGATCATATAAACCAGCCGATGACAGGTTGTTAACCCTCTAGGCGCCTTGAGTTCCTACATAGTTCTCCTATAATATTTCAACTTCATCTTGAATTTTGTCAAAAAAATATTATTTCGATATATTTATGTAATACTAGTGAACCCCCGGCAAACTTCGTATTGCCTGTATAATTAAAAATGTTCCTTCATTACCACCCGTCGTTTCAGACCCTTCAGTACCTCCCGTCCCTTCAGTACTTCCCTTCCCTTCAGTACCTCCCGTCCCTTCAGTACCTCCCGTCCTTTCAGTACCTTCCGTCCCTTCAAAACCACACATCCCTTCAGGCCCTTTAATACCTTCAGTACTTTCGTCCCTTCAGGCCCTTCAGTACCTCCCGTCCCTTCAGGCCCTTCAGTACCTCCCGTCCCTTCAGGCCCTTCAGTACCTCCCGTCCCTTCAGGCCCTTCAATACCTCCCGTCTCTTCAGTACCTCCCGTCCCTTCAGTACCTCTCGTTCCTTCAGACCCTTTAGTACCACCCGTCCCTTCAGGCCCTTTAGTACCACCCGTCCCTTCAGGCCCTCCAGTACCTCCCTAACCTTCATTACCTCCCGTCCTTTCAGTACTGGGAAGACCTGCGAAGAGATGAAAGGACACTTGGACCTTCTTTTTCCAGGATTCTCCAAATTCATAGGTAAAATGAACAAATACACGATAAAGAAGAAGAAGAAGAAAACAGTTTAAATCCAGAAACCGTCCTGGAAGACCTGCGAAGAGATAGAAGGACAGTTGGACCTTATTCTCCCAGGATAGTCCACCTTCATAGGTAAAATGACCAAACACCCGATGAAGAAGAAGAAGAAGATAAAAATTTTAATCCAGAAACCATTCCGGGCATACGCTCAACAATTCATCAAAGTTTCATTGCAATCAGATGAACGGTTCCCAGGATAGTCCACCTTCATAGGTAAAATGAAGGTGGATGAAGAAGAGGAAGAAGAAGAAGACATTTTTTTTAATCTCGAAACCATCCCGGGCATACGCTCGACAATTCACCAAAGTTTCATTGCAATCGGATGAACGGTTTAGGAGCGCATTCAACACATACATACATAGATACAAACATTGAAATTTATAATATAGATGTATGTACATAGATACGCAGCATACTTACTTATGCAGCTGTCTCTATCCACTGCTGGACATAGGCCTCTTTCGTATCTCTCCATGCCTTCTACATCCAGCACCAGCCTCTACCTCTTTATATCATCGAACAATTTCGTAGGTGGACTTCCTGTGCTTTCCTTATCTTCTTTTTTATCTTCTTTACTTCTGTTCCTATAAAACAATCAAATTTTCATCCCTTTGGTGTTTTTTCAATGCCAACACGTATCGTATAACTTATAGATAACAATGCAAAGAATATTTTTGATGATACATATGTCCAATATTATCTAGGTACTGTTACATAATATTGTATTCACTCTAGGGAAACTGTTAGACTGGCAATCCTTCATAAATATTACGTAGGTACATATATATATAACATATTTCGGACACATTGGTTCCCAATAGAATAGACAACATCACATCAAGGAATCAGTTCTCTTTTCTCTCTGACTCTGATCAAGTCCATGTAAAGAAGTATAGAGAAACTTGATTAACCTTACTTTTGTGTATAAATTAAATATTTATAAAAATAAAAAAAACACAGTTTTAATTCACAGATGAGTAAGAATTTAATGATCCTAAGCGCTTTCGCCGAACACAGCCAGCATCCTCAGAGGCAGAAATCAAACTGAATATACAAATCAACTGAATATTTAGATGGGTCGGTGGCAGAGCGGTTAGCGCGCTGGGCTAGTAATCCAGTGGTCGCGAGTTCGAATCCTGCCTCGACCGATTTCGTTCACCTATAGCACAAGCATTTATTTGCTCATTTTAGGGAACGTAGGAAGATGTATATGTACTTGTTCAACACGGAAATATTCATTTTTTATATAAAAAAAAGTAAAATATTGTGTTGATGGAGTGAATGGGAGGGGTGCGGGGACCGAGGTGTTGCAGACAAAACTATTAATAATACATATTATTACATAGCTGGCAAATTACAGTATGGTCGGCTAATACAAAGTTCTGTTATTTGCATTGTTGTTGTGTTCTGTTATTTGTTGTTTACATTGTTATATTATAAGTTTTTGGTGATGCCAAGATCATTCCATATTTTGTTAAAACATCTGATCTTTGGCTTTTTTCATTTTAATCTCAACTTCGCAACCACTAGAGGAACACAAACTCATGCAAAATTTCTAGCTATATTATTCCTGGTTAATATATTTGATAAAGTTTAAGTTTCTTGTCTTTTATTGAAAATGTTGGTACCTATATTTACTAAGAGTAAGTTTCATTTTCATTCAAGATTTGCTTATATTCATTTGATTATATCTTGTGAATTCAATAGACTGTCGAAATGAGTCATTTTGAATTAGAAAATGGATAAATATTTATTCGTGATAATGTAAGTAAAATAATAATTGATCATAGTAGATACCTATATAATATGTATTGTACAACCACGAGAAACCAAACAATTCCACGCTAAGGGAGCAGAGAGCGCGACGGAATAATGTTTCAAGTCAATTTAACGCAAAATAACAACAATTAACAACTTCATCCCGAGTTGAGCTTTCTTAATTCAAACTATGTTTGTTTGAAATTAATTTAAAGTCTTATTTAGTTTGACGAGCGCTATACAAATGCCTATATTGTGTGTAAGTAGGTAATATATAAATATCTACATAAACTGTCGCACGAAGGTTCAAAATATGAACATACCATATTTTATGTCGGCCTTATTTGGTTAGATAATATCTGATTAGATGCTGAACGAGATGTCACGGTGTGGATTCCTGTTGGAGACATCCTCGTCGTCATGTGTGCCTCTAGTTCGCCTCGATGACTGTCAGTTTTGCGCAACGTCACGTCAGTTCTTGACACCTATGCTATGATCAATCTTCGCAACTTCATCCAACTACCGACTTTTTATCCTTCCAATTTTCCTTCTTCATCCCCATTTCTCCATTCAAAACCGCCTTTGGGATGTTTCCATTATTTGCACATCTCTAAGTCTTCTAATCATTATCTCATGGTTGAATCTGATACACCAGTCTCCATTGTCACAAATTGGGCTACAGGCACATCCCTTTGAAGGATAAATATCCTTCAAAGGGATGGATCCCTTTGGATCTGTCAGTCGATAAATAATATCATAGAATACATTCAAGAGATGTGTCAGAGAATAGAACTCTCTGGGAGGCATCTCACACATAGTTCTTCTGGATCACAGAGTAACAACTACCTAAAGAAGTTGGACAAAGCCAACAAAGCGGCTTACTATGAATGGTGCTTTGGTGTGAGTGGTCCTATAAAGTGGAATAAATTGTCTGTAGATGTCCATAGTGCAAAAAGTAAGAGCACTTTCTATAAATGACTGAAAACAGCTTTGTTTCATAGAGCAAATACCATTATATCAGCGCCCTTGGAATGATCCTGAATCATTAAACGGCGCTATACAAATTATTATTATTATTATAGAAATAATACACAGAATATGGAGACTTGTCATTGGGTGCATTTTAGATTAATACAAAAAAAAATACACCAATTTTTCATATATTGATAATTGTTAATTTTTATATATTTATTTTTTACTTCATGTAGAATATTAAATGTACAACGGCGGGTTATAATTACGGGCTATTGAGTAATTTTGTTTCAACCAACCAAAGCAAGTAGTGTAGTGATATGTAGGTTCATTCAATTTATAACAAAAACAAACAGAAAATTATTTCGAATATTTTAATAATTGTATATACGCAAACATGTTTCTTCGTCTTTCTATAGATGACAATGGTAAATAACATGTTTTTTAAGATAATATCTATGAATAAAATTAAAATAACTTTCAAAAAAATGGATTGATAGGCAACTCAATAAAGACATAATTCGTGAAAGTTGCGCAAGCGCATTAAGTAGTCACGTAAACCAGCTGATGACTTATGAGAAACATATGGCAAATAAGAAATGAACACATGATGAACAATGAATAACAAGCGGCTGTTCATGAACAGTCTGAATTAAGAATGATTTGTCAAAATTGACGATCAGTTTGCAACGTTGATATGTTTATGAAGAAAGAGAGAGGAGACATCATTTGTTGGTAGAAACAGAAATATAATTAAGGAGTGAGCAATGAGAGACGCATGCATAAGTTTCTCCTGTGGGGGTTGGTTGTATGTTGATGTAAGGAGGGAATGTGGGGAAGGTGGGGAGGGGATGTTGTATCAACGGAAAGGATGCATAACTCAGTTTTAAATTAATTACAACTTTGTGTGGCATCAACTTAAGTTTAATTATTTATATACTCATGGTGATACATAATTACTTCTAAATTGACGATGTTTTCAACATATAGGTATCGTGGGTAAATTTACAAAAGTAGACGAAGAAAGTAAATTGACATTTACCTGCCTTTTGAATAATTTTATACTCTTTACATATGTAGGTACTCTATTTTATAAGTTGTGGCGCCTCTGTATAACGACCACAGAAAGTACTTATCTCCGCGCAGCTTCAACGCGCACGCGTAAACCCTGACCGTCGGGTAGCCATCAGCAATAGATCCGGGGCCCTATTCTCCAATCTCGCACTATCGATGTCGTATGCAACATATTATTACTTTCGCACGATTTCTAGAATATTCTATTCTTGAGTCTCACATGCGACATAGTCGAATGAAAATCATTCGAGATTTTGACGAGTGGTATAGGACCACTCGACATTCAATGTCGCATGCAAGTCGTATGATTTTATTTTGTCAAAAATGGTCGCCATATTGCATTTACATACCGCAAGCGTCTGTATCAACAAGTATTTTCGTTATTTTGTAGTCACAGTGGCAATTCGACGAATAAGTTATTTTATCTATTTAACAGTAGGTACCTACATATAAAAATACACGGATGACGAAAACATTTTAAAACATTGGATTCTTTCACTTTGTTAATATATCTCCATTAATAAGTTTTATAATGTTCCTATTTTGTAAAGAAACAAGTTTTGTTAAATGTTCTTTTTTACTTATCACATGTCATATTGCTCCATTAATATGTTTTGTATTTGTTTGCCATTGAATATTTCAATATAGGGACACAATATTTCTTTATATTTGTCTTGTTTGTATGCTTCTGTTGTTTATTTGCAAATAATTTGTCTCTTACGTGTAAAAGTAAGAGACAAATTATTTGATTATTTGACAAATTACCAAAGTAAATTAAATTTTTATAGTTGTTTTCTGATATTTTTTATAATATTAATGACTAATTGTTCGAGAATTCAGGAAGCGTCACAATCAGTCACAATGAACACTATGTTAAATGCTTAGAAATCAATCATATAATTGCATAGAAAAAGGCTGTGTTTTGACAACCATAGAAAAAAACGGCAAAAATATGCAAGAAATGCTCAAAAAAATATTTCAAACGCATCCCAAATGCTATGTTGCCTATTCTTTCATGTGACATTTCAATGTCGAACGATTTTAATGACGAATGATTTCAAGAATAGGCTAAAAGCCGAATAATACGACATTTCATTCGACATTTTTTAGGCGACATAGTCGAATACGACATTTACTGTGCGAGATTGGAGAATAGATACCCCTGCCTGCTTCATTCGCACGTCGATCGACGATACGTCAGCTGTGTCCATTATTTATCTTTTTTTTTTTTTTTTTTTTTTTTATTTATTTATTTATTATAAACAATACAATACAATACAATGTTGATTACATACTAGAGTTAGAAGTTACATATGTTTGTGTGTGTATGTGTGTGTGTGTGTGTGTGTGTGTGTGTGTGTGAGGGTGTGTGTGTGTGTGTGTGTGTGTGTGTGAGGGTGTGTTTGTATGTGTGTTTGTGTGTGTGAGGGTGTGTGAGTGTGTGTGTGCGTGCGTGTGTGTGTGAGTGTGTGTGTGTATGTATTATTTAATGATAAGTGTTGTAAATGATAGAATACGATGAACACCTCACTAGGAAGTCCTGTGCCGAGGTGTTCATTACAACAGTTGTGTGACAGATAATACATTGTGTATATAGTTTTCGAATCAAATTATGCATTAAATTGTTATTGAGAAAAAAAATTGTGAAGCTTAATTATATTTGATTGATTGGGTGTGATTATATTATTGATTTGTTCTGAACCGGTGCTGTTTATCCATGCTGTTATGTGTTTTTTGTATTTTTGTGACGATGTGTTATGTGGTAGCAGTTTTAATGAGGTTGGTAGGCTATTGTGTAGTTTGATGGCATAGTATTTAAAGTGTCTTTGTCCATGGGTAGTTTGCAACTTTGGGATATTTATTGTGTTGGTGATGGAAGATCTTGTTGTTCTTGGAGGTTGTGTATTGTGTATAGTGGGTATGTTATGTTTAAAATGGTACAGAAGTGCAGATCTTGCATATAGTTGACGAAGTGTCATAACTTCCAGAGTCTTGAAAATTTCTGTGGAGCTTGTTCTGTATGGCACATTCAATATGCTTTTTATTATTGATTTTTGTGCCTTGCTAACTGAGTCTATTGCAATATTTGTTGAACCTCCCCAGGCCAGCAATCCATAGGAAATGATTGATTGGCATATTGCAAAGTAAATTGATCGCAATATCTGACGTGGGAAGATGTTTTTTATGTGGTTTATTAGATACAGCACTTTTTTAAGTTTGTTTGTAATGTATTCAGTGTGTGTTGACCATCGTAGATTTTTGTCAATTAAAATACCCAAATATTTGATATCATTTACTCTTTCAATACACTCACATTGACAAATGTTCAAGTTTTGTATACAAGTGTGTGATTTAATAGTAATTGGTGCATGGGGTTGTCCTCTTTCCGTTATACTATGTGTAATGTATTTAGTTTTAGATGTGTTAAGTGTTAGGGTGTTTTCATTTAACCATTTATTAACGATGCTTAGCCCTTTATCTGCTTTTTTATACACCATGTGCCAGGTATCAGCATGAAAAAGTAATGCTGTATCATCAGCAAAAGTCACAATTTCACCATCAATATCCAACTTGCACAGATCATTTACGTAGATAAGGAATAGGAGTGGTCCGAGAATACTACCTTGAGGAACGCCGTATTTAATGGGAAGTTGATTACTCAACCTCCCACCGATCCTTACCTGCTGAAGTCTATCTGACATAAAACTTTTTAACAAATCGAGATCTTTACCTTTAACACCAATTCTATCTAGTTTTGCAAAGAGTTTATCGTGTGAAATTGTATCAAAAGCCTTACTTAGGTCTAAAAACACAGAGATCACTTTTTGTTTTTTGTCCAAATTGTTCATTATATAGTCTGTGACAGTGCAAATGGCTTGTTCAGTGTTCTTGTTTTTACGAAAACCAAATTGATTGTTTGAGAGTAGATTATTTGTTTCTAGGTAATCTTGTAGTTGTTGTTTAATAGTTTTTTCCAAGATTTTTGAAAACGTGTTTAGAAGTGTAATGGGTCTATAATTATTAACATCGTTTTTTTTACCTGATTTGTAGATAGGTACAATAAGACCTTCTTTTAATTTACGTGGGAAGGTTCCGGATGTAATGCTGAGATTTATCAAATATGTAAGTGGTGAGACGATTTGGTCCTGAAGTAGTTTAATTGTTTTGGCATCTATACCGTCGGTCCCTGTCGTGTTGCTATCTTTTAGTGTAAGTATTATTTTTATTATGTCAGATTCTGAAATTGTTTTTAATTTGAAGTTTGTGTTGCATAATTGAGTTGGAATATTATAAGGTGTATAGTACGATGCATCAGATGAGTTGTTCGGACATTTTTGAGCTAAGTTGGCACCAATATCAGAATAGTGTTTGTTTATGAAATTGAGTATTGTATTCGGATTCTTTTGAAAGAATATATCTTCATTATTGATAAGTAAATTTTTAATTTCATAATCTTTATCATGACTTGTATGAGTGCTATCCCTGAGAATTGACCAAACACATTTTGGATCGTAATTAGCATCCTTAAGTTTATTTCTATAGTACAATTCTTTAGATTTTCTTATAATTTGGCTACATGTATTTCTGTATCTTTTATAATAGATCTGTAATTCTATGTTATTTGTATGTCTTTTGATTTGCTGATGTAATTTGTCGCGTTTCTTTATGCAGTTTATGATGTTTTGAGTGATCCATTTTTTAATTTTTATGTTACGATGTGATAGCGTTTTAACAGTTTTATTTGTATGAAGTTCGATATGCGTATGGAGATATGAAATAAAGTGATTGCAGGCCTCCTCAGTGGATGATGTGTTTTTTATATGTTCCCAGGATTGGTTTTGTAATGATGAAATAAGGCTGTCATAATCAATTTTCTTTATACAAATTTCTTTAAATGTTTTGTTTTGTTTTAAGAGTGACTTTAATCCAATAATTGTTGTATAGTGGTCTGTGATAGTATTTTTGTATACGAAGCTACTTAATTCTTGTTTTGTTTTAACCATTATATGGTCAATACAGGATATTGAGTTAGGGGTGACCCTGGTTGGAGTATTTATAGTACTTATAATTCCGTGTTGAAGTAACATAAGTTGATAATCAAGGTTTTGAGGATGGCCTTGCGGTAGGATGTTAATATTTAAATCTCCCGCTATGATTATATTTTTGTAGGATGAAAGTTTTTTGAGATGACTATCTAAAGAGTATATAAAAGGTAAAATGTTTTGAGAGGAGGGAGATCTATAAATTGCAAGAATACAGGTATCGCCATCAATAATTATTTGCATGCAAGTTGAATCTACCAAGAATATTTCTGATACTGAAAAATTTAGATCATTATATAAATAGACCACAACTCCGTCGTTTTGTGTAATGTTATTTGATGTATGATAAGAGGTATAGTGGGTTTTGTGTTTTTTTGTATAAGCCTTTGATATCCAGCACTCTGTGAGTATTATTATATGAAATAAAGTATTAAAGTCATTCAATAGGATATCAAGTTCATCGTAATTTTTATTAATTGATCGAATGTTTTGATTGAGTATAGAGAGAGTATGTGTGTTATCGAGAATCGCGTCACATAAGTGTGTGTCTGTTATAGTGTAATGATTATTTTCACTGTTTGAATCAATTAACGATAGTAGTTCAGCCATTCTATATTATTTTTTTGTAAAGTATAACGGTGTGTAAATGAAGTAGTTGAGTAGTATATATGTAGATACAAAACATAATATATGTGGTAATATCTCAATACATATATATAACATAATCAATATAAAATAAAGGTATATACTCCAATTACAACATCTTTTAGCATAAATAGTGAAACAATAAAATACATAAAATGGTAAAGTAATGTTGATCAAATGAAAATTAATATAGAAGTATGATATAGAGTGAATATACACAAACAAAAGTGGTAAAAACTCAGTACATATATAATATAACACAATCAATGTAAAATAATAAGATATACTCCAATAAGAATGTCTTTTAACACCAATAGTGAAACAATAAAATACATAAAATGGTAAAGTAATGATGATCAAATGAAAAATAATATAGAAGTATGATAAAGAGTGAATATACACAAAGAAAAGTGGTAAAAAATCAAGACATATATAATATAACACAATCAATGTAAAATAATAAGATATACTCCAATAAGAATGTCTTTTAACACTAATAGTGAAACAATAAAATACATAAAATGGTAAAGTAATGATGATCAAATGAAAAATAATATAGAAGTATGATAAAGAGTGAATATACACAAAGAAAAGTGGTAAAAAATCAAGACATATATAATATAACACAATCAATGTAAAATAATAAGATATACTCCAATAAGAATGTCTTTTAACACTAATAGTGAAACAATAAAATACATAAAATGATAAAGTAATGTTGATCAGATGAAAAATAATATAAAAGTATGATATTGAGTGACTATTCACAGACAAAAGTGATAAAATCTCAATAGAAATATAATATAACACAATCAATGTAAAATAAAGGGTTGTTCTCCAATAAGAACATCCTTTCACATAAAAAGTGAAACAATAAATTACATAAAATGATAATGTAATGTTGATCAGTTGAAAAATAATAATATAAAAGTATATATGAGAGAAAAGTCACAACTTGTTCATATCTGATTCGTCATTAATAATTATTGGAGCAGAACCCTCTTCCTTTCGGACAAATATGTTGCCGTGTTTAATCCAAATATATTTGTATTTTTTTGCCGCACTTATACTTTTAACTTTGGCAAGAATAAATTTCTTTCTTGGAGTTATATGTTCGGATATAAAAATGGGCTGGGGAGCATCCTTGTTTTCAATAATAATTGAAGTATTCAAATTGTCTTTTTTATTCCGAGCCTTGTATTGCCGGACGTGCGATAGAAATTCGTCTCGGTCAGGTACGCTCGCGAATTCAACAATAATTGATTTCTGTGGTTTGTGACTGGTAACATTTAGACGGCGATCTCTGTATAGCTTCAGGTTGTTGAGTTTTGAACTGTCATATCCGATCATTGATGAAATTTTTTGAACGTACTGATACAAAATGTCAGTGTTTTCGTTATGTAATACGGGGCAATTTCTGATTTCGATATTCCGTTTAAGTTTTTCGTACTGCAGTGAATCAAACCTAGATTCTAGAAAACGTATACGTTTGTTCATATTGTCGTATTCCTTTAGCTTCGTATCGATACTATCTATTCTGCACTGCAAAACCTCATTCTTCTCATTCATATTTTTGATAGATTCCTTTATGCTCTCGTTTTGAATCAGTATTTCTTTACATATATTTAGATGTTGTTCTAATTTTTCTTCAATATATTTAAATAGCGAGCTACGTAGATTTTCAAATTGCTGTGAAAATAGTTCAGATATGTTCGAATCAATTGTAATCAGTGAAGTTAAGTTATTGCTTGGTAAATTACTCATTGTGGGTTGTTTAAGTGCAGGTGAAGCATGTCTGTCCTTACAATCTTTACATAGCCAAGCATCAAGTTGTTTTGAAGTCATCTTCTTTAAAATTGAATTTGAGATTCCTACACATTCATGATGGTATGTAAAAGTACACTGTTTACACACCAAAAGTTTCTTTTTCGCATCATTTTCAAACTCATTGCACACTTTACATATTTTTGCCATTCTGTTGAATGTGTATATAAATTTATGTGAAGTTTTCTGACCGTATAACAGTGTCCAATACACTCGAAGTAGGTAAGTTGGCAAATGAAAAATAGATTATACAACAAGAACTCACTTTTTGCTGCGATCTGATGTATTTACGGTAAAAAGTACACTTTCAGAAAATACAAATTAATCACTTTAGACTATATACACAAATATTGAACTCTTATTTTGTTTTTTTTCGGTAGCTACAAAAAAGTATGACAGTACGCCTTGATAGTGACAATTATTATCTATACCTACTCATAAAATTAATATCGACCCAAAGATCGCGAACATCTGTAAAATTGTTAAGTGAATATTTATAAATTATTTGAATCAATAACGAATGTTACTCGAGTAAGTATCATTTTAATATGAAACCCATCATCACTCAATTACCTACTATTTCAATTAATTAACCGATTATTAAATTACAAATATCTTATATAGTTGGTGTATGTTGTTGGGAGGTAATTTGAAAACGCATATTAAATCGCAACCTTTTGATATATTAAATACATAATTAAATAAACCATTCCCGATACCATACAACCACCTACATATTAAGTCGTATTCTTCTTCTTCTTCTTTAGTTAGGACTGTGTCCTGTTATTCTCAGAGCTTGCTCTTGTGAAGTGGACGTCCAGCTATCCTTCCATCGTTCGGGTGGTCTTCCAGGGGGTCTGCCATTTGTTATCTCCCCATCCGCTGCCATCTTCTTATCTGCATATAAATAAAGTAGACCTGGTAAGATTGTCGTTCTGGATTTGCACATGTTTGTGCACGGCTAAATTCATGTCAGTCTGTCTGTCTGTCTTTCGTTTGAAATCTTACTATGTCAAAATCGTCAATTTTACAGTAGAGCAAAAATCTTTGTGCACGGCTAAATTCATGTCAGTCTGTCTGTCTGTCTTTCGTTTGAAATCTTACTATGTCAAAATCGTCAATTTTAAAGTAGAGCAAAAATCTTATAATATAACATTTTTATAATATAACATTTGAAACAGTATAAAAACACAAAGCCTCGCGAGCTAATGTTTTTTATGTTATTTTCAAAAGAAAGTATGTTTTAATGTTATATAATAAGACTTATAGAATGCTTTTTTGCATTACTCGCCGAGTCGCCAAAATTGATTTATGAGAATATATCCTTACGGTTATTATAATGCCAACTGATGCCAACGTAAAATTTTGTTTGTTCCCGTCATAGCCAGAGCTCAAAAGGCACGAAATAATAAAATCCTACATAGGGAGAGGGAACAATTTACACGGAACAAGTGTTTCCTTTTGCATTGTGGGTCAGATTTGCTTAACTTGCATTGTTTTACTGATTTAGCTGTCAAAATGGTGATTCTTTACAAGTGGCCTACAACGCCAATTATATTGATTTTTTGTTTAAAGATAGTCAATATTATACATATTTCGGGTAAAATATTCTTTTTTTGTGGAAACGCCTAATTTTAAAAAAAAAAAAATACGAAAAAATATATAAAGAGTATAAATGGTTGGTTTTCGACATCTATCGGTAAATTTTCAAACTTATGGAAACACAATATAAAATCATTTTTACAAAAAACAACTTTATTTCTACGAAATTTTGTAAAACAGGAATACAGTTTAAAAATATATAAGATTACAAAATATTTAAATACCTTCAACTTTCGTGTCAGGTCTTGAAATTTTATTATTATTTAACTAAGGAATATTATTTGAATGACATCACAAAAGCGCCGCAATGCGTTTAAAAATATAAGTTTTCTTCCGATGAGAATAATATCTAATTATGAAATAATATTATTATCAACAACTATTGATTATTGATTACAGTTTAAAAATATATAAGATTACAAAATATTTATATACCTTCTACTTTCGTGTCAGGTCTTGAAATTTAATTATTATTTAACTATGGAGTATTATTTGAATGACATCACAAAAGCGCTGCAATGCGTTTAAAAATATAAGTTTTCTTCCGATGAGAATAATATCTAATTATGAAATAATATTATTATCAACAACTATTGATTATTGATTACAGTTTAAAAATATATAAGATTACAAAATATTTATATACCTTCTACTTTCGTGTCAGGTCTTGAAATTTAATTATTATTTAACTATGGAGTATTATTTGAATGACATCACAAAAGCGCTGCAATGCGTTAAAAATATAAGTTTTCTTCCGATGAGAATAAAATTGAAATAAAAAAGGTCATCAAAATGAAATATTATTATCAACAACTATTGATTATTTATTATAAAATAATGTATGCTGTGCACGTTACAACTTTAAAAACACATTCGTTCTATATGGGCAACCCAAAGTTTGAATTAATTGGACTAACATAAATAAAAAAAATACTTATTTAAAAATAATCAAAATGAGGTAATTAACTACATTTTGATGATGGAGAATAGAGTGCTTTTACTCATCATAATATGCCCATGAGACACAAAGCGAAGATGCAGGTCGATAAATTGCAGCATCCAGAGTAATTTATCTTTTCACGGCACTCACGGTTAAGGGCAAGCGTTCGTTCTTCCTCGCGGGTGCTCATGTTGACGTGGCCAAGTCTTCATGGACTATTGGCATCGTCATGGGCATGTTCATGGGGCGTGTGGCTGGGGCCATGTGTCCATGCGGGGTAGCCGCAAAAACAACACTGGCAATGGACTGGAAGCCCGCACCTTGTGAAGTTCACTAGATATTGTGACGTCCACCAGGTGTTGGTTAACACTGTACCGAATATATTTTTTAAGTACCTACCATAAAAGCTTCGTTTCATTTTGTTGCATGAACCGCCGAAGGCGGCCATTTACCGCGCAGCGGTAAAAAGTAGGCTGAAAGCCCTAGCTTAGAAGCTGAGCGAAGCGATGCTTCTCAGCTAGTTCATAATAAATTATGTTAGGTTTCAAACAGTGTATAACAACAGTACTGAAAATCTCCATTCATAATAACATATATGTATAAGGCAATAATGCTATGTAACGGCTACATTACGCTTATATAAGATAAAAACGGTCCTAGGTTGTTTTAACAGCACCGAACATTTCCGATAAATCCCGAATGTTACCGATGGTCGCATTACATGTCAATTATTTTTGACATTTTTGAAGGGACGTGAACATTAATTTGTTTTCTATTTCATTTCACAAATTAATAAAAGAACAGATAATATAAATAGATATAAATACTATCAAATGTATTCTTCGCGTCTTAATATGAGTTAAACGGATTACAATTTTTTTTTTGTCATAACCACTGACAGATCATTTAATGAGGCTATATTAATTTAAGGTTTAAAGACATGGCATACACAATGTTTATTAATAACTTTTAACCTTTTAATTATTTTTTTTAATTTAACCCTTTTTACTCCAATTGGGAATTATGAATTCGCAATTTTTAAGATTATTTTTTTTTATTTATCAACTAGTATCATGCTGAGATTGTATTCAGAAATTTTAATCACAATGTATCTGAGTGTGTGGTGTGTACTATTAATGTATATTATATACGGCGTGTTTATCCTACTTTATCGATAATTAACAAAACAATTCATTCGATTATTTTCAAATATTATACTCCCTTTGACCTCATTGTATAATATCTGATGAGTGCTACACAATTTTTTTATCTGTCAAATATTTTAAAATTATTCCAAGCTCAGGAAATTTAAAATTTGATATTTTTAATTCGAATTGGTAAAAAGACACATTACTTTAAAAAATGGCATTGAAGAATTATTATGTTTTCATGATGAAATATTTAAATTAAAAATGATTTAATAAACTCATTTCACGAAAATGCTGAAAAATTTTCATACAAAATTTGAATGCTTTGTGGAGTACCTAATATGTTATATATGTTAGTGTAAAGCGTTATACACAACCCACTAGTTTATTATAAAATAATCTTATTTTATAGAACCATGACGCTTGTTTATTATTTTTTTAATCAAAATCTGATTATTATCTATAAAGTTAAGTACAAAATATTAAACTATATGGTTCAGTTGTACCGTTAGACCTAGAATATAACAGGTACAGGTACTGGTAGTACTAGGTACATCCCCTCAGAGCATAGTGAGTTGTTTCTCAGATAAACGTCTACATTTACTTGATATATGATTTCGTATAATCTACGGTAAAGAAAATAACCCATTAAATTTACGTCCTTATTAAAAATCTCAACTCGGCGTGCTATAACTAGAGTTGGTACCTCTCAGCAGTAAACATTATGTTAATATTCATGAATCTGAATATCCTCCTGCCTGCTGTAGGGAAGACTTATCCCCACTTTAGTAGGTACCTCACCTGTAAGGAATATTATATTCTAAAAAGTACATACACACTTCTTTTGCCCATCTCATTATTTACTGAAAATAATATTTTTATATATGGCTAACTCAACACTGTGACCTTATTAATAAAAATAAATATAATTTATTAAGCGCCGTTAAGTGATACAAAATCACTCCAAGGACGCTATAGCTTACATATTTGTTGGCTCGCAGAAACAAGAAAGTCTTAAGAAATCTCCCAAAGGTGTCAACGCTCTGAGCTCCACGTATGTCAAATGGAAATTTATTCCATTTTAAAGCCTGTTTACACTGAAACTGCGATTATAGTAAGCCGCCTTATTGACTCCTTTCAATTCTTTTAAAGAGTTGGTAATCTGTGATCTGGGTGATCTCAATGTAAGTTATATTCCTGATGGAACATTCATTTTACACAGTTCTTGAATGTTGTATGAAGCCAAGTTGTTCAGTCTTAAACACCATTAGGCATACCTTATAGCCCAGTTGTTCTGGACATTTTAACTAGTGTAGTTCGTTAAGAAGAGGTGTTTTGTGACATCTTTTGCCAGCTCCATAATACTTGGGCAAACCCGAATAAATAGCATACTGTGATCCAGACTTGACACAAAAAATGCATTCAAAAATATTTTTAGCTCCGGTGGATACTTTTCCCTTGTCAGATGAAAGAAACAAGAGCTTACAGTTTTTAAGATTTGCACGTCCAGCGATAGTTTGTAGTCCAAGTGGACGCTTAGAAATTTGAAGGTATTTGATGGAGTAAGTTTTATAAAGTCAGACAAAGTATTATGAAAACCTAGAGTCAAAGTATTTAATGTAAATATTTTGAGCTAGGCATGTAAATAGTTTGAGCTGTGCACTGTGCAAGTAAATAGAGCTGGGCATGTATAAATTTTGATCTAGGCACGTTAATAGTTTGAGCTGGGCACGTATGTAAATAGTTTTTTTTTATACAAAGTTTGAGCTGGGTATGTACATATATAGTTAGAGCTGGGCATGTAAATATTTTGAACTGAGCACCTAAATAGTTTGACGGGCATGTAAATCTCTTTCCACTATATATTTATCTGTAGACTTTGACAGTGTGTTTTATTTTGTTTCAACGGTAGGTATTTATTTTACAAATAAAATATATTTATGTTATTTAATGATTCGGCGGATATTTTGTGGTAGTTAATATAAACCATTTTTGAATTATAAATTAGCTATAAACCATTTGTTTTTTGAGTCACTTCGCGACATGTTTCGCCAACTAGTATCAAAGCTGCATTTTACACCAACAACAACATCAGTAGATCATTATTAAATTCTAAAACTAATAGAAATTACAAAGAAAAAAGTGGAGTTTATAGAATAACATGTGGTGACTGTAATGAACACTACATAGGACAGATATCACGTAACCTAAATATAAGAATTAACGAACACAGAAGATGCTTAAATAACAATAATTTCTCAGAATTTGCTAACCACATTATCCAAACTAATCACTCTTTCAATAAACACAAACTAAAACTATTACATGAAACACAGAATAAAGGATACCGACTTAACAACTACGAAACGCTCGAAATACATAATAATAATAATAATAATAATTTGTATAGCGCCGTTTAATGATTCAAGATCATTCCAAGGGCGCTGTTATTTAGATAGATATTATATTGCTCTACGAAACAAAACTGTTTTTAGTCCTTTAGAGAAAGTACTCTTACTATTTGCACTGCGGACATCTAGAGGCAATTTATTCCACTTTGTAGGACCACTCACACCAAAGCATCGATCATAGTAAGCCGCTTTATTGGCTCTGTCCAACTCCTTTAGGGAGTTGGTACTCTGTGATCCAGAAGACCTAAGTGTGAGATGCCTCCCAGAGAGATATTTTCTCTGACACAGCTCTTGTATGTATTGTGGTGCTAGGTTATTTAAAGCATTACATAAACACCGTTAAGCAGATTTTGTAGTCAACTCGCTCTGGACACTTCAACCAATGCAATTCGTAGTGGAGTTATGTGACATTGTTTTTCCGCTCCATAAATGAGCCTTGCCGCTGCATTAAACACCATCTGTAATCTATCGAGCTGATACTTTGGCAATCCATCATAGATGCCATTACAGTAATCTAGTCGAGACAAAACGAAAGCATTTATAAGTGTTTTTGTCTCATTTTTAGGCAGGCTTCGACGAATGTTTTTCAGTTGTCTTAGTTGGAAAAAGCATGAACTGACTGTTTTAGAGATTTGCAGGTCAAGAGACAACTTATTGTCTAAGTGTACACCCAAAAACTTGACACTTGCAGACGGCAAGAGTTTTTCTCCGTTGATGTTAATAGGAGTACTTTCAATGAGGTGCTGTCGCCGTGGTGAAGCTACCCACATAAACTCTGTTTTTGTTGGGTTTAATTTTAGCTTGTTATGAGACATCCACGTAGCGACTTTTTCGATGCACTCAGCAGTATCCACTTCTAGACGGTTTTTGTTCATGGGACTACAAAATTTGAATAACAAGCGGTCGTCAGCGTAAGCGAAAGAGTCAAATCCTTGATTTTGAATTATATTATCAAGTTGTTTTATGTATAAAATAAATAAAATTGGTCCGAGCACCGATCCCTGAGGCACTCCAAACTTTACAATTTCCGGTAAAGACGTATTATTATTTATCCTCACAGACTGGCATCTTCCTGAAATATATGAGGTCATCCATTTTAGAAAATTTCCACAAATTCCGTATTCGCGTTCCAAGAGTCGAAGGAGAATTTCGTGATCAACAGTATCAAAAGCGGCACTCACGTCAAGAATTGACACAAGAGCAATATTCCCAGATTCAATTCCTTCAATGAGATCGGACAGTATTCACATAAACACATAAATTCCGGTATAAAACTTAAAAATAACCATACCTTTCATAACACTTCTCCAATACTTAATATATTCCCCATCAAAAACAAAAACACTTCACAATACTCCCCTCCCCCCAATAACCCAACCAACCCTCAACCGCCACCCCCCTCGCTTCACAGACAGACACACACAAATTCAACATGTTAGTCTCGACATGCCGGTCGATGGAAGGACAGCGCTTCCGAAACATGTCGCGAAGTGACTCAAAAAACAAGTGGTTTATAGCTAATTAATAATTAAAAAATGGTTTATATTTATGTTTATTAACAAATGCTTGGTGTATAATATTGTATTTTTATACTCATTAACGCCATCAATTGATTAATAAGAGTAGTCACGTAATATAGAATTGTAAATAAACATCACATTGATGACATTTTCAAAAAAAAATTGTACTTGATTGTATACCTGAGATAGTATACCTACCTAAACATCAGAGGCTCTTGCAAAACTTTACAAAATGAAACGATAAAATCACGAACCATACATATACTATCGCATACGAATATTTTTTCCATTAGTATTTTGATGCATGTTTTTTCTATTTTGTTTATCCCGATAAAATTGAGCTGTGTGATTCATTAAAACGCACAAAAAATATCAAATAACAACAAGATAAAACAAATAAGATTTTTTTTACTAAATTCAGTTTTTACCATCAATTCTGAATAAAGTTTCCATGGTGTTTCAATAAAGGAAATAATAATGAATTAAGAAAAAAACAATATTACTTGACATAATGTAGCCAGAACGGTCCCCAATTACCTCGAGAAGTTCGTAATGAGGATCGTGGAGAATAGAAGATCCAACAAGACTATTTCGGTTCTTTTATCGCGGCAATATACACAAGCGTTATTCTGTTTTCCGCGGACACTATCCCGCGTAAACTTCCGCGCATTATGTCGAGAAAATTTCCGTTCCCCGTTCGTAACGCGGTATTCTGATCGGAGCGAAATACGTATGACATTGGACAGGTGAATTTATTCGCAATATTTTATGCGGCATATCGAGGTGATGTTAAGTTTTGTGTAAAGACAAAAAGCAACGCATACACACATTCGTTCGTTTCACAGATTATATTTAAAATGACAGCTCGCGATAACTTGGGGAATGGTCCATTTGGAGGATGATTGAGTAAAGCCGTCTTCTTCAGTCATAAGGCCAGTAAAAAAGGACTCCATTTATTATATTATGGTAAATACACAAAAAATGTTCAGCAGTTTTTAATCTTTTGATTGAGACGTTTCTAATTTATAAAATTCTATGATAAGAAAAAAATATGAACACATATTTCATTACACAATGTTTTTTTATTAAGTCCTCCGGCAACCGTTCCAGCTTATAAGTCAACCTAGGGGGCAAGTCCGGTCAAGCTATTCTCAATCCCTCATGATAAGCCATATCCATAACATAATTATATCCTAAGTACTTGTGGATATTTTACATAGTAGAATTCCATTTTAAATTATATTAAAAATAAAAAAATCCGTTTTAAATTCTACGTGTATTTTTTAATTCGTCTCGCCCTAGCAAGGCGAAATAGCTATCGACGAACTAAAAAATACACGTAGAATTTAAAACAGATTGTCTTATTTTTAATATAATAATTATATCCATGATATGGGTTATCATGCGTGTTTTGATACCACCGATTGATCAGACTTTCACCCTGAAGACTAAATAAAAAAATCATTGTATATTAAAATATTAATGCGTTTATATTTTTTGTTACATATATTTTCATTCTGCTTTATTGTCTTACAATATTTTTTCATTTTTTTAATAATATATCCAGTTTGTTTGATAAATAATTTGGAAAATAACACATAGATGAAATAAACATATTTAATATATGTGTTTATTTCATATAAAATATACCTACATATTGAAAATATGTGTTTATATGAAAAAGGGTGTATCTAATAAACCTAATAAAACAATAAAAAAATATGTTAACTGAGTACCTATGATATACATATTTTAAATGAGTAAAGCTAAAGTGATTGTAATATAAAGGTTGATATAATATTATGTAGGTATCATTGTGCGAACAGTGAACACGACAAACATAAAATATCAATTTATAGACGCCATAACTCTTGATGTGTTCACTTTGTTCAGTGTTCAGTCTGTACACAACTTTTAGTTGCAATAACATCACGTTCACTAGACCAACTAATACGTACACAATATATGTAACATTTAAAGTAACTTAATGGGAATTTTATTGATTTATTCACAATATGAAGTGTTATGTCATAATATTTTCCCAATTCTACTAACAGAGGTACATAAAGGTAATATTATTTATGGGTAATGTATTTAAACAAGTTGGCAATATTTATCATACGCTTCGATAGATTTAGATGTGATTGAAAATGTTTTCAATCACGAAACACTGCAAATGAAAAACGGAACGAAATTGAAACGAGTGAATTTGAATTATATTTTACTACATTTTTTATCGCAGTGTCATTTTGAATTAGGCGCTCTACAAAATACACACATACAACACAATACCTATTCAAAACGAGTGCGTTGTAGCCAACACTAAATGTTCTTCATAAAAATGAAGAACATTTCTATGAAGTACATTTCAAGGGAGTTCGAGCAGTGCATTCTGCCAGTATTCATTTATGGCATGGAAACTACGACCCTAACTGAATTGTCTGCCAACAAACTGCGTGTAGCACAAAGAAAAATGGAAAGGATAATGTTGGCCACAAAACTAGAAGACAGGAATAGGAATGACTAGATACGCAATCAGACCAAACTGTCCGATGTGGTTGAGAGAATGTGGACGACATTAAATGATTTGTTGGACCACAGTGGATGGGAGTCGCACAGGAACGGGATGAGTAGAGAAGGAGAGGGGAGGCCTATGTCCTGCAGTGGACAAACACAGGCTGATGATGATGATGACATTTCTTTTAGATTCCTACTCAAATATAAGATTCCCAGAGGAAAAAGTTTTCAAAATACACCATACACACAAAAGCATTGTCACGGAAATCATTGTATGCATTTTTCACATGATAGCTGATAAAATTGCATTACTAGCAAGATGAGCATGTATGAGATAGTGTATCAATGTTGATGAGGCGACGTATGTGTCAAGATAGAAGAATGCGGTGTTCGGTTCTCACTGCCTACCCCTTGAGGAAGATAGAAGTGGATAATAAAAAAATATTCTTGCCTATAGAGACACATAGGTACAATGTCAATATGAAATTGATCACTCAATTTTCCCGTACTGAAGCTATTTTACTTCTGTTTTATACATTTTCCATACAAATATGAAATTTATTTCACATTAATATGGCAGACCATAGATTTTCTTTTTACAATCCTTGAATGCATTTTTAAATAGTATTTTATTGTATCAAAAGGTTAAGCAATATTAAAATACCTCGATTTTTCAGACCATGAGAGCATTTTTAAAATTTGGATTGATGAAATCACAGAGAAAAAATTAACGAATATCTATGGAAAGCTAAGCAGCTCTAAGTTTATAGACTTTACATATATGATATCAATATGAAGTCAATTGGACTGATAGTTTAGGCTTCAGAAAGGGCACAAAAAAACAACAACGTAAATGATGAATTCATAGAGAAGAATTTAAAGGAAATTTGAAAACTAATCAGCTTTAGGTCTATGTACTTTACACATATTATGATGTTAATATGAAGTCGATCGGACTTATATTTGGGCTGTAGAGAGGACACAAAAAGGATAATCCGTACTACGTACCTACGCCATACATACAAACACATCACGACGAAACTTACATTGTGCACTCTCTACATGATACCCGTTGAGAAATCGATGTAAAAAATACGCTTAAAAATTGTGAAATCATGACTCTCCACTTTTCCATAGTGTGGAGAGTAAAAATGGTTTGAAAACAAGTATACATACCTACATATGTATTGATTTAAAATAACAGAAACACAGATCATATAGACAATGAATGGCACACGGACATATCGATAATACATAGACAGGATACAATATTTATTTGTTCGGCAAAATCTTTAAATATTATAATGATGACTGTACTTGGAATTATACAACATCATAATGTAGATACGTGTGGACCTATGTAGGTACTTTCTGGATAAGCTAAATAATTAAGGCATAGTCAACACATTGTTATAAAGATAGATTTTCCAATCTATATAAAAGGTTGACTCAGTACTTAAAAGTATTATTAAAAAAAGTGTGTAAATGATACTCTATGTGTGTATACATATGTAGATAAATATATGTAGGCTTTTGACTCAATATGGCGTATTTCACGGCCTTTGTATTAGAGGCTCTCAGACATAAATACATAATAAATCCACATAAAAATATATTTCAGTATAAGAGGAACATTCTTGTCACATATTAATCTTGTGTAAGCGTTATTTAATGTTCGTTGTTCGTCCTTCCACACACACACACACACACACATACATACACACATACACACTTATACTATAAGATAGAATAGAGTCGTAAGATTGTATAATATATAAGAAAGTAGTAGGCTGGTAGTTAATATAAGGTAGGTAATATGTATTGGATATATTTTCTAATATAAAAGTTAAGTTCGTTAACTGATGTGAAGGGGACCCTACCCATCTCCATCACTATATATCAATGTAAGTATGTATGTATGTAGGTCTGTAGACTGTAGACTATAGACTTTACACAACACCAACTAGGAAGACATAAACAATACCTTATTAGGTCAACGATGCTCAACCCTTTTGAACTCTGAAACTTTTCCTCGACTTACATAAATTGCCACTTACTTACGTCACTAACAGAAAAACCCATCAATATAACACGTCATACGAATAGTAGGTAGGTACATAGATATTTCATTCAATTAAATAATTTTATCATACCTACCAATTATTAAAACTACCAAATATGCGACTCAGATTTCTACGCACTGTTTTTGTAATAGACAGGTAGTTCAAATCATTTGTCCCACAATACATCCTATATACTAATGCACGATAAAATTAATATTTTCTTTGTTTTGACGTGAAGCGCCAGCTTTGAATAGTGCTTCTAATATTTTGTATTATAACAAAATGAAAATACAAAAAAAAAATTCAGCAATGTGATTCACCATCCATTCTTAATGATATGCCTTTTTAGGTGAGGCGAAACTGTTGCGGTAGTAAACACGCATGTGATGTGATTACTTTTATAAGATAATTCACACCCGCACGCCTGTTCCTGGTTACTCCACATCGTGGTGTATGCCGTGATGATATGATTGAATACATGTTTTTTTTTATATATATATCTATAATTTTGTTGATATTTTAAGTACCTACTCTATTTATTTATCGCTCGAGGAAGAAAAAATAATTATATTTCGACGATAAAAGGTAAGTAATGCTTCTGAAAAAAAATATCGGCAGGTAAAATGATGTTTAAATTAAAATTCATCTTCTTCTTTGATTTCAATATTGGGGATTGATGGCAGCAACGCGATGCATCTTTAACTACTCGCTCTTCAGCGACTCCTTTCAACTTCATGTCCTCGCACTTCATGTCCTCGCACATCTGCTCCCGACGGGGATGTCCTCAGCCAGTTGTTCACTCAACCATCCCCTCCAAGGTGAAGTGTTGGAGATTCCCATATCGCAGCACATGGTTTGCATGCCTTTTTGATATGGTGTTAACCATGTGTCTTGTTTCTACAATTTTGCTGAAAATCTCATCATTTGTAATACAATGGTCCCTCTAAGATATGCCAAGTAGGTACTCGTCGGTAGGTCCACATGTCTTCAATCTCTTTCACCTCTGCACCATGTCTTACAACCATAAAGTATAAAATATTTACATCAAGTAAATGATGTCTGTCATTGTCACATGCAGTTTTTTAAAATCAAAAAATAAGTGCAAACTGCATCTCAAAAAAGCTTGATTGTTTTTACAATAAATGGAAAAATATTTTACCAATAGATATAACTATTGCAATGGATAATGGTTAGGTATTTACAATAATTGAATAATATGTCACCAATATTTTTTGATAAACTCTGTTATGAGATATATTATACGCACCTACCTTCATATATACGCACGAGTATAAATTAATAAGAATTTACCAATTAATCAGATTTATCTGTAAGTAAAGTGGAAAATCTTCCTCTTATAAGGAAGGTATTAATTACATACGTAATATAATAGGATAATATTAATATACCATAATATATTACATTAATACGACCTATTTATTTCCCTTTTATGGCGTGACCATATAACGATAAAGACACCAGATAATATGAATTGAAACCTTGGAAAACACATTTTTTCATAAAGGTACGTACATATATTTTATCAAACAATTTGCTAGGTGAATCTCTTTATTTTATTTTCATGCATACCTCAATAAGACATTTTCCTGAAAAAACAATGATATTGACGTTATTAAATCTATTTTTATTACGTGAAATCCATCCATCCTTTCAGTCCCTTCCGTCTCTTGCATCCATTCAGACGCTTCAGTATCTCCCGTCCTTAGACTATCTCCTATCCTTTAGCATTCGTCTATTGAGTGCCTCATACCTCCTTACAGTTCCTCCCATCTCTTCCATCCGTCCAAGGAAAAAGTCTAATTATATTTTTTTTCGTATCTATGTCGATCATTTTTAATAAATTCCTTTGTGAGATATTAAAGAAGAAATAGAGATTTTGCATTTGTCTATATTTTTGCAAATTTTCAGCATTCTAGATTTTATGTTTTTTTTGATATATTATGGACAAAAACCAATTTTTTTTTCTTCATACGTTGCTATAACTTTGTGGCACATTTTAAATATTTTCGCAAATTGAAGTTTGGTGCAAATATATTTTTTGTTTTAACCACTGTGAATACTTGGTGTCTAACCGGTTTTCGGAGCTGACCGCTCCCTCCTCAGGACAGACTTGTACTAAATTATTATTAAAAAATGAACGAACGTGTGCGATATAATGTTGTGGGTGGTAACGCGGAAGACGAAGGGGAGGGGGAGGAGTAAGGATTACCGTTATGACGAGCTAGTGGAAACATATTGAGAAGCGGTGAATTATTCAAAATTGTTTGATTATTTATAATTTTATTATTTCTGTTCAGAGCCTTCCTAATTTCTAGGGCTTCCAGATTATCTAGTTTTAATCCCTCTTTATGTATATGCAGATTTTTTACATTTGTATCTTTGTTTAATGTGTGGTTTGTACTTATAAGGTGGTTGGAGAATTCAGAAAAATTGTTATTTGTTATATGTACAACGCATATGCTCTTTTATCCTAATGTCAAAATTACGTGCTGTTTTGCCAATATAAAATGATGGACAATCCCCACAGTTTAGTCTATATACACCCGAGTTATTTAGCAATGGAGTTTTATCTATGTTGTTACGTAATTTGTTACCCATGTTATTGTTAGTGTAAAAAGCCGGTTTTATATCTGTTGGTAAATCTTTTGCTAATATTCTATTAAATTTATCGTCAGTAAATAGTATACGACGCCATTGTTTTTCTGTTTTTGTACTGTCCATTCCGCTATACAAATATTTATTACGAATATTAACTTTTTTAATTTTATTCAGTATATTTTCTATTATTACTATACTATAATTGAAATTACATATCTGAAAGAAAGATTTCAACCGCTGGCCTCTCATGGACTCCCACTTCGGTCTAGAGAAGAAAGAACCCTTGCCATCCCACCTCACTACACAGATTACTATTCATCTTCCTTCACTATTCATGCTGCCCGGCTGTGGAACAATTTAGCATTTGATATTAGAACTGCCACATCACTTCCAATTTTCAAATCTCGTCTTAAATGCTCACTCTTCCTCTCAATTCCATAACGAACATATATCCCAATTTCACTTTCCATCCATTTTGATCGCTCCTCATCCTCTCCCTTTCCTTTCTGATTTTCCTCTCCTTTCTGAATTAGTATAATTTCTCACTATTTGTTTTTTTGTCTTATACTGGTTGTGTTATTATGTATATGCCGAAACTATGTTAATGTACTTTTAATCTCAGATGGTTGACTGGAAGAAATTGCCTCCAGGCAATAAGTCCGCCATTTGTACCTACTATGTAATTTTATGTATGTACAAAGAAGTGTTATATAAATAAATAAATAAATATAATTTTTATTTTCAGCAATGCATTTTATTGTGTTTATTTATTTGTTAATAAAAAATATAATTATAGAATTTTATTTTGATACTAAATTTTCTAATAAAACAATAATACCTACAATAAATTTTCCGCCCTATATAGTCTGGAACAACCCGTGCCCACCACTTAGATCAACCGTCGAAGATTTTTGTGTAATATATATTCTTTGGTTTTCTTTTTGAATACCTCGATGGATACGCACTGTTTCAAACTGGCAGGCATGGGGTTCCAGACAGACCTTGGGCAGCAACACATCGTCGGTCCTACGTCCATATTCAATGTTGAATTTGTTTGTGAGTTAAAGTTTGTTAGTCACTGATCTAGTTTGTCTGCCGTGTGCTATTAGTAGTCTGTCTTTAGGTCTCAAAAATGCTCAATCAGAATGATACACTCCACTCTCCTATGAAGAGACAATACTTTAGAACGGTCGAAAAGGCATTTAATTTTCCTTTTTAACTTTTTAGCAATTTTTTTAGTACCTAATAATAATTTCAAAAGTTCGTACTTTTACTGTAATTATAAATTTAAAAGTTCGTACTTTTACTGTAACGAAAATTTGTAATTCTGAGTATAAAAGTATTGGTGATATAAATTTTATAACTATTCTTAAATTTGGGGGTCCATGATCAGATCAAAAGTCATAAGGTGCTGGAAAGGGACACACACATAAAATTTTCTACTCTAAATTCTGAGTTTGCAGCGAAGCCTCTAAGTTGGGATTTTTTACTTCAAAATTTGAAAAACCATGAAAAATGTAGAAGTGGCCAAAAAAAATCTCGCGGATATCCGTTTGAGACGTGTGGATAATATGATACTAGAAATAAATTCTCTTAAATTTATCGACAGTCGGAGAACATGTATGTTTTCCATATAAATAGAGGTCAATTATATTTTAACGCTAAAAATAACAAAACAAATGGCTCGTGATTGATTCTGTGAATTTTAAATGAATTGATATTTCAGTTTTTTTTTCAGAAAATTTCTCACACTGACTACAAATGAATGTTGTTAAATATTTTTATTGACTTCATCAGTTATTCAAAGCAAGTTCCATCGGGACAGTGATAATATTAAATTTATAACAAAAGCATAAATGAAAATTTCTTTGAATAAATTATTCCAGTTGCAAAGTTTTTTTTTATGCGCGACCTTTTTATATACGAACCCAATATTTTTACAATTTGAAATGAAAATTAATTTATTTTCGGTCTGTTTCTTTTTTTGTGAGCAAACGTGATTTGTATTTTTAATATGTACCTAACCTAACCTAAAACAAGATATTTAATAACATGCATTTGAAAATAAGTCCTGACAAAATTGGTCTTTATATTGTTGGGGATTGAGAAGGCAGCCCCTCTGGCTTGCCCATATAATTATATCCCCACCAACGGCGACCCACTAGTTCTCATTTAAAGTTATTTCGGGCCAGTCGCACTAATAAACATCATAGGTATAACCAAAAACTGGCAGTTTTCTTAACGTCTCACTATATGTAGGTAGGTACAGATGATGTGTTAGGTATCTGAATTATATAATAGGTACACTGTTATTAGCTATCTTCTTTTCAAAATGATTTAATATTCAAACAGTTTATTTAATATAAAATATCTATTTATCAGGTTGATTGATTATTTTGATTGAGAAATAAAACGTTTACTTACAAAGGATTATTTTTATTAAACACAATAGTCGACTTTAAGCTCATGCAACCCACTTGATTGGCGATCATGAAATTAGGCATAGCACGAAAATTAGCTCATGCAACCCATTAGATTAGCTATCTCGGCACCATAGTGCAAAAAGAGCATTGGACGAATTTGAATAGAAGATACACACTAATGGAATGTAATTGACTTCAGATCTTTTTAAATATAGCATCAGAGGTATGTTTGTGGAAAAAAATTATTGGAAACACTGAACTGGCTACTTGCGTTTTAGCTAAACCTTAGGCACAATAACTATCACAAAATTTCTTAAAGGCTTTAAAATGAATTGTTCTTCGAGATCATTAAATCCGCATGACCAATGGTACCTTAAACAGGTCCACGGAGAGCAACGAGGAGCTCCGATATATAAAAGGAAAATTCCACAAAATATGTTCCGAAGTTTGGTCCGGGTATTGTCAGAACAGATGAGGCATTTTTTTTAAAATCGGTAATGATCACATCTTCGCTGATCAGTGATCGGTAAAAAGGACCTCTACTCCGCATTTCCAGATCTTGGGGTGTCATGCCTGTCAAAGTTTCGCTGGGACTTGTTCCATACATGTGGATAAAGCTATAAGAATAAATCTTTGGCCTGAGAGCGAAATTCTTCGTTGTTGAATCCCACAAGCTCACAAGCATGAGACCACCATCCAGCTGCATAGCAAGCAATGCCGAGGTAAACTGCTTTATAGAAAAGACGAGAGACTTGAGACTCTAAGCTTCAGTTTGCTTTGGCGTTCTTATTTTATATTTTTTATATTTTTTTTATTTTATATTTTAATAATGCTTCTCGGGCAACTAACAGGTACTATGTCAAATATTAATTTAACACGCACCCAATAACAAGTTGCCACATTCTGGAGACTTACGATATTAATCGTCTCACAGATCCAGACTGAAAACACAATTAAAAACTGTATCTCCACCGGGAATCGAACCCGGTTATTGTTAGGTGTATGTAAGTTGCTGCGCTGTTCTTGTCTTGGACAATGGCAGCGGGTGTTCTTAATTGGCTGCGAAGCTGTCCGAATTTGCGTTGCCACAATACCTAATAGTAATAAACATTTTTGTAAGTTCCGAAGAAGAAAGTATTCCAACTTTCGATTTGTTCAAGAGAATTTATTTCTCTTAACATATCGACAAAGTATCAAGGTAGGTACATACCAGCATGCTGTTTTCATATTCTGGGTAGGAAAAAAGACTGACCTCCATACTATCATATCCTGACATACATAATATCTGTTTTATATCTAAAGTAATAAAGCAATCAAAATGTTAGTGTCTGTGTGTGTGTGTGTGTGTGTGTGTTTGTCTCACGCCTTCTGAAAAACCAAGAGCATCTAAAAATCTAATTTATGTGCGAACATGTACCAGTATACCTGATGCAGTGTCACGCTAAAAAGAATGCGATAAAAATGCTGAATTTTAAAAATATTTAAATAATTATTTTTTTCATACAAAATTATCCAAGTCATATCTGTCAAAAAAGTGTACATTTTGCACGCAAATATCTGTTAGTTTAAAAGTTAGAAGTACGTATTTACACGAAAAAAATATATTTTCAAGTATAACTTAGCGTTTAAGTGAAAAACATGGTGAATATTTTGTATAATTACAATGTTTAACTTATTTTTAAAGTAAGCGTTTTGTACATAAACGCCGCCATTTTAATATCTTTTCATACAATATTTCATTTTCCTACCGAATGAATATGTTCTTGAAAATAATAAACCTTTGAAATAAATGTAATTATGAAATAATAAAATGAAACACAAGACAATACAGCGAGTTTTAAGACATATATTGTAAAAATGTTTTTATTATTAGTAAAGATATAGGCATAATAAAATTGCATAATTTGTATATAATATTTGATTTTTCTAACAATTTTCATTTTTATGGCATTGAACAAACCAATGTAGGTACCTACATATTCAAAAAAGTCTCAAACCATTTGATATTTTTAACGTATTGGAATGGTTACTATGGTAACGGAAAGACTCTGATATTCAAATAAAATTAGTTATGAATCGAATTTATTTAGAACATTGTTGTAGGTAGGTACCTACCTATTACTATTTACTTACAAATCAACAATATACCTACTGATTTTATATCGGAAAATTATTTTATTTGTTTATTTATGCATGTATGCGATGTACTCCTAAACCGTTTGTCCGATTAAAATGAAACTTTGGTGAATTGTCGAGCGTATGCCCGGGATGGTTTCTGGATTTAAACTTTTTTCTTATTCTTCTTCTTCTTCGTGTATTTGGTCATTTTACCTATGAAGGGGGAATATCCTGGGAAAAGAAGGTCCGACTGTCCCTCCATCTCTTCGCAGGTCTTCCAGGACGGTTTGTGGATTTAAACTTTTTTCTTCTTCTTCATCGTGTATTTGGTCATTTTACCTATGAAGGTGGACTATTCTGGGAGAAGTAGGTCCAATTTTCCTTCTATCTCTTCGCAGGTTTCTAGATGTATTTTTTTTCTTCTTCTTCTTCATCGTGTATTTGGTCATCTAACCTATGAAGATGAACTATCCTGGGAGAAGAAGGTCCAATTTTCCTTCCAACTCTTCGCAGGTTTCTGGATTTAAACTTTCTTCTTCTTTTCTTCTTCTTCTTCGTCGTGTATTTGGTCATTTTACCTATGAAGTTGGAGTATCCTGAGAGAAGAAGGTCCAACTGTCCTTCCATCTCTTCGCAGATTTCTGGATTTAAACTTTTTTCTTCTTCTTCTTCTTAATCGTGTATTTGGTCATTTTACCTATGAAGGTGGACTATCCTGGGAGAAGAAGGTCCAATTTTCCTTCCATATCTTCGCAGGTATCTGGATTTAAACTTTTTTCTTCTTCTTCTTCGTGTATTTAGTCATTTTACCTTTGAAGGTGGAGTATCCTGGGAAAAGAAGGTCCTTTCATCTCTTCGCGGTTCTTCCAGGATGGTTTCTGGATTTAAACATTTCTTAAGCGACTGAAGGGACGGGATGTAATGAAGGTAAGGGATGCACTAAAGGGCCTGAAGGGATGGGAGGTATAAAAGGGCCTGAAGGGACGGAAGGTACTGAAGGGCCTGATTTGAAGGGACGTAATGATGGATTGAAGGGATGGGAGGTACTGAAGGGTGTGAAGCGACGGTTCATGGAGTCTAATTCTTTTTTTTCTTAATTTTATGTAGACTTTTTTACAGTTTTTACACAAACTATTTCCTTTAGTCTTTTTTTTCGTTTTCTTTGGTGAATTTTATACAAAACTATTTCCAATAGATTAATCTTCTTTTTTTTTATGAAGACCTTTTAGTCAGTTTTTATACAATCTATTTCCAATAGTCTAATTCTTCTATTTTGTGTATGTTTTCTTATTTTATGTAGACCATTGGGATAGTTTTTTATACAAACTATTTCTTTTAGTCTTATACTTACATATTTTTCTCTTTTTTATTTAGACTTTTGGGTTAGTTTTAAGTCTAATAGTCTATTGTGCAGAAATATTATTAACGATATGCACACTTGATGAAAATACATATGTAAAAACGAATGGGATGTGGGATGTGACGGTGTAACCTGCACTAGAATATTTTCAATACTTTTGTTTAATCAAATTTAAACCATTTATATCATCCTATTTTGAATAATTTTCAACACCTTCGTATTTGATTTCGTTGACGATATTTAAAAAATGGGGGTTGTGGCCATAACTGAACTCTTCACAACGTTTATATTCAAATTAAAAACTATTTACTATAGTTTAAGTCTTCTTCTTCTTCGTTAATGTAGACTTTTGTGTCAATTTTAAGTCTATCAGTCTAATTGTGCAAAAATATTATGCACACGTGATGAAAAAATATAAAAACGAATGGGATGTGACCAACGCTAGATTTTTCGGTACATGATTTAATCAAATTTTAACCACATTCCAACATCCAAAATTACTAAATTTTCAATAGGTACATAATACAATTTGTTTTCGATGATAATATTTAAAAATGGGGGTTGTGGCCAAACCAATCTCTTTACAACGTTGATAAACAGTCATATATTTAAAACCATTTCGCATAGTCCATGCGGGCAGAAATTGTATATTATACTTCATTCACACTTTATAGTAATATATAAAAAAGAATGGGTTGTGGCCATCACTAGAACATTTTACAATGCTTAAACTCAATCAAATTTTAAACCACTTTTCATAGTCCGATATTGCAAAATAATTGGGTGACAATATTTTATTTATTTTATTTAATTTTATTTTATTTTATTTGGGACACTTACAGACATTGACAATCGCATACAAGAAAGTATATCATAATAATTTTACATAATGTCAATATCCAATTGGAAGTGAACACAACATGCGAAGTTCATAAATTATTTACACAAACATATTAAAATCCAAGATAAAAGCAGTAATAAAAAAACTTTAAAAATAAGACATAATTATACAAAACCTATAAAATCATAAAGAAGCAACAATAAAAAGTACAAAGTAAATATAGAGAAGCATATATAAAACAATGAAAAGTAATGAAAATTGTGCATATAACAAAAAAAAGGGATGAAAACATCAACAGAAATTCTCCTCTCTACTCAGAATCAATAGCATTCTTTTTTTAAATACCTCTCTTGTGTTGCAGAAGATATCAACTATGTTGGAGTTGCTATGACTATTGTAAATACGGCACATGCGATACAATGGATTATAAAATGATATGTTAGATATACAGAACCCTATGTGAAAAATATTTGGGTTTCTTAGTGATTTAATATTGACGTTATATTTTAAGTCATTGACCAGCTGTGTGTCCATCACATTATTTATTATATTAAATAAACATGCCACGTCCGCCACTTTTCGTCGAGTACTCAGCTTAGAAATATTAAAAAAAATCAATCTCTGATTATAAGTTAACATGTAACGACCTATACCGGCTCTATAAGACAGAATTTTTACAAACTTCCTTTGGACAGATTCTAACATTTCAGTGTATACATTATAATGTGGACACCATACAGGTGACCCGTATTCCAGAACACTTCTTACTAATGATTGATAAAGATATTTTAAGCTTTGAGTATTTGTGAAGTTTACAGTGAGTCGAGTTATGAACCCTAGCATCTTCAGTGATTTTTGAACAGTATTTTCAATGTGTGGGCGAAAAGTGAGTTGGGAGTCAAAAGTCACTCCAAGATCTTTAATGACATTTACACGTTTGAGAGGTTTATCAGAGAGTGAATATACATTTTCAATTTTCTTATGATTTCTAGTAAATGTGATTACGTGACATTTATCAATGTGTAGCTCTATTTCGTTTTTAATGCACCACAAATTTAAAGTTTCGAGGTCTTTTTGTAATGTTAGACAGTCAGACATGCATTTAATGACATGAAAAATTTTCAGATCATCTGCATACAACAAAAATCTACATTTTAAAAGATGAGAAAGATCGTTAATGAAGATGTTGAATAAAAGTGGTCCCAAGTGGGATCCTTGAGGTACCCCGGAGGTCACGGATACAGGAAGGGACTTGAAACCGTTTATTATTACGAGTTGACTTCTATTTGATATATATGATTCTAACCAGCGTAACAAATTCCCATGTATTCCAATGCTCTGAAGTTTGGCTAAGAGGATTAAATGACTCACTTTGTCGAAAGCCTTACGAAAATCGGTGTATATGGCATCGACCTGAGTGCGAACATTAAATGAGTTACAAATGAAGTTACTGTATTCTAAAAGATTTGAGGTTGTGGATTTCTTACGTACAAAACCATGTTGGTGTGGAGAGAGTATATGGTGAAATTGATGAAAAATATGCTCATAAACAAGAGATTCAAAAACTTTACCGAAGCAGGATAATATGCTTATTGGTCTGTAGTTTTTTGTGTCATTTTTACTACCTGACTTCAAGATCGGAGTGATGTGAGCTACTTTCCACATTTTGGGAAATGTGCCTTCTTGTAAAGATTTACTGTATATGATGTGTAAAGGAGTAGAGAGTTGTTCGTAACATTTTTGTATGAAAAATGGCGGAATACCATCAGGACCTGCACCCTTATCAGAATCAAGAGATTTGAGCTTTAGTTTTACATCTAATAAGGAAATATTCACGCAGCTTAATGAATAATTATTACAATGATTTATATGAATATAGGTGTCACTGGGATTAGGTGGATTGAAAACAGAAGCAAAGTATTCAGAGAATAGTTCAGCTATTTCCGGACCAGTATTTGCATTTTTCTCATTTAAGTGCATACATTTTGGAAGACAATTAGATGTGCGCTTGGCTTTGGCGAAACCAAAGAATTTTTTCGTTCCTCTTGGCAATGATTCCTCGACATCTCTTATGTAAGATTGATAACAATCTTTCATCATAGCTTTAGATCTTTTTCTAAGGCAAGAGAATGTATCATATTCCCCAGGATTACCAATTTTTTTTGCTTTTTTATGAAATTTGTCTTTTTCTTTCAAGATTTTAATAAGTGGTCGACTAAACCAAATTGGGTGACCACTGGTTCTAATTCGCTTAGTAGGCGTGTGATTGAAAATGACAGACCCAATTATGGAGTAAAATAGTTTCAGTGAGTCATTACAGTTGAGGTTATCTATGATTTTCCAATCAATATTTGATAGTTCTTGACAGCAATTTGAAAAATTTGTTTTTTTGAAGTCATATTGCAATAAATAAGGATTAGTTTGAAGGTATTGTGTTCTATCAAATTTAATTTCAAGTTCAAATGGGGGGTGATGATTATCAACTTTACTAAGTGGTAATGTTGAATTGACTTTTATATTATGAGAATCAGAGAGAACCAAGTCAAGAATTCGCGAGTTGACATTAGTGATAGGATTGAATTGGGAGAGATTAGAGAGTAAAATGAATTCGGTTAGAATATTAGCTTTAGCCCCGCTTATATCGATAGGAATAAGATTGCGACAATCGAGTTTTTGAAGCCATTTGACTGTGGGAATGTTAAAGTCTCCCAGTATTATATTTGTGTGAGAATCGACGTTAGAGGATATGTGGTTCCGTTTATCATAGTTGTTAATATAGTCGTTTAGGATATCTAATGGTGCATCGGGTGGAAAATAAACTAATCCAAGGTTAATTGACTTTCTACTGAATTCGTTTACCCTTATGTTGACCCACAAATCTTCAGCTTTAGTTTGCCATTGCGTTTTTTGAAGTGCTGCGTTTTTTTTATTGATAGCGATAATAATGCCGCCTCCATCTTTTTTTTTAGAATTAACGAAGTCACGGTCCCGTCGGAACACAACATATCTATTGTCGAGAATTTCTTCGTCAAAAATGGATGGATTTAACCAAGTTTCTACAAAACATAGTATATCGTAGTTGTTATTTAATATTTGTAGGTATACATCAGTGAGCTTTGTTTTCAACCCTCGAACATTTTGGTAGTATAAAGTGATGGCCATTTTATAAAATTTAAAACAAAATATGAAAGAAATAAATAGAAGCAATAGGATAAGAGTTCATGGTTTTGCACTAAGTTTGTTAAGGATATCTTTGTTATTAATAAAAACTGGTGGAGAAGAGTCGTCCTTTCTCACAAATATGCGTCCATGCTTGACCCATACATAACGATAATTGATATCTTTAGCGGTTTTGCGCGCAGCTGCATGTAGGTCCTTGTTGGTAGGAGATAGGTGTTCACACACGTATACAGCGGACTTGTTTCCAGCGAAGCCAAGGTGTTCTGCATTGAGTTTATTGTTAATATTGGTTTTATTAAAATTCCTGACAGCTGATAATAATTGATCTCTTGTGTGAGGGTTCGGCAGAGTGACGATAATGTTCCTTGGTCTTACTGTGTCATGTCCAGGTTGACGTTGAACACGATGATAGCCAGCTATAAGTTCGTCTTTCAGAGGGAATGAAACGGTGGTACATAAGTTTTGAATCAATGTTTTTAAATTTTCATTGTTTTTGCTAGGAACCATTTGAATTTCAACGTTGCAATTACGGCTCGATTGTTCTATTGCATCAAGCTTTTTATTAAGAGAATCACAGTGATTTTTGAGAAAATCGTTTTCCTTGGTAAGATGATTAATTTTAGTGGTATTTTCATTACATTGCTGATTCATTCGATCGTACTCGCCAGAAAGATAAGATATTGTTTTCAGTAAATCAGTGTTTTGTTTTAGGACATCGTCGAGCTGTTTCTTATTCTCGCGTAATTTATTTTCAATGAGTTCGGAGATGCTGTTTTTAAATTGAAAAAATTCGCTACGAATAAACTGTAGTATATCTGAGGGCATAGTGTTGTCTATGGTTATGGGACTGGCCGCGTGGATAGGCATTGTATTGTTTTGATTCCGCCTCTGTGTCGTAGGTACATCGCCGCCAGTGTCAGATAAAGGCATATAATTTAAGTTGTGTTTTTTTGAATCATGTTTACATTTATTACATTTCCACGAATCTATACTTTTTGTGGAAAGTTTTTTGAAATTATTTTGCGTGAATCCTGCGCAAAAATAATGGTATATACTGTGACAAGAATTGCATTTCATTTTGTCAATAACAGCGATGAAATCAGCGCATTCCGTACATTTTAGTTTGTCAGCCATATTGCGTTATGTATATTATGTTGGTCGAGATACTATTTTGTGTAGACAGATACTATAGTGAAGGTGTAAAATACAAATTAAATCTTATTCATGTGATGTGTGGATCAGTTTCTGCATCCAACTTCGTGCACTTTTTCAAGAACGAGTACAAGTACTATGTGCAGTGAATTATGATTAATATTTATTCAAAACAAAATATTATAAAAAACGATTGCTTATTTCTTCACAATTTTACATTCATGGCCAACGGCGGGACATAAAAGCTAGTAAAAATAAAATATCTTAAAATATAATTTAATTTGAATTTAAGTGTTTATACATACTATCGCCAACGACAATTAACAGTATTTCGCAGTCTCCTATCCCACTCCATAGGGAAAGTTTTAGAACTATATACATAGTTCTTTTCCTCCCCGAGTCCAATCACAAACGTGAAGGCCCGTCAATCATGGCGAGGGTTTGCCACCCAGCAGTGCCACGGTAACACGTGACTCGACAAGGAACCTTCGTCACAACAGTAGTATTTTGAGTTCTTCGATTTCCACACCAAGCGCAGCTACACCTGTCTCATCAGCATGGTAGACTACCGCCGAGTAAGATTTATATGAACAACACCACGTCTACAGTACTTTCATTTCTTCGGTTTTTTGGCCCAGAGAATGATGCAGGCTGGATGCTCGCCGCGTGTAACGATTCAAGCGAGACATTAAGGCGTCCTGCTCTTTCATAGGTAAGAATTGAAGGGGTCACCGATCTTTTGCCCAGAATCCTAGGGTGGGGCTGCGTACACCCCCAACTTTACTGGTTAGGCCCCTATGGCCACAACCTAGTCCCAAATACATGGCCATCGACAGTTGTATCTCATGTGTTACACGCATCTAGTGGATAAATAAGTGAATATGCGGATTTTGTATGCGTCAATCAAGCGCTGCTTTTGAGCCGGCGTTCACGGTTCGATTCCCAGAACAGGAGAAATGTATAGAAGTACCTAGGTACCCAATACCGTATTTCATTTCTCATACAAGACTGCGTTCCTTGGAATAAGAACACTGGTTGATCGGTAGAATTGTCATTCACATTGTGGAAGTTTTTTTTAAATCATCAAATTCGTGACTCAGTTGGTTTGTTCTGACTGCTGATCCAAAGGTCCGGGGTTCAATTCCCGCTGAAGACACAATCTTAATTTATGTTTTCAGTCTGGATCTGTGAAAATATTGATATCGTAAGTCTCCAGAATGCGGCAACTTGTTATTGGGAATAGCGAAATGGTACATATATATGTATTTTCCTCCAATCCGCTCGATCTTTAGCGACTCAATTCATGTATGAAGGAGGAAAAAAACCCAAATTTCAACAGCAGTGGCCTTACTCTTTACTGCAAATTCGATCCCGATTTGGGTTTTTCACTAAGAACCTACCATTGTAACTGAGAATAATGTGGTAGGTAGGTATGGTAATAGTAGATAGGTAAGTTCTAAATGAAAATTTGACAACTGTTTCCACAAAACATAAACCTAGAAGTAGTGTAGCATAATTTGATTTCATGTTTTTTGCAATGGAATGATCATGGACATAGAAAAAAGAAAATAAATATCACGGCAAAATGTCAAGTAAAATATATAAATTAATTTTTGTTTGTTTATGATGACTTCAGTTTTTATTTTATTGTTTTCAAAAGAACCGAAAAGTTTTGTAGATAAAGTCTCCGTATATAACTATACATATTTGGAAAGTCATCATGTAATGTTTCTATGAAGGAATGTGGTGCGAGGGAGAAAGAGAGAGAATGTGTTGAGGAGGAAAGAGAAAAGAAACGTAATTTTGTATTATTCCATGGGATGTAAGAGGCACCCTGTTAAGCCTTCCCTATATTTCCAGCATTTTAGCTTGTTTTTGTCACATTTTACGTGAAAGGATATTGTCGTGAGGTAGACAAGGACGGAATGCACACACTCATATCGGGAAAAAGAGAAAGAGTGTGTATATGTGTTGATTCGACCATAATGAAGGTTTTAGAGGTCACGAGTTTTATTTGAGTTGGCGGCTTTTTATAAGAAGGAGAGTAGGTACCTAAGGCTTTATGGGACGTGGCTGTAAATTGTGGAAGCGATCTTAACCTCAACCGATAAAAAAGGTTTATTTACTGCACGACCTCACCACACGACTTTTCTCTTTACACACATACCTACCTACACATTATGTAGGTACCTATATATCTACCTACCTATACAACATGCACATACCTACACATACACTTTCACATGCCAGAAACACGCGCGCAATATTGGACATATTTCTTTATTAAACTAAAATTGGAAATGTTTACACGTTTCTTATGACTTGTAGGTACCTAAATATTTACGGTATTACGGATGCGATGGCGTCTTAGTTAATTTGATAGGTACCTACAACTTACAACATTCTATATAATAAAATTCAGGATTTAACTAAATGTATGCCTAATAGCATATATTATGTAGAAACCTTTTTATTATTATTAAATCATAATTTCCCCTAGCAAATTAAAAAAAAATTAACGACACTGATTTAAGTTTTTTATCTATTTTTTTGTGTAATTTTAATGTTTCATAATATTAAATTTATATAAATCAAAAAAATACATTAATGTCTGCTATTTGTGTAATAACTTGGTATTATTAATATTTGGCCTCTAATGATGTGATGTTCCATACGATAAATGTAGTGGGCTTTAATATATCTGTTTATCTATCAAGTTGCATAGTTTATTAGGTACCTAGGTATGTCATTCTTTTATCGAAAATTTTAGCTATCAAGAACAAAATTATATAACAAGAAGGTATTATTTTCAACAAAATTCAGTATTTTTTATCCGAGTTTATCCTCAATAGGTACACCCGTATAAAATTGACTTAATAGTATTATGTGCTAGTCTTCTTCTTCTATCGTGTCAGCAACGCATTTAAATAATCTTCTGCCAGTGCCTAGCAACGTGAATAGCACAATCATTGCCCACCATAAGATCGTGCATGGTGCATTTGACTGGACTTGAGGGGCAGCTGCACAGATGTGCGGTGGTCTGCTGCTCTCCACAGTCACATGTCGTTGGTATTCCCTGTGCTAGTCAAAGTAGAGTATTAATTTACCTTTAGCTTTTTTTTATAAAAAAAACAAAATTTCGTTTTCATCCACATAGGTACCTAAATGAAGAAATAAGATTTTTTTTATAATGTGAGTTTCTCAAAAATATGTCAAAATAAGTAGGTACAAAAAAAACACAGATTTGTGTAGCTTTTTAATATTTGCGTGTAGCGCTGTTGAAACTGTAATTAATATAAAGGAAAGTACCCATCTTTTAACCATCTTGATAAAATATTTTAGTATGGTAGGTATTAGTAAAAGAGATTGCGAATAAAGCTAATGTTCTTTCATATTTTTCAAGCTGAAATTTCAAAAACATTCATTTTAACACATAAAATTTCATAATAACCGTATAAAGACTCGGTCCTTTTACGAAATTAATTTTAATCTTTTATAATACTATTTTCGGTTCCAATTATTTAATCAAAACTAAAGTGTAAGAGATATTATGACTCTGTAATGTGGCCGTTGGCAAAATAATTTAATATACCCAAAGGGTTGGGAACAATAGTGGTAGGTACCTACTTTAGTAATATTAGGCAGAATATAAAAACTATATCTGGTTGATTTTAATTATCAATTAATTTTGAAATAATGTTTTTCAAAGAGACGGTATAATTTTCAATTATATAATAACACAAGCTGACTGATGATTATACATAATTCTATCAACTGTATGTATGTAGGTACCTACCTTAGCATAATATTCAGTAATGAGGCACATGGATTAATATTATTATTAAATTTTACCCTTTGTATTTTAGAAATCAAAGGTTGAATCTTTGATTTGTAATAACTTGAAGTTGTAATAATTATAATAAGGTTGTTATTTGAACCTAAATATTCTAAAGCAAGGAATTAAGATTATGAATCAAAATTTTAATTACATAGATACATAAGTAAGGGGACTTATTATTTTAGCTTCACTTTAACAATGTACAAAACTATTGTTGAATCTATGTATTATATTGTGGTGATGACAGTCACATAGTGTTCCTAGAATATAATATAATATAATGTATGTACATAGGATGGGTAGGTACCTACTACATATGTATATGGTGGGATGATGAGAGGATTATTAAAGACCTCAACTATCGAATTGTACTGACTTATGTCTTCAATGTCACTTCTACGGATTACGATTGATGTAACCAAAATATATATTTAATTTATTTAAGATTGATTCAATTAGATAAATAATTGAAATATAATAATATTTGAAAAGTTATATAATAAAAGTAATTAATATAGATGGGTCGGTGGCAGAGCGGTTAGCGGTCTGGGTTAGTAATCCAGTGGTCGCGAGTTCGAATCCTGCCTCGACCGATTTCGTTCACCTAAGCATTTATTTGCTTATTTTAGGGAACGAAGGAAGATGTATATGTACTTGTTTAACAAGGACATAGGTATTCATTTAAAAAAAAAAAAAAATCGAAAGAAAAAAATGTAGTATATTCTTAAAACTAGTCGCATGTAACACATGAGATCCAACTGTCGATAGCGATAGTATGTATAGTTGAAGAATAAGTACCAAACTATAAACCCATTAAACCCATAAATACAAATTAGGTATTTAATTTTTTAAGATATTTGGTTTTCTATACAACACATGTAGGTATGTATGTCAAGATAGGATAGTATGGAGGTCAGTCCTTTTTTCCTACCCGGAATATGAAAACAGCATGATGGTATGTATGTATGTTTGGAGATTAGTATCAAACTATTAAGTCTTCATAGATATTGTGTGTAAGGCTACTGCCATACAAATTGTATGAAGCAATGTCGTCACTAAATTCAATTTTTATAAAAATTGTTAAAAAAATTGAGATGTGCTAGTACAATGGTGATATTTTTTATAGAAAATGAAATTATCTAGTTGGGGTGTTTCGGCTTTTTTTTTTATATCTTAAAAAAAAATGGAAATATAGGCTGTTATACTCATAAATTTATCTTTAAAAAAATATTTTTCTTAATAAAAAATTTTTTGAGAAATCCTTGAAATTTAAAAAAAAAACCAATTTGAGATTTTGAAATCTCATAAACGAATCGACAGTTAGATAATCTGCACAATTTCAATATTTTCATATCTACCTATATAGAGTTTTTTTTTTTAATTTTTAAAAACTATTTTAATACATAATTTTATTTTCACATTTGAGATTTCAAATATTTTTTTCACGATTTTAACAGTGAAATTTATTGAATTATTTATTTTATTATTTTTTTTATTGTATTAATTAATTATTTTTTTAATTATTATGTTAATTTTATTTATTTTATATTTATTTGTTTTATTGATGCCGCTCAGCTTCTCTAGGATAGGAGCTGTAAAGTAGTGACAGCAGACGACAAGATGGGATGGAGGCGAAATTTAAATGAGGCCAAGGCTCGATTTGGGCTGTAGCGCCATCGAACAAGAAGAAGAAGATTTTATTGAAAGTTTAAAAATGTTTTCAATATAATACCTATTAATTAACGAATGAGGTTGTGTCAAAAACTGGTTATAAAGTGAGTTGGCATAAAAATAATTTGTTTGAGTAAAATTGAACAGGTAGGTAGTTACTTAACATTTACTTAAGGCAGGTGCTTTTGTTCAAATATGCAATGCAAATTTAATAAACAGGAAATAATGGAAATCCTTCGAGGCGAAGAAATGATTTCTCTCCGTCTGTAAAGTTCTTTTTCAACCTTCCGTTTTAGCGATTGCTGATTACATCTATGAATACGATAGTAGCGAAGAAAAACATTACAGAACAGACTTTGGCAGGTAGGTACCTGTACCTTACTTCAATATTATACATGCCCAAACTGTTTGGATTATATTTTAATAAATTATACATAAACCCACTTCAGTTACTGAGACGAAATACCTACGTTTCATCGTTATTAAAATTAAAATTAATAAAAAATACAAATACATATGCTGAGAAAAATATCAATGTTAGGCAAGCACTTATTTATATGTTTCAATATAAATCTTATAGCCATACAACAAGATAGAGATTGTTGGATACAGAGAGAAGGGTATATTGCACCTACCTGGTGGTGAACTTTTTCCTTCGGTATAGGCAGGTCTTCAGGGAAGGCAGACACTATATATTACAACACAACAATGTTGGTATAAAACACCACTAACAAACACGGTTTAGGTATGAAAATGCGCACGGGGCGTAGTTTAAATCGATCGACATAATAACCTAAAACTAACAACAGTCAGTGACGTATACGGCGAAGACTTTTAGACGATTAAATACTGATGTAGGTAACAATACTGTTTTGGGAGAGGAAAGGTTTGAAAGTATTGTCATATTTACCGAACAGAGATCGCTTACTAATCCAGCTTTAACAGAAAAATTACTAATACAGCGAGTTATGTAGAAAAGAAGCTAATAGTAAACAATTTAAGCAAATTCGAATCCTGCATCTATATTACAAACCAAGAAAAAAGAAGTCGCCATGCCATCAAGAAGAGGAAATAAACATTTGTTTTTAGGGAATATATCGGGATTTAAAAGTAACGACATGTTTCAAACAAATATCGTTTCATTTAAATAAATGAGAAATGATTAATCATAATATATTATTTTGTACGTTCAATGTCACCGGTCAACCATCAATGGTCCATCTGGAGTCTGGACAACATGCCCTGCTCAACTCCAAAAATATTTATTAGATATACTAGAAATTTGATTCTTTAGTATTCGAATTTCCACCTCGCATCTCTTAAATGTTTCTCAAACTTGTTTAAAATGACCAATATTGGATATCGATTAAATCAGGATCCATTACGCAGGATCCTAGCCCAGCATCACCAGTTAATTTAAGTTTATTGAACTTATGATAGTGTTTGTTTCAAATTGCTGTAGGTAAATTTATAGTGAAATAAATATAGCTTAACAGTAGGTAATATACCTACATACATATGACATTATTTGATTTATTAGTTTTTTTTGTTTTAGGCAATTCAAGCAGCAAATAGTGATTTGTGCCAATCTTACTGTTTACTGAGCAAAAAGAGAAAAGTTATATTTGGTTTTATGTTTAGATTATTTAATAATATTAATTTTGAAATGACAGACAATACACAAGTAGTGATTGATGAGTAATCGGTATATTTTGAAATTGTAATTGATTTTACAGTAAAAAAAATGTGAAATCATGACTTTCCCCTATTCCATAGTGTGGAAAGTAAAAATCTGTTTTTTCTAGTATATAATTTTTCTTCCGATTGTATATTTTTATATTAAGATAGACAAACTATTATTGCAGTATGGTGAAGAATGTTTATGTTGTATGAAAAAATTTAATAAAAGCAGATACATTTCGTTTTAAAGAGCGTTAGAGCATTTTGAAAATTTTGACACGAGATATTAAATGAAGAAATTTTGTGTTATCTATGGAAAGCTAATCAGTTTTAAGTTCAGGCTCTTTACACTATAACATGAAATCAAATTACTGAACTTTTCCATAAATAAGAAATTTATCTTATATACATTTTTTATCATTCTAAAATTTTACTACCAGGAATATAAATTTTCTAACGATAGTATATTTTTATGTTAAGATAGAAAAACTATTAATTCAATATGGTGAAGAATGCTTATTTTGTATGAAATATTTTAATAAAAGCAGATGAATTTTGTTTTAAATAGCGTTAGAGCATTTTGACAATTTTGACACGTGATATCATATGAAGAAATTTTATGATATCTTTGAAAAGCTAATCAGTTATAAGTTCATGCTATTAATATTCTTATCAATATGAAATCAAAGAATTGAACATTTCCAAACATAAAAAATTCTCTTGTTACATATTTATAAGTTGTGTAACAAGAGAATTTTTTATGTTTGGAAATGTTCAATTCTTTGATTTCATATTGATATAAGAATATTAATATCTTGAACTTAGAACTGATTAGCTTTTCAAAGATATCATAAATTTTTTTGAAAAGCTAATCAGTTCTAAGTTCAAGCTTTTAATATTTTTTAACAGATTTTTAATTATCTCAATAGAGACGAAGTTGGAATATTTATTGTAGGAGAACCGGGAAATCAAGGCACCTACAGGGCTTACGACCTGTCATCGGCTGGTTTACGTGATCACTTTATGCGCTTGCGCAACGTTCACCAATTATGCCTTTTAATGAGATCCCTATCAATTCAATTTTGAAAGTTCTATATATTGTAATACTGAAATTCTTTTCGCTTGAAAATAAGGAATTTTTAATACAGCCATCTATGGGTGAAATTATGAACAACAATCTTATTATTTTTATTTATTTTGTTGGAACGCCATCTATTGAGAGAATTGGTTTTTTGTAAATAATGAAAGCTACAATTCTTATATCTGAGGTGACAATGCATTTTTCGCATAGAAGTCACCCCTGAATTGCGCCAGACTTATAAGGTCATTTTTGTCTTATTTACCTACTTGTACCAATGTGTAAGTAATCGAATATTTTTATTATTGCATATGCGCAAACATTGGATTTTTTTCCCTGTGTTTCCCTGTTTGCGCATATGCAATAATAAAAATATTCGATTACTTACACATTGGTACAAGTAGGTAAATAAGACAAAAATGACCTTATAAGTCTGGCGCAATTCAGGGGTGACTTCTATGCGAAAAATGCATTGTCACCTCAGATATAAGAATTGTAGCTTTCATTATTTACAAAAAACCAATTCTCTCAATAAATGGCGTTCCAACAAAATAAATAAAAATAATAAGATTGTTGTTCATAATTTCACCCATAGATGGCTGTAGTAAAAATTCCTTATTTTCAAGCAAAAAAAAAATTTCAGTATTACAATATATAGAACTTTCAAAATTGAATTGATAGGGATCTCATTAAAAGGCATAATTGGTGAACGTTGCGCAAGCGCATAAAGTGATCACGTAAACCAGCCGATGACAGGTCGTAAGCCCTGTAGGTGCCTTGATTTCCCGGTTCTCCTACAATAAATATTCCAACTTCGTCTCTATTGAGATAATTAAAAATCTGTTAAAAAATATCTTTGACTCCCGACAGGGAAAAAAAAAATCCAATGTTTGCGCATATGCAATAATAAAAATATTCGATTACTTACACATTGGTACAAGTAGGTAAATAAGACAAAAATGACCTTATAAGTCTGGCGCAATTCAGGGGTGACTTCTATGCGAAAAATGCATTGTCACCTCAGATATAAGAATTGTAGCTTTCATTATTTACAAAAAACCAATTCTCTCAATAAATGGCGTTCCAACAAAATAAATAAAAATAATAAGATTGTTGTTCATAATTTCACCCATAGATGGCTGTAGTAAAAATTCCTTATTTTCAAGCAAAAAAAAAATTTCAGTATTACAATATATAGAACTTTCAAAATTGAATTGATAGGGATCTCATTAAAAGGCATAATTGGTGAACGTTGCGCAAGCGCATAAAGTGATCACGTAAACCAGCCGATGACAGGTCGTAAGCCCTGTAGGTGCCTTGATTTCCCGGTTCTCCTACAATAAATATTCCAACTTCGTCTCTATTGAGATAATTAAAAATCTGTTAAAAAATATCTTTGACTCCCGACAGGGAAAAAAATCCAATGTTTGCGCATATATTATGCAATAATAAAAATATTCGATTACTTACACATTGGTACAAGTAGGTAAATAAGACAAAAATGACCTTATAAGTCTGGCGCAATTCAGGGGTGACTTCTATGCGAAAAATGCATTGTCACCTCAGATATAAGAATTGTAGCTTTCATTATTTACAAAAAACCAATTCTCTCAATAGATGGCGTTCCAACAAAATAAATAAAAATAATAAGATTGTTGTTCATAATTTCACCCATAGATGGCTGTAGTAAAAATTCCTTATTTTCAAGCGAAAAGAATTTCAGTATTACAATATATAGAACTTTCAAAATTGAATTGATAGGGATCTCATTAAAAGGCATAATTGGTGAACGTTGCGCAAGCGCATAAAGTGATCACGTAAACCAGCCGATGACAGGTCGTAAGCCCTGTAGGTGCCTTGATTTCCCGGTTCTCCTACAATAAATATTCCAACTTCGTCTCTATTGAGATAATTAAAAATCTGTTAAAAAATATCTTTGACTCCCGACAGGGAAAAAAATCCAATGTTTGCGCATATGCAATAATAAAAATATTCGATTACTTTTAATATTCTTATATCAATATGAAATCAAAGAATTGAACATTGCCAAACATAAAAAATTCTCTTGTTAGATATAAGTTTCATACAAAAATCCATTAAATAAAATATAATTTTTGAAACCGTTGAATATTTTTCTTTTAACATTGACCAACTTTGAATAAAATTTTATGAAGATTCTTAGTGTTGTAAAAATTGTTGAAACCAAATTAAAATATCTCTAATTTCCAGGTCGTGAGAGCATTTTTTTCAGTTTTAATAGATGAAATCATAAAGAAACATTGAGAAAAAATGAACCGTTGTCTATGGAAACTAATCAGCCCTAAGTTTATGGACTTAACACATATGATATGAATATGAAGTCAATCGGACTTATAGTTCGGACTGCAGAGAGGACACAAAAAAAACAACGTAAATGATGAATTCATAGAGAAGAAATCAAAATTTGTATATGGAAAACTAATCAGCTCTAGGTCTATGCACTTTACACATATGATGTTAATATGAAGTCGATCGTGCTTATAGTTTGGGCTGTAGAGAGGACACAAAAAAGATTTTCCGTACGCCGTACGCCTTATGGCATACGCCATACATACAAACACATGACGAAACTCACAGTGTGCACTTTCTACATGATACCCGTTAAGAAATTGATGTAAAAAAAATACGCTGAAAAATTGTGAAATCATGACTCTCCCCTATTACATAGTGTGGAGAGTAAAAATACGTGATTAATTGTATGTATCATCTTCCTCATAATACTGACAAAGAAAACTACATAAAACACTAATTCAATACACATTGGAGGCATTTGAACAGTGGACAATTCTCATCCTAGAAATAGTACATGATATTGATGTTCTAGAAGAGATTTTTTGCTGAATACCTACCAGCATAATAAACAACAGCTTATAAACCTTTAAAAGGTTTATAACCTGTTAATATAATTATACCTATTGCAAATTCATATTGTAAACTGTTCTATAAAATCAAAAAAATATAATAAAATAATATGAACATTTGTATAAATTTTATTTTGAACCAATTTTCAAATACGTACTGCATATTGGGATGTATGAAAACTTTTAAATAATCATTTTTATTTAAATCAACATTTTATCTTTGTTTGTTTTTATGTATTATTATCATTGCTCAACAGAATTACAAAAATTAAGACTTGATTTTTATTTAATTATCATGGTTAGTTTTCTTAAAGAATGATTATTATGTCCTTGTAATATATTTTGAATTATATTTTGAATATTGACATTAGACCTGGACAAGCAAGCCTACGTGTGCTATTATTTTATTTTTTATTTTTTTTTTACTATTATTTAAGTATCTAAACTTTTGTTTTGTTATGATGTGTATTGTGTATGTGATTGACCCATACGATAAATAAATATGTCCTTGTAACAAGTAGCATAAATGATTGTGCTATAGGTGGTCGTGGCAGGATTCGAACTCGCGACTACTGGATTACTAACCCAGCGCTGCTACCACCCATATTTCCATATTCGTTGTCTTATTGCACAACAGCAATAGTAAAATCATTCAATTTTAGAACTGAAATGAAAAATAATTAAATATACATATAATAATTTTATCAAGCAACTAATTTGATTTGAATTCGAAATTTGATATGAAATTATTTTGGTATAATTTCGGTTGAAATTTTGGATTAAAGCCAATGATTTTTTCAATCGAACCAAACATTACGATGCCATATTTAATATACAATTAATATTGTGAGATATGTGAATGAAAGAGATAGCAAGTCTGTAGCGTGAGAGTAGGTATTATATTGTTAGAATGAGCGCGTGGCGCGTCATTCTGCGTTCCGCCGTATTAGAGTATTACCTCAGTTTGTGTATAATTGATATTGACCTTGAATTGTATATTTTATCGTGTTGTAAATAAAGTTTAAAAGAATATACATCTTTTACTGTACAAATATCAGAGATCCACCCCAGCAAATATTAATTGTACAAGGATACTGTAAATATCTACATAAATGTAGGTATACCTATACCACGGTCACCTGGTACATTTATTATTTGTAGATTCAATAGTCAGTCATATTGGTAATTAACGTTAATTATGACATTTTCATATCAGATGTAAAAGAAAATAATGTTTTTCCCCGCCACAGAGAGTGTGTATGTATGTGTCGTATTAAGATTGTCTAGAGATAAAACTTAATAATTTGTGTCGAATTAGTTGAAGTTGAGTTGATGTTTATCGAATATTGAAACGTCAAATTCGTGACATAGTGTTGTGAGAAAGTCTACCATGCTCTGAATAATGTACAAAGTGAAGTATTTCTACCAACACAAAATACCCATTTTATGTCATTATTATGAGGGGGGAACACTGACCAAGTAGAATAATAAATATCTAGGTACCTACTTCAATTGGGCTGGGAATCCATAGAGACTCGCGAGTGTTATGTGACCTGAGATAATTTTAAATTTATTTAGCTTAGCTAGAATAAAGAAGCTATAGGTACAGTCTTTACTACCAACAATTATTGACTAAATATCACGAATGCAAATGTTCAGTATCTTCATCAAGTTTATATATATTTTTTTTAATTTTCTTAGCTGCAGAACCAATATAATAATATGAAAGCAAGTAGGTACCCTAGGTACCCTATACCTACCATGATGTGATATAAAAATATCACACTCTTACTATGACACATTTCCCCTCTAAACTACAGCTACAATTTTGAGTATAAAGAATGAGATTATTTTCACTTTTGGTGAAAATGATAATTTAATTAAAATGAAATTTCAAGTCTACAATATTATTACATAAAATTATTTTTCGAATCTTTCAAAGGTTAAAGTTTATTATAACATATATTTTTTAAGGTTATTCGCAGAATACAATGTAATATTATTCAATTGTACACCGTCAATGATCATAAAAAAAGCAGAACTAAGAAAGTAGGTACGTTGGGAGAAAAGAGAAAATTGTATATCTGATGAAGTTAACTTATGGAAAAAGGTTAATTAGAAAAGTTTCTTTAATCTCGAAAGTAAAATTCTAGGAATACTATTTGCATAGTCAAAAAGTTAACCAACATTTTGGTTCTACTCAAATATTGAGGTTACCATAATCTCTGATCATTATTTTAATTAGAAATGGCTCCAAAATGAAAATGTTGGAGAGAAAACGAAAAGACATCGATTTCTTTTTCTTATTGATTTACTGAGAGAGATTTTTTTTATATTTTAGTAGAGAAAATTGGTTAGTTACCGTTGTGATAATCCTTGAAATAGATGCTTCATCACGAAATGAATCTATGTAACACCATTTAAAATAATTTATGTATACCCTCATATTATTACAAAAAAAAAACATTATCGCACACAATCCATGGATTTGCTTTTTCTCTATTCTGTTATCATAAATGAGGATCGATTTGAAATTTTACATATGGTTAATCGTGAGGGTTTTGATTTCACCGGTTGGACCAGATTGGCCCCCCCAGATATATGAATGAAATGATACCTACTTTATTATCAAATTTGAACACTTTATTTCACTATTTATATTTATATTTTAAGGCGCTGGCCGATTTACTACTGATATTAATAACAATTTATATTTATATTTATATTTATATTTATATTTATATTTATATTTATATTTATATTTATATTTATATTTATATTTATATTTATATTTATATTTATATTTATATTTATATTTATATTTATATTTATATTTATATTTATATTTATATTTATATTTATATTTATATTTATATTTATATTTATATTTATATTTATATTTATATTTATATTTATATTTATATTTATTTTTATATTTCGTATTGCTTCTCGGGCAACTAACATGAACTATGTCAAACATTAATTTAATACGTACCCAATAACAAGTTTCTCCATTCTGTCGACTTACGATATTTATCGTCTCTCAGATACAGACTGAAAACAATTAAAAATAAACGTATTTAAATGTTTTATTTGAATACAATTGTATTATATTGATGTTGCGCTTGGTATCAGGCAAGGTGTAAGCGGATTGCGTGATCATACGAATAGATGATTCGGAATTCTTCGGGTTTCAATTATAAAGATATGTCTGGGTTTTGTTAGGGGCTTTTTGCATTGATCAACGATAGTGCTCTCAGGTTATGGTTCTTTCATATAACTGATTAATTGTACTTCTCTCTGTTAATATATAATTACCTACTGTTAACTGTAATAAATTGTGTTAAGTGAAACGCGTGTATTCATTTATTATATCTGAGTATCCAAAACTACCAGACACTAAAATAATGAAAAGGTTTTTTTATGAAATCTTTCATTTCTCAATGTATAAAATTGAAAAATATAGGTACCTATGTATATCAATTCATTTCATCGAAGGTAGGTATAATTCTCTTCGCTGTTTTGTTGTGTTGTATACAAATCTGAAGTTACGGCATTATATAACAGTCATGAAAACTTACAAAAATAAAAGTCATTGGAGGACGAGAATCAAAGACATCGGTGAAGAGAAAAAAAGAAAGGTCGTTAGATGAATGTAAGGACACTCAAAAGATATTATAATTTGATGAAGGCAGAACTGGGAGGGTGGAGTGTGGTGGAATGGGGGGTTCGCTCCTCGTTCATTCTCTTCAGTTAAAAAATCGCCACTTCTTTATCTGTCCTGGTACATTTTCCTGAACATATTTTAAATGTTAACTGGCAATGCCCTTTGGTAGGCATTAAAACTTACTAATGGTTCTGCATAATTCTTCTGTATTTACTGCCGCTTTCTCTTTCTCTCTATGTCCCCCTCCAGTTCCCCCTTCACCTTCTTTACCTCGCCCCTCCCACCCCCTTCAACATCGCCAGGGCTGTCTGATGTATCACTTAGTCTGGTGCCTAGAATTTTAATAGGCTTATCTTTTGTTGAAATTGCTCGCTGTGTAAAAATATATGTATACTTCGCTCCATTATCGGCTAGCTGAAGTGAATTCAGATGTCTGCTTCATAGCAGAATATGTTATCTCACGGTTTATTTAAGAATAACTCAATCAATACTTAAAACAGTGAACATTTCGATTATGTATAATAATGGTCGTTCAATTGTGTCAGCCCACCACATTTCATCCAACTGTGGATTTGTTCAAGAGAATTTTTTTTAATGAATCCATCGTCCCGTGTGATAGAAATGTATGATTTTTTCGGTAATAAACTCATTTTTTTTTAATAAAAACGTTCAAGGTTTCTCAAAATTATTTTATTAGAAAAAAAAATTCATACTTAGAAGAAGTTTGATACTTAATCTACAAACATATTTATGTATGTATGTATGTACATTCTGTTAGGCCATTAACATTATATTCGGGGTATGAAAAATGGACTGAACTTCATACTTCACAAATACCTACTGAAGCAATATAAAAATATTAGTTTGCTAAAATTTAAAGTGATGACCGACTTCCAAAAACAGAGGCAGTTATCGACGTGATCTTTTTAATGTACGTTTAGTGATAACTTTCTACCACGTTGTCCGGTTTAGATTTATCTGTTTTCATTAGAAAGGGAGTATCATTAAATTGGTTCCATTTAAATTTGGTCAAAAATTTAATCATGGGATCCATTAAATTTTACAGTTTTCATTTCAGATTTCAATATTTTGCGATATTGATTCTTTACCATATTATTCGATTTTATTGATTTTTTTATAAGGAAAGGATTGCTTCAGAGGTGATCACACATAAATTTGATTGAGTTCTCATGAGGAAACTCAGACAAAAAAATCTGTTAAATTCATAAAGGCGTCTTCAATCTGCGCGTCAAACATATCATGAGTTATAATGATTAGAAAAAATATAATTCCTAATTATAGTTTGTATTATGGGATTTACCACATTCACTTATTTTGTTTTTTCATTGAATATGATATTGATAATTATTTCATATTCTTCTTCCTTAACCTCATGGTGACGTCCACAATATTCTTTAACGACCTATACTCAGTCTACCCTCTATCTTTTCCCTCCACTATAAGTTGCAGAAGGGCATATCTATCACCACGGAATATGTGGCCAAAATATACGGCTCTGCATCTCTTGACAGTAGCCAGCAACTCAATTTCTTTCTTAATTAGGTATATTTCATCATCATGAACCACATTATGAGAGCTTCAATTTTATTCACTGTTGGGATTTTAATAGGTTGGACTATCACTCATACAAGAGTGCTAGCAATAAGTACCTATGCTTTAACAGCTCTTCATCTTGTACTTATAAAATTTTATGCATTTTGTAGAAGATGGATTTAATGTAGAATTTAATTTAAGAAGTTTACACATAATGTACCTGCTACTTATGTCATACAACTGTTCTAATGAATACTTCGGTACAGGACTACTTAGTGAGGTGTTCATTTTACCATCGTATTTTCACACTTATCAATAACACGAATACTTATCTTATAGTATGCAATTGAATTGAAGCTTCTTTAAATTATGATTAAATAAATAAATTGACAGCAGATATCTTCAGTTTTTAGAAGAGTTCGAGTGTTTTCGATGTTTTAGTGTTGTTTTTTTTAGTATTGATAGATATCGTCACCCTGTAATGTTCTTAGCCAGTTTCAAGTTAAATTAGTTTTAAAGGTATAGGAGGTGCGTCAGAGATTTGCTTTCGTCAAAATTTCCACTCGCGAATTCTAACGCTCTATTCCAAGATATTTTAAAATCGCCTAAATCACCTAATTAGGCACCAGTGTCAAATACACTCTCATCCAAAACACTGAAAAGGGAAAAATAAAAGGTATTTAAAAAAAATGACTTCAAAAATAGCTACAACGAAACCAGAAAAAGATAAATGACGAAAATGTACGAAAAAATACATAATAATGATAATAAGTAATTTATATAGCGCCGTTTAATGATTTAACATCATTCCAAGGACGCTACATAGGTTGCAAAATATTTATTAGCATCAAATCTTTTAATGAAATCGGAATCAAACGAATATTTTATGGAATTCACTCCTTGGATCGTAGGTATCTTATATTGAAATGTGTCATCTTTAATTTCTTCATTCGTTAAATCAAGCTATATTAAATTTGTATTTGACGTCGAATTCAAAAAGTGTTTTGATGTACCTACTTATATAAATATTTTGCAACAATATGTTTTTAAGTCTTATGTGTTGTTCTTTTATGTAAAATTTAGTTAATTTAAATTGTTGTTATTTTTTTATATTTTCGCCGTAGCTGTTTTTGGAGTCAGCGGTTTATTCAAATTAATATTTTTAATGTTTCTTTTATTTTTATATGGTATATGTGTAACAAAATCGCGTCAGAATAATATGAGTCTCATGATAATATCATTGATGGAATAATAATAGTTTCTTGAATTCGCTGATTTATGGTTTCAGAAGAATTTCCAGTATTCAGTTTAAATAAATAAATCTATAAAAATTGCTGCCAAAAAGAATATTTAAATCACTTTGTTAATACCAAGAAAATAAAATAGCTTTCTAAATAAGAAATTATAATTATTTTATTATAAATCCTAAATATGAAGGGAAACTGGGAAACTGTTTTATCTTTTCAATATTCTCAGATCTATAAACTGTGTTATTTTTAGACTTGTAATATGGGAATTAACAAAATATCCATCTTTGGGTACCAAGATATTAAAATTTATAACAAGATCAAACGAAATTTTAAAATAAATTTAGTATGAAGATTGTTTTAATTTCTTTTTGAAGGATAATTTAATATTGTGGAGATAACAGCAATTAATTTTCAAAATGTTGTAAAATAATATACCTACTTATAATATACGGCACAAATCGTAATAATTATTTTACCATGATATTTTCGGCTATTTAGACTTTAATTTAAATTTTAATAAATCTTTACGTCTCTTTAAATGTATCTGTCAGGGAGTTTCTACCAACCAAAGTGTCTTCGTGATTTCCAATAGTCTTCCATAGTAAATATAAAATGATTGGGCTGTGGCCAACGCTTTAGGTAGGTACTCCTCAAAACCAAGTCACTCCACAATGTTATTCTTTTTGAATTGATTATTATACTTTGAAAAAATTCTAATTTTTAAATGCCATTTTGTGGAAGTGATGCGCCTTTTAAGCAATTTAAAAAATATATACATCATATTTTAAGTTTCCAGAGCTTGGGATCACTTTGAAATATTTGACAGTTAAAAAAATTGAGAAGCACTAATAATATCAGTGCTACTCAATTTTCAGGGTCTAAGCGAATATTTTATATATAAATTTGAAAAGACTCGAATATGTCTTATTCTGATTCGTCTAAATTTATACGTCTGAATTTCAGTATATATTATGAGAAATGTCAAAAATTTGTCTGCATTTATACGGGACTCATTAGGTCACACAGCGGGGATAAAATCCTTTTATTCAAGGTCATATATTTTTACATAGTACACAAAATCAGAATAGAATCTCACCCTGATACTAGTTATTAATCTGCAATAAAAAAACTTAAATATCGCGAACTTTAAGAAAACAATATATGTATCCCTTTGGGTTAGTGAGGAGTAAAAAATTACGCTTTAAAATATAACTGAAGTGTAAAATAGTAATTTTCAACACTTGTGACATCCGGAAGCCACCACTATTCCGGGTTCATATTATCAAATTGTTGTTACCTGTTTTAGTGTCCTTTATATTTGACATAAATCTGGCAGTCACTGGCTATTGGTCTATTAGTAAAAATATAATAATAATATATTTAAGTGGTCTCACAACATCGAAAGAAAGAATAATTAAAGAAGGTTTTGATTGTTAATATTTTATTTTGGAATATACTCTTGTCCCTGTGTTATACCATCCCACAGGAGTTTCTAATTCCCCTCATCTTCCTCCATAAGACCTCCTTAGTGTAGTCCTCCTATATCCACTCGGTATACACGGAGAAGGGTTTCTTTGAGTGATTTTGCCATCAACGCGAATTTTTTATACGTCTTCCACGGAACCCAATAAAACTTAATTCTTCTTTTGGATGACTTTCAAAAAAAATATAAAAGCCGAATAAAAATTGTACTAGGAAAAGAGTAGGTATGGTATACAATTGTAAGATAAAAAATAATAAATGTATGAAACAGCAAAATTTACCAAAGTGTTTTTTTACGTTATATTGTGGGAGATGTTTATAGGATGTAGAATGTCAAAATAAATACAATTTGAAATATTTTTCTTTAGTACATACCAAATCCATTTTTTTATAATTTCATAATTAATTAACATTTAAGTTTAATCCAGCATCTCCCTCATCCAGGTTCACAATCGTTTTTTAAAAAAACTGAAAATTTCAGGATTCGTGTATTCCCGATGAAAATGCATGTTCCAATATGATAAATTTTATATTAGTATTTTATACAAAGTAATCAGTTATGCGTTTTCGGTTGAGCGTTGTAAAATTTCAATTTTATTCGGTTAGATCCATTAATGATATTTTAATGTGTGCTAGAAAAAAAATGAATACAAATTTATTTTTGATAGAAAAATTTTTTTTTTCATTTAACTTCATATTGAACATAATTCGTCGCCTTAGTTCTTATTTGGTCCATAGACCATTTGATACATTTTACAGGAGACAGTTTTATTTGTTTTGAAGGAAAACTATCCAGAAGTTTACTATGAAAATTTACCAGTGTATAAAATAAAAGAACCCAAAAATATATTAGAAATTTTTTTTAGTTAAAATACGTAAATATAGACATTATTTGCAATATTATTTGGATATGGACCAAATGTACGAAAACTTAGTTCACTTTGATGGATATGGAACAAAAAGGTCCGGATATGGACATTCAGAGATAGAAATCTCTTCGTTCTTAAATGTGCCATATGCCATATTCATTGCGATTTACATATACAGGGTGTACGTTTCATTTGGGGTATAAGTTAGGACATTAAACCGAAGATGTTCTAAGTCGACCCTCGTGACTCAGCGGTAAAATGCTTGGCTCACATGCTGAGGGTCCCAGATTCGATTCCCGGCTGGGTCACAGTTTTTCTTTGTGATTCTAGTCTGAAATTTTGAGAAGATCAAAAACTCAATGTATAAATGATTCATTCATTTGGGAAACGGTTGTGAAAATATTATTTATCTGTTTTCATACACATACAAGAGCTTTTTATTTTTTTCAATGACCGATATTAACGGAATTTAATGAATTTTCGAAAATTGTGACGGTCCGCCATTTTGATATCATAGACGGCGGATCAACCTGACTAACTCACCAAATACATTTACAAGATGAATTAAAAAAAAATTATTTTGAAGCATTAAAATTTACGTAAGTTATTTTGTATCTAAAAACCCTCTCTGCATCTGGGTGCTTCGCCGCCCAACACCGTTTTAGCGCTTCGCGCCTATATTGGGGCTACGCGTTATATTTCATGATATGAATATTACTATTTGGCATATTATCCGTTCGTAATTTATGTAATTAACAGCCACTACTCCCGTGGCTTCATTATATCATTCACCTTTCTCACCCGGAGTATTGAAAAATTACGCATGGTCCGAAGTGGGGTCTTTCGATCTTGCAGCTCATGTTCATAGCGACGAATTGGCCTTACTATTTGCAATTTGTGTTTAAGCTGATACTTACCCAGTTTTTTGTATGGCCTAAACTGACTTAGCATCGGAATAAACTCTTATTTTAAATAGTAAGTAAGGCCCAATATGTATTGCATACAAATAAAGGTAGTTTATTTTTATACTAGGTAGGCACTATTTAAATCTTTGTTATTGTACCATTGCATCTATGGGAAAACAATATATAATCATATTAATACATATGCGTGTTATTTTATTTTCAAAAATGATATCTTATTCCTCAAGTCATATTTACTCGATACTTATATCATTCTGAATTTTTCATTTTTCTAATTAAATGTATGCTTTAATATCTCGCTTAACCTTTAATAAAAATTGCCTAATAAAGTTTGAAATTCAAAAGCTGTGTCGTTTGACATTTTCATCGCATGATTTTGACAAATGAAAATGTGTTCGAGAATGTCAAATTTAAAATAGCACGCAGTTAATGTAAAACAAAATAATATCCAATACGAGCTACAGGGAAATCAAGTGAATGACTTTTTTTTTGTAAAAGAACCAAAAGAAGGCAGGAGAAGCGGAAGATTCTAGATAAGATAGCATGATATAAGTAGCTTACAATGACTTTGCTGTTTCCATCTGAAACATACATATAAAATAATTCCATTTTATAGGGAGCTTCCCTCGCTTTGAATGTCGAGATGAGTAATTCTTTACGACAGCTGGAAGGCATTACCCTTATTAGCTTCTGACATTCTTTTATCATTCAAGAGGCGAAGCACCGAGTAATGTGAGTAAATTGTATGAAAAAAATTTGACTGACGCTAATATGGTTTTTCAAAAATTTCAACCGTTTTATGCAGGGATCATATTATTCAGATATTATGTACATAAAATGAAATTGTTTCAGATTATGATAAAATGGAGCAAGAAGAGGAAAATGAGGCACTTTATATACCTATTCAGTATTAACCATAGTCTACTGTTTATTTTTAAATAGGTATTTTTTGTTTATTTGTTTCAATCTCTATGTACACGATGATTGCACAGAAGTGCATAATAGCGTGTTCATTGCCTATCTTCCAAACAACCATATTCCGAAAATAATAATGATAGAGTTATATAATGATAGAGTTATATAATGAGGAGAGTTGAAGATATAGGAGGGGACAAGGATAAGAGATATAATAAAGTGCTATTTGAAAGTACATGTAAAATGATCTTTTAGATTTGTTTTGAAAGTGGATGATTTTGAGTGGATTGAAACATAACTTAGGGTCATATTACAAGAGTTATTTGAGAAATATGTAAGAAAAAGGTAAGGTCTTCTATTGCGAAAATACTGCCAACGGGACCTCAACTTTTTTTTACATTATTCTTAAATAACTCATAATACGTCGACACTTAAGATGGGATATTTAATGACTTTGACAAAAATTGTAAAAAAAACGTTATAAGTTAAGTAGGTGCATACATCATTGCTTTGTATCTTTTTTATATTTTTATTTATATTTTAATTTTTTTGACCTCAACATACACATTTACTTTTATGTGTTTCGTAAACATTTTATAAATCTACAAAAGTTACATAAATATTCTTCTTATTTGTTACTTTTGTGACTCCGGTTATAATTTCACCATTTGAGGGGAATTTTGGTCATTCTTCTTCCCTCTAGTTGTCCACAAGGTATGTCTTTGAGTGCCTTATTTTTTTGAACAATCTCTCCAATACTTTCTCCTTAGTCTCCCCAATATTATCATGACATCTTGTGTATGGTAAATTTCCTTGTTTGTAGTGATTTTGTTTTATAAATATGAGATTATAAGATAACATAAAAAGTTGGCACATGTTATGATAGTTGTATCATATATTTGAATGATATAATGTATAGGTCATATTAATAACGTGTACTTAGCTGAATCGAAATTTAATTTATCATCACTATCATCTAGACGAATAACCGCAGACTCACTATTTTTGTATAAACTATTTTATAACATAATTGACTGTCCAAATTTATTAGAAAATATCTCACTTCACATCCCAAACCGCAATGTCAGATTAAAACCTACTTTTTCTGTGTCACACTGTATAACTTCTTCTTCTTCCTTTTCATAGATCCGAAGATCTGTTTGTACCGCTATTCTGTCTCCTGCGATGTGGACTGCCAACTGTCTCGCCATCTCTTTGGAGGTCTTCCTGGGGGTCTTCTTCCAGCTGGGTTCTCCTGGAGAGCGATACGTGGGAGTCTATTTTCAGCCATTCTGTTTACATGTGAGCTCCAATATCGCCTTCGCTGTCTTCCCCATCTGACGATGTCTTCCGTACTACACTTTTTTCTTATTTCGGTATTTCGAATTCGGTCTCTTAGAGTGTTTCCGGTTATACATCTCAATGTCCTCATCTCTGATGTTCTCAGAAGAGATTTTGTTCTCGTTGTGTCTGCTCTGGTCTCTACTCCGTAGGTGGCAATGGGTCTTGCACATATTTTATATATTCGGACTTTGCTTTCGATATTCATGTGTTTAACCTCCATATACTTTCCTTTAGACATCCTGATATTGCAGCTGTAAAAACACTATCATCTAGACGAATAACCGCATTACTGTAAAACTAATCTTAGGTAAAACTTTTTTACCAACCGGTTCACCTTCAATTTCAACAATCTACTCAATAACATTGACTTCTTTCATACTCAATCTCTACTCTCATTCAAAATTACAAATACACCTTTTTCGTTAAGCCTTCTAAGTACTTCGTTAGAATCCCACGTTACGATTCTAGAATATAATCTTCTTTGTACTGCTCCTTGTATGTTCTAGATAATATTATGATCCTATAATTTTGTTTTTCTCATTTGTTAAAATATGTTGTAATACTATAAAAATCACTTGATATGATGTCTTGTTATTATGTACCGTAGTCTATCATTTAGGTACTGTTTTTTTTTCCATTGATCTTAATCTCATACTATGTCATTGTATTCGACTGTACCTACTTTTAGATATCCTAATAAAAAAAAATAAAAAAATAGGTAGGTACTTGTGTTTGGTGAAAAATAAACACATAAATATGTACTACCTGACATAAATATGTACTAATGCTTATACATATATTTTTTATATATTTATTTAAAAAAAAAAATTATTTATTTCAATGTCACGACACTTATTAATTTTTAAATTTACGAAACATCTTCATTAAATTCAATTAGAGAATTTAACATCGGCAGAAATAAATTGTATTATTGAAATCTACATACATTCACAATATACAGATGTACTTGGAGTTTATTTGCATTCTCTAAACAAATAGTCTACTTGAAAATGTACCTACTTAACACGAAACCGGTTGTAGGTTATAGTCAAATAAATAGCGGAATAATTAAAAAAGCATTATAAAGGTAGGTATTTAAATATATTTTTTTAAATTATTGTTTTGTAAATTAATAGGCGATGGTGAGAATTAATTACAAAATCTAGTGGCTAGTAATCCAGTGGTCGCGAGTTCGAATCCTGCTTTGACCGATTTCGTTCACCTATAGCACAAGCAATTATTTGCTTATTTTAGGGAACGTTGGAAGATGTATATGTACTTGTTTAACAAGGACATATTCATTTTTTTTTAAAGTAGCAAAATATAACGTATGTTTCGTAAAAAATATTTGCCTAATCTCCCCATTTATTAAATTAACCTTTACTCACAACTCATTGAAAGTGACTTGATTCAATATTAATTTATCAAGACTATTCAATTCTACAATTTTCATACTACCAAGAAGTTTTTCTCCGGCACATAATTTTTATTTCTTTTTGAGGTGGGTACAGAGTAATTTATATATTTTTTTAAGGTAAAGGCATTTTAGATTTCTAACAACGATCTTCCTTTTTCCTAAAGAAATGTACCTAACCCCCTGTCGACGCAGCATTCCTTGACCGGCCCATAATATCTTATACGTAATATCACCCTTGCGGTTTCTTCATAGATATGTTATACGTAATATAATGCTCTAAGTATCTATTTTATTATATTCGAAAGCCATTTCGTTTCTTCGAGATAAGTTGGAAAGTATTTGGGTCAGCTAAGAACTCAATAAAATAAAGGAAATAAATCTGATATTTGCATTTTCTTGAGTCGCTTCAACTCTCGGGAGTATGAATACGCGAGCATTATACATGGGTAGGTACATATTACTTATATAACTTTTCATTTCGCAATCTTCTCACAAAGTGCTTGAGACAGTAAATGTATGAAAATGGTCGACCGGGCTACAATCGCCACCACACACCGCTCAGCGCCATATGGACACATTTCTGATGACGTTAGCTTCAAATACACAATGAATACGTAATATATACATACATACCTATATTATATTACAAACATTCAAATATCTGCTAACAAATCGATTTTCCGTTGTAACATCTGGATTTTTACAGAACATCGTTTTGTGTAGTTTTTTGTATTGATAATCCCCATGAATGAATTCTGTATTAGTACCAAAAGAAATATGCTACCTATACATTTTTATTTTCAATATGAAAAGTGTCTGTTAAGAATTTACTATTTTGGTTATATATTTTATTTATTTATTATTTATTGATTTGTAAATCGCCAAAACTTTTGTGGAATTTCATAAAAATACTTCTACCTATGTTGATAATTTTGCTGAATCAAGTGAAATAAATTAAGATTTATGAAAACTTTAAAGGTTAAAATAAACTGTTTAATGACTCCAATCAGTCATCAGTGAAACAAGTTGCGAGTTGATTGCCATATTATGGCTATTTTTTCAACTACATTTTAAGAGACATTTTGAATTTAATGCTTCATTTTATAAAAAAATAAAACTTCTGCTTCTTTGTTATTTTTTCAGTGAGCGTCCATTGACAATTTTAACCCAGATTGTCTTTTATAAAGGACAGCTTCACTGTCACGTAAAAAAATCTTTTGATTTATTAATTATTGCGCAATGGTGTATCTGTATAGCTTAGATATCAATTCATCATAGCAATAAGTTTTTTAAAAGCTGTTGCAAGTTTTGGGTGTTTTATTGACTTTTGAAATAATAGTTATATCGATTGAACAAAAATGTCGGTGCTACCTTCAACACATCAAAGGTAAAAATAGGTATATATTTTATATTTACTAAAACAGGTGTAACTTTATTTTAAAATATAATTAAATATTGTAAGAATTATAATAGTGTTAAAAGAAAAAAACTCATTTTAATAATATATAATATGTAGTTATCGATGCTTAATTTTAACTGTCCTTTTTAAAGGACAATAGGAATATAGGCAGCTATTTTATAAGAGTATGAGTATTTGAGAAATTATTTCGTTTTAGGTGCGAAAATAATTATTTCTGCATACTAACTATCCTATTCTGACATACATACCTACATGTTTTATAAAGAAAACAAAATATTTATTAATTAGTGCTTATGTGTGTTTGGTACGCATGTGTGTTTGGTAGTTTGGTACCTATTCTTCAATTAAACACTAATAAAATAGTAATAAAATCATGAGTGGAATAATTTTATATTTTAAATATATTTTTATGAAAAAAAAATATATAAATTTGTATTATTATTACATTTATTTTAACAATTTATACAAGTTTGATGTTAATATCTAAATTTTATTTCTAATATGAAAAATACATACAACATGCATTAAAACATTTGGAAAAAATACAATAAAATACCCTGCCGACCGCCGTGGTACAGTTGGTAAGCCGTTTGGCTTATGTGCGGGCGTCCTGGGTTCGATCCACAGTAGAGGAGATATTTATTTACATTTAATTTCTCACGCAAACTCTGGTTAGTTGGAAGAAATTTCCATATGTAATAAACTCGTTACTTGCACAGGGCGCAAGGAAGTGTTCTTCTTACTCATTTCATCAATAAGGTACAGTAACGATTACTTCGAACGTATGAAAAATAATAAATCACCAATGTATATTTTATGCTTGGAAGTTATTTGCAAATAAAATGAGAGCTTCCTTTGCGCGTTTCTTAATAATTGTTCTTGAGTCTGGAGATTGTTTTGCGAAAATACAAAAAGGTTATCCCCGAGTTGTGCAAGTAACAAAACAATTTCAGAGAAAATTCATCAAAGTCTCATCGAGTGAGATGTTTTATAAAGAACATACATGATGAGGTAAAATATTCATTGAACACGGAGCCGGGCCGTGAGATTCTCGTTCGCTTTTCGATGGAACCAGCTGGAACAAAATAAAACAAAAATATTTTATAAACCTTATAGGAACAAACTGACCTATTTTCACAGACATTCACAGCGTGTTGTTGTAGAAAATGATTTTATCAAAATACGGAAGAATAATTGAAAAATCCATATGATATTTTTTGTATTAATATAATTTCGTGAAGATACGTACTTCATAACGAACGTTTTGGTTTATTCATCCTTCATAGTCCCATAAACCAGAGCGATAGTAATTATCGATAAAATTCATTTGATTTTGAACAAAAAAAATATAATCGGTATAAAGGAGTTCTGTGATAACAACATGAGCAGGATAAGTAATACTTTGGACGCAGATTCCAGCCCGCATCGTCTCATTGAATTAATATATATATTATAGCAAATTTTTTTTGATGGGAATTTATAAGAACGTATATGTTTTTGTTTCAAGGACATATTAATTTATCAAAATATGTATTCTTCTTTACTTTCACCTTTGTCCCGTTTACTTGGGGTCGACTGTTCTGGTCCTCACTCTCCAAGTCCTTCTGTTCTTTACGTCCTCCGATCAAAGCCTTGCCTCCTTGAGATTTCTGGTTATTGCGGGCCCTACCTTTATGTCATTCTTTTTATAATATTATCCTGTGGCTGTTTTATAATGTGTCCATAATATATGGTATTCTTCTTTAATCAATTTGTACCAGAAAAAGGGGGTTTAGCTATATATTCTTCTTCTTCTTCTTCTTTTGAATAGACCTTCAGGTCTGTTTTTTAAGAGGCCTGCTCTTCCTGCGAAGTGGACCCCCAGCTATCCCTTCATCTTTTTCGCGGTCTACCGCGAGGGCGGGTTCCGTGAGGCTGATTGTGAAGCAGGATATGAGGAAGTCTGGTGCTGTCCATCCTTTGGACATGACCATACCAGTCCCTCCTCCATCTGATGATATCGTCAACCTCACATAGTTCCCTTATTCTCGAGTTATATATTATGGGGTTTAAATAAGGAAGTATAGCTCTTGAGACCTGAGTTCACCGCCACCGTTCACTGTTCAATCACAGTTCAACCGCTACTATTTCTTTTACGTGTTTCGGTCCAAAATGCCCAACACTTCTCCAACATTTGTTCGTAATATTTCTGGGAAGCCTGAATAAGGAAATTTTTATTGTGGTATCTTATCTACGGCCTGTTGGTCCAAAGCGGGGTATTTTATTTCCCTCATACCCTCCATATCTGGTTCGCATTCCCCTATCCGACACCTGGGGACGCACTCTCTAGAGGTCAAGGGTCTTATGAGAGGTCCATGTGTCTACCAGTTCTACCTATTCCATTATAATGCGAATAGGTATTTTAAGATATTCCATTATCATTTTATGAAAAATAATCATCAGTTTTTATGCCTAGATAGATTAGATGTCATTTATGTATATGAGCCATTCATTTATATCACAGTTTATTTTTTGCTTTTGAAATAAGTAAAACCTCGTCTATTTCCAACGTCAGTTTCTTCTCAAAATACATTAATGTCACAAATCACCTCCCCCCCACCCCCTCGCTCCATTACATCGCCTGCGGGCGAACGTCTAATCAAAATAAATTAGTTCAACGAAATTGACGATTTTCGAATTCCAGTAAATTCAAAATCTACATAAAATTTTAAAAACTCGGAAATCTCCGACTTTAATTTGCCGTCTGGTTCGTGACAAATTTTAAAATTATTTTCCTGGCGGATGTTGATGAAGAAAATTCTGCAAAATAAATACGAACTCAACAAATGGAATCCAAAAGAGGGTATTCTTGAATAAAAAAGAAAATATCAGGACCCCTCAATTGTTTGGAGGCAACTTTTTGTTCCGGAATTTGGACAATTCAAACAGAGAAGAGATAAAATGAAATCGAAGTTGGTAGAAAGAACCGGAGATCGTTGGAACATTCGAGAATCGATTTTCATTTGGTTCTTTTCTGACCCTCCAATATTTATAACATTCACTCAACATTTAAATTTTTTCATTCTATTTAGGAAATTAAGCATTTTTTCCCTAAAAATAAAAAGTAAGACAGTTATTACAGTTTATTATTTTGGTTATCTAGATTAGATTGATATTAAGTGTAAGAGGCCGCATTTTATATAGTGAGTCATTCAAAATTTATACTTATTCCTATGAAAGTCATACTATAAAGGATACCACTGATATACCCGTAGCTGTTAGTCTTTCATAAAAATATAAATCAATAAACACCACAGCAGGTAACAAATATTAATAATATCGACGGTGGAAAGGCTATTTGACTAACGTGCAGTTCATCAACTTTACAGTAGAGCGATTTAAAGTTTAAATTTTTTGAAAAAAAATCATAACAATTAAACGAATTAATATATTTTAAACTTGTTTTCTACAAGTTTTAGAAGATTTTTTATGTTATTTATTGAAATAAATAACATTCTATTTAGTTAAAAGCCCTGCGAGATAAGTGGTCTGTTAGTCAAATTGTTTTCTGAGACAGTCAGGTAAAACGACTAACATCATACATCTGTATATTTTCCGGTAGGTCTAATTGACTAACGTGCATTTTTACCCAATAAATTGTCTAGTAAAATGATTAACATCCTAATTTTATATGTTTTTAATAGGTCTTTTTGACTAACGTGCATTTTTATCCGACAAAACGTCCAGTAAAAAGAAGTTAAGGTAACTAAAGAGTAAAATTGCATCGGGTATAACACCTTACTTCATGAATCACTAACATTAAATATTCAAGTAAAACATCTAAAGAGGCATGTTTTATATCAATAAAACTATGAAAACATGATGTAATAGTGATCATAAACGTGGCACAAAAATTTTTTGAAGGGGCTACTTATTTTAATGTATAGGAAATTATAGGAAAATATAATCATTTAACTATAAAAAATATATTAAAACAAAAAGTCAAAATTGTAAATATCATTAAACCTTATTGTCTATTGAAAAATAAAAATATGACCTATTGGCCTATTGAGAAAAATATGAGTATGTAATAAAATTAATAATAAATTAAATCATTCAATCTTAAATTTATCAACTATAATATATATAACCTATATAATATGTATCATCAAAATTTTAACAATGTTTTGATGTTGTGTAGTGATGAAAACACCATAGCTATAGGTATAGGGTTTTTGCACTAGGTAGGTAGGTACCTATGTATGTATAATATTAATTTGTAGGGTTTTTGGACCATAATAATAATAACAGCGCTTCATGTATAGTAAATAGGTAAGCACTTGCGATATATAATAATAACGTGACAATAAAATTCTGGTTGCTTTGCTTGACCAAAACAAAAAGGAAAGGAAGTGTTATGAATGAAAGACACGATGGAAGAATGGAACTATGGTCGGGCCTAAGAGAAGATGATTTTTCATGCGAGGGAGTAGGGGCGATATTAGATGAGCGAATGGTAGTGTATGAAAAAATATATGTTTGTAAGCTCAAGGCCAGTGGACCAGATTTAAGATGAGAATCACAGGTGTGTTTCTGTTTATAGGACCAGATTTAAGATGAGAATCACAGGTGTGTTTCTGTTTATAGGATATGAGCCTGTAAACTCTAGCTTGGAGAATGCAAAAGATGAGTTTTGGGCAAGTTTTATAGAGGAAATGAACAGGAAAATAGAAAATGAAAAGTTGATTCTGGCAGGCGATTTGAATGGCTGGGTAGGCATCTGGAGAAAAGATTTCGAATCAACTCTCGGACCTTACGGCGATAGCCGATAAAGTGAATGATAACGGCAAAAGACTGTTAGATGTTTGTGTGAAAATGGACCTCTTTGTATCAAACACAATTTTTGATCACAAAATAATTCATATGTATGCATGGGAAATAGAAAATGAAAGATTTTGTATGTGTGGACATTGCTCTGAGAAAAACGACTGTTGATACGAGGGTGCCGAGCTAGAGACAGACCATTTTTTGGTTGTCACAAAAATATGCCTGTTTACGGGTTGGCGCTCTAGAACTAATCGTGACAGTCTACCACCGCGTATCAAAATAGAGAGGCTGTAAGAGGAAAGTATCAGACAAGAATTTGCAAGAAGAATTGAGTGCGCCTTAAGTCCCCACACAGTGACAGAGATGAATATAAGTGGCACATGGAGTATACTTAAAAACAATGTATTCAACGTGGCTAAAAATGTGTATGGCAAAGCAAAAAGAGGTAGAATAAAAAGGGATGCTTGGTGGAATGAATGAGTAAAGAAATTAGTGGAAGAAAAACGAAATGCGTGGAAGAAATGGTTGTCATGTAAAGGATCTGGATGCGAGAAGGAAGAAAGAGCTAAAAATATATGTACAGAGTGCAAGAGGAAAAAAAACAGTTAAAGAAGAAAAAAATGCACTGACAGAAAAAGAAAGCATGAAAATTGTGATTATTTTTTCTGGAAACACAAAAATGTTCTGGAAAAGAGTAAATCGACGAAAACAAGGAGTTATGCGAAGTCCGAAATGTATAAAAGATAAAGATGGTTGTATGGTTATAGACGAAGAAAAAGTCAAGGAAAGATGGATGGAATACTTTGAAGAGTTGTAAGAAAGCACACAGTGCGAAATTCTGATGAGATGAACAATAGGATACCATGAAATGAATGTGAGAAAATTTCAATGAAGATGCCAGAGAAGCAGTAACGCATGCACATACAGGAAAGGCCTCGGGATTTGACTGTATACCAACCGAATTTATCAAATATGGTGCTGAAAAGACGATGGAGTGGTGTCATTGCCTCTTCAAAAAATAAATTAATAAATGTTGGGAGACAAGACGTACCCCGTCAGATTGGAGAAACGTAGTGAATGTGCCCCTTTTTAAGAAAGGGTCAAAATGAGATTAAAAAAACTACCGGGCTAACAGTCTGCTAAGTTCGGTTGGAAAATTGTATGCTAGGATACTGGACCAAAAGTTGAGGTTACAGCAAATGAGGTATGGGATGCACAAGTAGTGAATGTTGGAGGTAGAGGTTGCATCGACCAAATCTTTTCCTTTCGAAAGACGACTGAAAAGGTTCTGGCAAAAAACCAGAAACTTTTCTGTGCTTTCGTAGACCTGGATAAGGCCTACGAGTCCGTGAAAAGCTTTGGAACGTGCTATCAGTGTATGGAGCGGGAGGCAGGTTAATTAGGGCAATATCATCTCTCTACGAAGAAAGCCAAGCCTTTGTGAGGATTGAAAACTCTCTTACAGGATGGTTATCCATTAATAAGGGAGTGAAGCAAGGGTGCGTATTATCACCGTGGCTCTTTAATTTATACATACTTTGACTTCTGTGAAAGAGCACTTAAGAATGAGAACATTGGGTTGAAACTGGAAGATGTTACTCTATGTGATCTAATGTTAAAATAGTAATCGATGGATGCATGAAAAATGGACTGAGAATGAATGCAACTAAATCTAAAATGATGGTATTTGAGAAGGACAAAAGACGAACAAAATGCGAGATACGAGTGGAGAATGTACAATTAGAACAAGTCGATGAATATTTATACTTAGGAAGCATGTTTCAGCATGATGGAAGACTGGAAAAAGACATTGAAAGGAGAGTAACAGCAGGGAATAGAGTGAAGAGTAAAGAAATATCGTAAGTAAGATGAAAATAAATGTCCTAAGGTAATAAAAGAAAGAGTAATGACAGTCTGACAAAAAAGTATATAAGGCTGATAAAAGAGGAACGAAAAGTAGAAGTCGGCCAAGGAAAATTTGGCACGATCACATAAATGGAATTTTGAAAGATGGAGACGTAAGAACTAAGAATAACATAAGAACGTGTATGAGAATACGCATGATCGTGAACGAAGCGAAAATATATGTCAAGAGAGAGGAGTCTGGCGTTCGGTTCTCTCTGCCTACCCCAAATAGGGAAAGGGTGTGATGGTATGGAATAGATTAGCATGACGCGCTCCTCTTACCACGGTTGTGCATAGACTAATGTCACAACGAGACAGTGCCGCTGTTTATAGCATTTAAGTAACGACAATTTGTTCCCTTAAATTTACAGCTAACAACCCACTTCTGTACTTTTGGTATTTATTTTATTTGATTAACAGACAATCATAATAAAAATATGATTGCAGTAAAATGATTAACACGTTGAAAATTATTAAAGATGTGTGAAGCAAATTGTCTAACGTGCCGAAAGTAGTAAAAATGAAATGGGTTTATTTGACTAAAACGCCATTGGCTTATTTTTTCTAGTGAGTATAAAAGACTAACACGCCGAATGTAGTATAAATGAAGTGGGTTTTATTGACTAACCATCAGTGACATACTATTTTCGAGTAAGGATTAAAGGCTAACGTGCCGTAAAAAAAATGATATAATCGAGAAAAAACTCTAAACAGATATATCGAAAAATTATCAATCAAGAATAAAATCTAATAAGCTCAGATTGTTGAAATCATAAAAAGGCAAGGTGCCTAAAATCAAAATATCATTTCTCAACTCATAGCTAACTGAATTTAAAAAAAAAAACACAGTATTTTGTGTCGTTTTAGCCATAGTATCTTTTTATATCTTCTTAAACTGTAAGCATTTTAAAATGACTAATACGCCAAAAAAGTTATTTGATCGTCGTGAAACCAAAACCATTCGACGCAGAAAAAAAAGACGATTCCAACGGTGTATATAACTCAATATCGCCAAAATTGGCGTGTTAGTCAATTAGCCTTTCCACCGTCGATATGAACCCTGAGTAGTGGTGGCTTTCGAAGAAAACAGCCTTTAAATTGTTGAAACATTCTATTTTAACGTGTCAGTTATCGTATAATACGCGATTTATTTACGGCAGACTACTAGAAATCACGCCATCCATTGACAGACAATTTGGTCTCTGGAAACCCCTCAACAGACTGGACACCTTTAAAGAAAACAATGTATTATGCTACAATGGAAGACGTGATTGACAAAAAAAAATCACGCTTTATATTCTAAATGATGTGTTAAATAAGAAATTTTCACCACTTTTTAGGCTATTATCTCCAAAATCCACCGAAAGTGCCTCCCGTTCCTAAGTCACTTCCGTCCCTTCCATGAGTTCAATCCCTTCCAATGGACAACAGTAAGACTGTCAAAATCGTAAAAACAGAAATGACCAAAAACAAATGTAAATGCTAAAAACTTGCGAATAATGAAAGTACAGTTGGATCTCTTTCCACAGGATATTCCACCTTCACAGGTTGATGACATGATACAAGATGAAGATGATGAAAAATGTTTTAATTCAAAAACCGTCTTGGGTATACGCTCGGCAATTTCACAAGTTTCATTGCTATCGGATGAACGGTTTAGGAACTCATACCGCACATACAAACATTAAGATATATAAATATAAGTTATATCTATGTATAATTAAACCACTTTTTGATTCTACATAGATTCTCTAATCCATGTAGAATCAAAAAGTGGTTTACTTTTAACTATAGTTATAACTTATAATGGAATTCTACAATATAAAAACTTCGTCGATCATTATATAAATATACATGCATAAATATATAAATAATGTTACACAATTACCCTTGTATTATTAAACTTTTATTGAATACTCGTTTTTTTACTCTCCACACTATAGAATAGTGGAGAGATGTGTTTGTATGTATGGCGTATGGCGTTCGGATTATCCTTTTTGTGTCCTCTCTGCAGCCAAAACTAAGTCCGAGTGACTTCATATTGATATCATATGTGTAAAGTGTATAGATCTAGAGCTGATTAGTTTTCGATAGATATTCGTTAATTTCTTCTCTATGATTTCAACTGTCCTAATTTTCAAAATGCTCTCATGGTCTGGAAAATCGAGGTATATTTATAGTGTTTGAAATTTTGATACAACAAATATACACAAAAATGCATTAAAGGATTGTCAAAAATCAAAGAAAATAATCTATGGTGTGCCATATCAATGTGAAATAAATTTCTTATTTGTATGAAAAATGTATATAACAGAAGTAAAATAGCTTCTGTATGGGTCCGTAAAATTCAGGGATCAACTTCATATTGGTATTTTATGTGTCTCTATAGACAAGTATATATTTTACTCTATCTTTCTCGAGGGGTAGGCAGTGAGAAACCAACACCGCATTCTTCTACATATCTTGACAAATATACATACATCGCCTCATCAACATTGATACACTGTCTCATACATGCTCATCATGCTAGTAATGCAATTTTACTTAAAATTACTCATCAGGTATCATGTAGAATTTATGTGTATGGTGTATTGTGAAAACTTTTGTCCTCTGGGAGTCTTATATTTGTTTAAGAATCTAATAGAAATGTACCTACTAAATAAAAATGCATTTTAAGAAAAAATGAACGCTACCATGTGGTGGAGAGTTTAGTGTTAGCCACAACCCACTCGTTTTAAATTAAAGTTTTGTTCTAATCTGGGGTCATCAATATTTGAAATTTGATTGTTTTTTATTTGTATTAATACAGTTTCTGAAATTATTTGTTTATGACAAAGTTCTAGCTTTTCTCAATTATTTCGTATTGTAATTGAGAAAATTCTCAAAATATTCTCAAATATTGCTTAATGACTAAAAAATATGTTTAAGTTTCTATATTTACATTTTTTATCGTGTAATTGAATTTTACACAAAAATCGTAAACTTAATTCCAGTACACCTCAAACTTTTCTCAATAATAATTATTAAAAAAAAATGTTACTTAATCGTTCTGTACATTCTGTTATTGTTTTTGTTCTGTTCTGTATTGCAGAATACACAATATCTACGGGGACTCTAAATAGTTTGATAATTAATCTCCAAACATACATAACAACAAGCTGTTTATATATTCTGGGCAGAAAAAAAGGACTGACCTCCACACTATCCTGACACACATGTTTAATGTTTAGTATAGAAAACAAAATATCTTATAATATTTAACAATTTGGATATGAGTTTATAGTTTGGTACGTATTCTTCAAGTATGATTAGGTACTACCGCCATCGATAGTTGGTTTACATGTGACTTATAGTATAATATAGTTTTTGAATAAAATGATTAAATATCTATTTAACTAGGTAGGTATACAGAAGCAATTAACTTTGCCATTTCAGTGGGGGTTGTAAGTCTGCAGGTTTCATAATATTTTCTCAGGTAGGTAAGCATAAAAATATGTTCGAGATGAAAAATTACTACGTATAGTTGGTTTGGATACGTTCAAAGGGAAATGAGAACATAACGGGAATAAATAATAGGAAACAACACGAGAAATCACGCAAATATCACATTTTTGCTGAGCCAAGAATGCACTGAATCAAGTATGCCGAGTGGAAAATAATATGTAATAACGTCAAGCTATGCTTCACCCTATCCTACACTATTCATAAACCTACCTACCTACAGTATTATTATTGTTGCTTGGCATATTATCTAAAGTAATAAAGCAATCAATATGTTAGTGTGTGTGTGTGTGTGTGTGTTTGTCTCACGCCTTTTGAAAAACCAAGAGCATCTAAAAATCTAATTTATGTGCGAACATGTACCAGTATACCTGATGCAGTGTCACGCTAAAAATAATGCGATTAAAATGCTGAATTTTAAAGATATTTCAATAATTCTTTTTTTCATACAAAATTTTCCAAGTCGTATCTGTCAAAAAAGTGTATATTTTGCACGCAAATATCTGTTAGTTTAAAAGTTAGAAGTACGTATTTACACGAAAAAAATATATTTTCAAGTATAACTTAGCTTTTAAGTGAAAAACATGGTGAATATTTTGTCTAATTATAATGTTTAACTTATTTTTAAAGTAAGCGTTTTGTACAAACGTACATATAACCCCACCATTTTAATATCTTTTCATACGATATTTAATTTTCCTACCGAATGAATATGTTCTTTAAAATAATATACCTTTGAAATAAATGTGATTATGAAATAATAAAATGAAACACAAGACTTTATAGCAAGTTTTAAGACATATGTTGTAAAAGTCTGTTAATTATTAGTAAAGATATAGGCATAATAAAATTGCATAATTTGTATATAATATTTGATAATTCGGACAATTTTTGATTTTCGTTTTTGTGGTTTCGAACAAACCAATGCAGGTACCGACATATTCAAAAAATGTATCCGAACCATTTGATATTACTTACGTGTTCGAATTTACGGTTACTATGGTTACAGAAAGAATGTGATATTCAAATAATTTTATGAATCGAATTTATTTACAACATTGTTGTAGGTAGGTACCTACCTAATACCATTTACTTACAAATCAACAATATACTGATTTCCTATCGGAAAATTATTTAATTTATTTACTAGCTTTTATGTCCCGCCGTTGGCCAAGAATGTAAATTAGTGAAGGAATAAGCAATCGTTTATATACCAACATAATATTGTCACACATAATTTTTTTTAACCGTAGTATGAAAAGTAGTTTGAAATTTAATAATTTAATTGAGTTTAAGTGGTGTAAAATCTTAAAGTGATGGACACAATCCATTTGCTTTTATATTTTTTTTTTTATTATTGAAACCAAACAAAATATAACAATATAGTTACAAACAATAAAAATATTACAAAAAAGTACAATTTAAATAAGTTATATGAAACATTTTTTTTATATATAAGCACATACAATTTCTGCACGCATGGACTGTTCTTCCCCCACCACCACCCGTTCTGCTTATGGGGACTAATAACGGCCCCTTGCAAAACTCTGAAAGAACACATAAAGAACATTTGAAGAGTCCGGAGAACTCTAAAACCTTGCAGACACTGCACTTAATGTGCCAAAGAGAGCTAATCATGTTGAAACAACTGGCTCACTGCTCAGTGATAGTGAAGATAATAGTGCACCGAATTTAAGACAGAAAGTCTTGAAAGCCCTAAAATTGCTCTTCGTGGCTACAAGGTCCGCATGTCCAATGGGTCCAAAGAAATTCCCACGGACATCGTCGTAGAGTTCTCGTCGGTAAGTTGACACGGAGAAGTTAGTGCATTCCCATAGGATATGCTCAGAAGTCTGTTCAGGGTTATCACAAAGCTGACATGAGGACGAATCGGATAAGTGAAAACGAAAGAGATAGCTTTTGAAACTGCCGTGTCCAGTAAGGAATTGCGTGGTCCAATAATCGGGAACAATCCACGAGGAAAAAATTCGAGTCCTCACATCGGGAAGAAATAAAAATGTCAGTCTGCCCACGGAAGAAGAGGACCAGCGACGTTGCCAAGCATCTAAAAGAGAACTCCGGGCCAAGTTCTCGATCTCTCCACGAACTGTGGGTAAATTTACAGGTGGGAGAGAAACACCACCCAAAATTGAGCTTCGGCCTCTATACAGGTTGTGAATTGAAGCTCGTCGCTGTGTTTCCAGATCAAGGGGAGCCATACCAGTGAGAATAGAAAGTGTGTCGGTAGCGCAGGTTCTGTAAGCCTTTGCTAAAGCTATTAGAGCGAAGCGCTGTCCAGAAAGCAGCAGACGTCTAATGTATTGGGTTTCACAACGATGAGCCCAACAAGGAGCGGCATAACACATAATACTCAGAAAGGTAGCGTTGTAAAACAGTCTTGCTACTGGAAATTTAAGGCCCCAACTAGCTCGAGCAAGACGTGAAATCTTTTGGAAGGCTATTTTTGCACTGTCGGATACAGCACGAACATGGTATTGGAAAGTTAGGCCTCTATCTAGTGTAACACCCAAAACTTTGACCCTATCCTTAAATATTACACGCGTATTGATAAATTTGATGGAGGGAGGACTTTTCATTATGCCTTTTAACACTAACCCATATGTCTTATTAGGTGCAAAATTGAGTCTATGACTTATACCCCAATCTGCAACAGAAGAAAGTAACTGAGTAGCTGCGCGCTCAATAAGTGCTCGGGTGTTACCTTGAATAAGGATTGTAGCATCATCGGCATATGCCAAAATACTGCAGCCCGTAGGCGTTGAAAGTGATAGAAGGTCGTCGAACAAGATGTTCCATAACAGTGGACCCAGAACAGAACCCTGAGGGCACCCGATGCTAATTGGTCGCCAGTGCAAATCCTGTCCCCCGGGCATGGCCACATGTCTATTAGTAAAATAGCTCTTCACTATTTTATATATGTTGCAAGGAACCTTACGGTCTCGAAGTTTTTTTAAAATTAGAGGCCACCAGGCATTGTCGAATGCTCCCGCAATGTCAAGAGATATAGAGATAACATATTTACTATCAGAGCTACTAACAATATCAGATATAGCCAAGATAGCATCAACCGTTGATTTCCCAGCGCGAAAACCGAACTGACGATCGGACAGTGGGTGGGTACTGGAAAGATGATCTTCTAAGCGTCGACATATAAGCTTTTCTAAGACCTTACCCAAAATAGGTAGTAAAGTAATCAGTCTATATGATTTTGGGTCAGAAGGATCCAGGTCACTACGCTTGGGAATAACAGTCATTAAACCTGTTTTCCAACAATCCGGAAAGTAGCCTTCTCGCAAGCAATTGTTGTACAATAAGATAATCTCGTGGCGAGCTATGTGCCAGCACCTTCGTACGAGAGCTGCGTCAATGCGGTCAATGCCAGGAGATTTGTTTTGGTGAAGATTCTTGATGATAAAATCAAGCTCATCGAGATTGGCGAAGGTCGATATGGGAGTTTGCGGGATATCGAATTGGTTATTGCGTATTTGTGAATGAAGAGGAGTATCAGATGAAATGTCATCAGAAGAAATAAGTATGTCAAGTAGCGTGATCGTCGTCGAGTCAGAGTCTATTGTGATAATTCCAGTCGTGGATCACGGATACACGAGACTGACGCATTTGGATATTTTTTCATTGATGCATATCTAAACACAGCACCCCAAGGATCTGTGGTTGAAACCTCAGATACCAAACGGCGCCATGCTTCAGACTTGGCACGAGAAATCTCGCGTTTATAGATATTATTTGAGCGTCTACATATACTCACATTGAAGTACAGTTACAAAGTCATTTGAACTTCCTCGACGACGGGCACGCATGGACTATGGGAAATGATTTTAAATATGACTTATTATAAAAAGACAACGTCGTAAAGAGTTTGGATTTGGCCACAACCCCTATTTTTATATATTGTCATCGAACGCAAATAATGTGTTTTAAATATTTAGTAATTTTGGATGATGGGAAATGGTTTAAGAATTGATTAAACAAAAGTACTGAAAATATTCTAGTGTTGGTCCCGTCCCATTCGTTTTTATATTTTTCGTCAAGTGTGCATATAGTTTATTATAGTTTTGCACAATAAAACTGATAGACTTAAAACTGACACATAAGTCTACATTACAGAAGAAGAAGACTTAAGCTATGTTAAATAGTTTTTAATATGAATATAAACGTTGTGGAGATCCAGCAATGGCCACAACCCCGATTTTTTATATATTGTCATCAAAATGAAATGTGTAGTTATTGAAAATTAAGCAATATATGATGATATAATAAATGGTGTAAATTTGATTGAACAAAAGTAATGAGAAGATTCTAGTGTTGGTCACATCCCATTCGTTTTTATGTATTTTCATCAAGTATGCATGTTGTTTATAATATTTCGTTACAATAGACTATTAGACATAAAACTAATCCAAAAGACTAAATAAAAATGAAGTAGAAGTATAAAACTATAACAAATAGTTTGTAATAAAAACTGACCCAATGGTCTACATAGAAGATGAAATAGAAGAATTACTCATTAGGAAATGTATTACATAAAAAACTGACCAAAATGTCTTCATAAAAGAAGAAGAAGATGAATTGAACTATAGGAAACATTTTATATAAAATTCACCCAACATCTACATAAAATAAGAAAACGAAGAATTAGACTAAAGGATAGTTTGTTTAAAAACTAACCAAAAGGTCTACATAAAGGAAGAAGAAGACGAATTAGACTATAGGAAATAGTTTGTATAAAAACTCACCCATGGTCTACATAAATTAAGAAAAAGAAAAATTAGACTATAGGAAATAGTTTATTTATGAACTGTCCCAAATACCTTCAAGAAGAGGAAGAAGATTTAAACCCCAAGAAATAGTTTGTAGAAAAAATCACCCAAAGGTCTACATAGAAAAAAGAAAAATTTCACTATAGGAAATAGTTTGTAGGTATATTGAATGTGTATTGTAGTTAACCTAAAATAGTTCAATAATTTTCCTATACGAAATCAGTATATTCTTGGTTTTTAAGTAGTAAGTATTAGGTATGTAGGTACCTACCTACAATGATGTTCTAAATTAATTCGAATTCGATTTATAACAAATTTTATTTGAATATCAGAATGTGTCCGTTACCATAGTAACCATGTTCCAACATGTGAAAAATATCAAATGTTATGGAGACATTTTTTGAATATGTAGGTACCTACATTGGTTTGTTCGATGCCATAAAAATGAAAATTGTCAGAAAAATCAAATATTTTTAACAAATTATGCAATTTTATTACGCCTATATCTTTACTAATAATTAACAGATTTTTACAATATATGTCTTAAAACTTGCTGTTATGTCTTGTGTTTCATTTTATTATTTCATAATCACATTTATTTCAAAGGTATATTATTTTAAAGAACATATTCATTCTATAGGAAAATTAAATGTCGTATTAAAAGATATTAAAATGGCGGGGTTATATGTACATTTGTACAAAACGCTTACTTTAAAAATAAGTTAAACATTATAATTAGACAAAATATTCACCATGTTTTTCACTTAAAAGCTAAGTTATACTTGAAAATATATTTTTTTCGTGTAAATACGTACTTCTAACTTTTAAACTAACAGATATTTGCGTGCAAAATGTACACTTTTTTGACAGATATGACTTGGAAAATTTTGTATGAAAAAAATAATTATTGAAATATCTTTAAAATTCAGCATTTTAATCGCATTATTTTTAACGTGACACTGCATCAGGTATACTGGTACACGTTCGCACATAAATTAGATTTTTAGATGCTCTTGGTTTTTCAAAAGGCGTGAGACAAACACACACACACACACTAACATATTGATTGCTTTATTACTTTAGATTTATGTATGTATGAATGGATGCATGTATGCTACATATGTACGTGCTCCTAAACCGTTTGTCCGATTACAATGAAACTTTGGTGAATTGTCGAGCGTATGCCCGGGATGGTTTCTGGATTTAAACTTTTTCTTATGCTTCTTCTTCTTCGTGTATTTGGTCATTTTACCTATGAAGGGGGAATATCCTGGGAAAATAAGGTCCGACTATCCCTCCATCTCTTCGCAGGTCTTCCAGGACGGTTTGTGGATTTAAACTTTTTTCTTCTTCTTCATCGTGTATTTGGTCATTTTACCTATGAAGGTGGACTATCCTGAGAGAAGAAGGTCCAACTGTTCTTCCATCTTTTCGCAGGTTTCTGGATTTAAACTTTTTTCTTCTTCTTCTTCATCGTGTATTTGGTCATTTTACCTATGAAGGTGGACTAATCTGGGAGAAGGAGGTCCAATTGTCCTTCCGTCTCTTCGCAGGATTCTGGATTTAAACTTTTTTCTTCTTCTTCTTCGTGTATTTTTGGTCATTTTACCTAAGAAGTTGGAGAATCCTGGGAAAATAAGGTCCTTTCATCTCTTCGCGGTTCTTCCAGGATGGTTTCTGGATTTAAACTTTTCTTAAGCGGCTGAAGGGACGGGATGTAATGAAGGGAAGGGATGCACTAAAGGGACGGGAGGTACTGAAGGGTCTGAAGCGACGGTTCATGGAGTCTTATTCTTCTTAATTTTACGTAGACTTTACAGTTTTACACAAACTATTTCCTTTAGTCTTTTTCTTCGTTTTCTTATTTTATGTAGAACTTTGGTGAATTTTATACAAAACTATTTCCTATGGATTAATCTTCTTCTTCTTTTATGAAGACCTTTAAGTCAGTTTTTATACAATCTATTTCCAATAGTCTAATTCTTCTATTTTATGTATTTTTTCTTATTTTATGTAGACCATTGGGATAGTTTTTTATACAAACTATTTCTTATAGTCTTATACTTATTCTTCTCTTTTTTATTTAGACTTTTGGGTTAGTTTTAAGTCTAATAGTCTATTTTGCAGAAATATTATTAACGATATGCACACTTGATGAAAAAACATATGTAAAAACAAATGGGATGTGGGATGTGACGATGTAACCTGCACTAGAATCTTTTCAATACTTTTGTTTAATCAAATTTAAACCATTTATATCATCCTATTTTCAATAATTTTCAACACATTCATATTTGATTTCGTTGACGATATTTAAATAATGGGGGTTGTGGCCATTACTGAACTCTTCACAACGTTTATATTCAAATTAAAAACTATTTACTATAGTTTAAGTCTTTTTCTTCTTCGTTAATGTAGACTTTTGTGTCAATTTTAAGTCTATCAGTCTAATTGTGCAAAAATATAATGCACACTTGATGAAAAAAATATAAAAACGAATGGGATGTGACCAACACTAGATCTTTTCAGTACATTATTAAATCAAATTTTAACCACATTCCAACATCCAAAATTACTAAATTTTCAATAGGTACATATTACAATTTGTTTTCGATGATAATATTTAAAAATGGGGGTTTTGGCCAAACCAATCTCTTTACAAGGTTGATAAACAGTCATATTTAAAACCATTTCGCATAGTCCATGCGTGCAGAAATTGTATATTATACTTCATTCACACTTCATAGCAATATATAAAAAAGAATGGGTTGTGGCCATCACTTGAACATTTTACAATGCTTAAGTTCAATCAAATTTCAAACCACTTTTCATAGCCCGATATTGCAAAATAATTGGGAGACAATATTATAAAAACGATTGCTTATTCCTTCACAATTTTACATTCTTGGCCAACGGCGGGACATAAAAGCTAGTATGCAATATTATTTTGATGAATTGTAACATTGCTTCGAAGAATTTATTATTCCACTGAAACTAACGTTGAATTGATTTTGAAATGAATGAGGTTCATAATTTTGCAAACTCAAATCTTCATTCAAGCCATTGTTAACTTATTCAATGAAATAATATGTATTTTTAGGAGTTTTTCGTTTTTTTAATGAATAATTGTTGTTTAACTTGTTGTTTAATTATGATGTTTTTATGAAAAGGGCAGTTTTTGCCGTAATTGATAACGTATATAAATTAAATAATATTTCAATGATCTTAACTAAACTTGATTCTGATTTACTATTTATTTAGCACCCCTTTCTTTTACTTCACCTATCTCTATGTAGTAAAATTTTGCAATCGTCTTTTAACTAACCCGGCCTGGTTGTGCTATAAAACTTTTAGAATTTGTGTATTCCTGATGACAATGCATGTTTCCAGTTTGATTAATTAGATTTGATATTAACAAAGATATGCGTTTCCAGCTGAGCGTTAAAGTTTCATTATTATTCGTTACATGCAACAATACTATTTAACTATTTTTATGTATTTTCAATGTAAAAGCTGTTAAAATTATAATTATTAAGTGAAATATCGTGTTCTATTATTTCTTTACTTTTTTAATTGAATTTCGAGACATTGATTGGTTTTTGGTACGAGAAATATTAATTTGACATCAACTTCAAGTTAATACAATTTGGAGACCTTTGATTTTTACTATCTAAATAATCAATACTGAAGACTGAAGGACCCAGCTGAAAATTATGTGGAAAATCAAAAATGGATCGAAACGAAATGGAAATCGGGGGGGCAAGTCCGGCGAAACGGCGGAGTGAAAACCTTCCATTTAAATATTCGATTTTTGAAATTTTCTCTATTGAATACTCTCGATATATAGGTTTATAGTGTGGGTTACCACCGAAACATGGATAAACACGGAATGGAACTTGGTCTGCTTATGTTTGTTTAAGTGATTGAAATACCAAAGCCAACAATAAACATTTCAAAAAGGTCAAAAAAGTGCTTTAAAAATATTATATTCTCGACAATTTAATATCTCAATAGAAACGAAGTTGGAATATTATAGAAAAACCAGGAAATCAAGGCACCTACAGGGCTAACGACCTGTCATTGGCTGATTAAAGTGATCCCTCAAAGCGCTCGCGCAACGTTCACCACTTATGACTTTTATTGAGTTCTCTATCAATCCAATTTTAAAAAACTATTATAATACTCATCAATATCCGAGTCCTTAAAATTAAGCTAATAATATAAATAAGCATTTACTTGCACCCTGCAAAAGTGGAGTGTTTAATGCCATATTATTTTTTTTCAAATAACCAGTGTTTAACGCCAGAGATGGAATATTTGCGTAAAAAAATGAATTTAAATAATTTTCTCCTCTGCTGGGGATCGAACCCAATACCAACTGCGCCACAGCGGTCGGCAATGTATACCTATGCAATCATAAAATCGGCTTTCGTGACTCAGTTGGTTGGATATCTGACTTCTGATCCAAGGGTCCGGGTTCGATTCCCGGTGGAGACACAGTTTTGAATTGTGCTTTCAGTGTGGATCTGTGAGACAATTACGATAGTAAAAACATCAAAATTACCAATCCAATTTCAAAATTACCTCTATTCGGGAAAATCCTTGAAAAAATTGTATACCAACAACTACTAACATCTTTCAAACACAGAATTATCCCTGAGCAACATGGTTTCCTTCCAAATAAATCCGTTTCTACAAATCTCACACTGTTCACTGAATTTATTCTCAAGAAAATGGACAACAGAACCCAAGTTGACGCAATTTATACCGATTTCTCAAAGGCTTTCGACCGTGTTAACCATTATATTCTTCTGAAAAAAATAAAAAAATTTGGTATCCACGGCAGTTTACTGAGATGGATCATATCATATATTCGGTTCCGAACTCAAACGGTCGTTCTAAATGGTTTCAAATCGAAAACCAAATATATTTCCTCCGGGGTCGTTCAAGGTTCTCATCTGGGACCACTCCTTTTCAACATTTTTATTAATGACATCAAATTTTCCATTAATTTTGCCCTATTTATAATTTACGCCGATGACATGAAACTTTTCTGCACAATAGAATCCTGGGAAGACTGTAATAATCTTCAAAAAGACCTCTTATCAATATTCGAATATTGCAAACACAATAAATTATCCCTTAATGCTTCCAAATGTTACTCCATTACTTTCTCAAGAAATAAAACCCAACTAAATTACGAATATTCAATAGATAGTATAGCCGTTGAAAAAAAAACGGTTATAAAAGACTTGGGGGTCTATGTTGACAGTAAACTTTCCTTCGAGAGACATTTTGACCATATAACCGGTAAAGCTTACCGTATGCTAGGCTTTCTATTCAGAAATACCAAACAATTCCGAGATTATAAAACGTACATTATATTATACTATGCTCTTGTTCGGAGTCATCTCGAATCCTCGTCAATTATCTGGAACCCTTCTTACCAAATATATAAAAACCAAATTGAAAGAATTCAAAAATTATTCATCAGACAATTAAACTATAGATTCAGTTTCTCAAATGTTGACGATTATCTCACTCTTCTTCAAACCTATAATTTAATGAGTCTCGAAAACAGAAGAACTCTAACCGATGCTCTGTTCCTTTATAAAATCATTAATAACTTGATTGATTGCCCCGAACTTACAAGCCTAATAAATTATAGAGTCCCTACTAGACCCACCAGACAGAACGAACTTTTCAAAATCACCACGTGTAAAACCAACTCTTACAAAAATTCATTTATCAACCGAAGTTGCTATTCTTATAATCAACTTTTTAACTCAATTGACCCTTTTCATTTAAATATTGATACTTTTAAAAAACAAATCCTTTCCGTATTATATTACCCCTTAACGGCTCCCTAACTTACTATAACACATAAATCCTCTCACACTCACACATGCACACACACTCACTCACACATACACACAATCACACGCCATATTATACTAATTTTCAAAATATCTTTTATACTGGATAAATATCTTTATACTACTAAATTTATATTGGATTTTATTTTTTATTTGGTAAACTACCCATTGCTGGAGATAGGTCACCCGCACATTAATGTTGAAATTTAATGAATCATCGCACGGTCGTAAATGCAGTGCCGTTGTAGGTACCCACTAACAATACATTGATTTTTATGTGACCCCTTCAGTGACGATGTGGCTATATTTTCATTATTTTGTATTCATGCAGTTATATATATATATATTTTTTTCTCTTATGTTATTTTATATTTTCATATTTACATGTTTTCTATGAATGCGTGTACGTGTTCTATGTGAAGTACTTATATATATAATAGTCTGTAATTGGCTCAATTTATATGTAATTGTTTTATATAAAAAAAATTATACAGCTGTTGACTATTTATAAAAATAAATAAAAAATAAAAAATAAAAAAAAAAAAGTAAGTCTCCAGAATGTGGCAGCTTGTTATTTGGTGCGTGTTAAATAATTATTTGACGTAGTACCTGTTAGTTGCCCGAGAAGCTAAGATTAAAATAAAATTAAATACTTGATTAAGTATATTCAATCAATCTTTAATATTTGGAAACCAAAACGAAATTGCAATTTATTTAGCAGTAGGTACCTACCTATTAAAAAATCATGATCATAAATAAAATAAAATCATGATAAAATAAAATTGTGTGAGTATATCGTAACAATTACTTTCGATATGAGTATGGAAGTATCAATTTAATATTATATAATAGGGTTGATATAAGTAGGTATAATGTGTTGGTTATTGAAAAGATCCGTAAAGTAGCGGAAGCGATATTGGATTTGTATTTGTAAACTGAAATGGGTATTAGACGCGATCGCTGATAATAAATATTGTATAAACTGCTTAGTTTACCTTCATCCTGGCACAGATCGAGACTTAACCTTATATCCACCCTAATACTTTGATGCCGAGATGGGGGTTGAGGGTCAGGAGTTGGGGGTGGGGGTGACATGTACTGGGGTGTGAGATGGCCTCTACTTCCAGGACCTGAGAACCTGAATCCTGAAAATCTCACGCAATCCCGAATGGAACAGATCTAATTACAATCCACAATTTCTTAATTAAACAGGGATTTTTATAAATTGGATTTTCCCTTGTAAACATGGTGTGTTTTGGGGTTTTCTAAGTTTAAATAAATCGTATATAAAATTCAGCTTGAAGATTCAAGAATTAAATTACATGGACGGCACATTACATGTACCTACTATTTATACGGGCACCTACTCTTATGCTCTTTGAATATGACAGAAGGTAAATATAACATCATACTATTTAGAATTAATTTCTCTTTTACAAAAATGATTCACGAACATTTTTCAACGTTCACCTTAGTAATCTTTTACGTATTTTCATTTATCTTCTCGTTTCGCGATTAACAAAACGAACAATTTTGTTTATTGCTAATAAAAATTCTCTAGGCTGAAAGCACTGGTTAGTCGGAAGAAATTGCAATACGGCAAAAAAACTCGCCACTTGCGTAGGGCGCAAGGAAGTGTTTATTTTTTTACGGCGCTGGCCGATTTACTAATGATATAAATAATAATTAAGCACTACAATAAATAATAACACTCAATTATTATTACTACCATTATACACTTCCTCAAAAGAATCAGCAGATCAATGCGTCAATTGTAAATTATTTAATAGAACAAAATAAAATGCAACAAACGCATCATCAAGCTTTCAATTGGGAATGGTACACCCATCCAGATACTAAAAATATCAAAGTATTATGCTCTGTAGAGGTTTTAATACTACCTATCAACCCTACATATTCCCGAATACTAACGTTTAAAAAATCTTTAACGTTTCTACATTATTATTATTAAAAATATTCCGCATCGTTCATCGCAACGTGGATAAAAAAAGATAAACATGTGTCAGGTAAGTATCAGAAATTTGAAACTGGTACGGATAAAATGGACGTTCTTCACCCTGTCCAACCATGTGACACCACCAGTCCATCTGAGCATTCTCATCTCTTTGGTGTGAAGAGTCTGGACATTATTGTTTTTCAATGCCCAGCATTCAGATGAGTAGGTCATCGTTGGTCTGACCACTCTTTTATACATCTAACCCTTTATTTTTATTGGCATTTTCTTGTTACACAATACACCAGAGACAGACCTCCATTTCATCCAGCCAAGCTTTGAGCGGTGCGCAATGTCGTCGTAAATTCAATCCTTTGCGGACAGTATTGTGCCGAGGTACTTGAAGGATTCGACTTTGGGCACTGGTTCGTTCTGAATCTGCATAATAATAATAAATTACTCATTCGATTATTTTCAAATTTTGCAAACATGTATATCTAGTACTCGCTTAGACCTCATTAGATTATGAAGGATATCTGAATATTGCTTCTCATTTTTTTTAACTGACGAATATTTTCAAGGTGACCCCAAGCTCAGGAAACTTAAAATTTGAAATTTTTATTTTCAAATTGGTAAATGGCTTTAAAGACTTATCAAGTTTTCATAAAAAATATTAAAATAAAAAAAATAATTGAACAAACTCATTTCATGGAAATGCTGAATATTTTACATACAAAGTTTGAATACTTTATAGAATGACTTATTAGTGAGGAGATTAGCGTTGGCTACAACCCACTCGTTTTATGATAGAAAAATATTTGAGACATAAAAGTTAAGACTTAAAAATACCAAATATTAGATTTTTTACGAGGTTATTTGATTTGAAATTTGAAAATATCAACCACCATAAATGAAAATACATTAAAACGTTGCTTTGGTAAATGTTTTTATCCTAAGTCAATCATACAATTTTTGAAGCATATTTTTACCATACCAGTTTTTTCCATTAATTAAATCCGACTTTGCATCTATTGCAAAGCAGCAAATTTTGTTTTGTAATTAGGTCGAGAAAATTTGCGAAATCGTTGGATGCAAAATGTTGAGCGAAATACGCTGAACGGTTCGAACAAAATAATTAATGAAGTCGGATGAGCATTTCACAAACCATAATACATTACGGGATACTTCATGAGCCACATTTCATACTGAACAATTAACCGCCCACATCATGTTTCATGGAGAATACATTGGAAACTTCATCACACATAATATTCAACTTTAATCACATATATTTCTATAGCCGGATTGGTCTCCTAAATAAGTTGGTATTCAATTATATTATATGCAGTTGAAATAACGTGCTTTTGAAGATAAATGAGTAAAACAGTAGGTCATTTAACTAACGACTATCATCTGTATCTAGCTACACAATTGGTATGAAAAAACGTTGCTCGGGTTGGTTGAAAGAAATTGCCTTATGGCAATAAACCTGCCTTTGTACACAAGTACATAAATTATTAAATAAATAATAAAAAAACGCAAAAAAGCTTCCAAATATGTAAGCTCTGCCCATCAACTTTCCTATACACAATTTAGGTACACGGGTCACATTAGGTATGTACATAGTAGGTATCTAAGTTTAGTGTAAGTTTGTCCGGACGATGGAGCGGTTACGTCTCCGAAACTAGTTGACATAAAAATACTCTTTTTTTTCGAAATACTATTTTATTTAACATAAAAAATAATATTTAGAAATAAAAAATAGTTGTAGATATGTAGTTGGTAATTAGTAATTTGTTTCCGACCTAAAAATGGAAATAAACAGTTAAAATTATTACAAAAAAACTAGGGCTTAGTGAATGCTTATTTTGTTTGTTTTTCTTTTTGGCGGTTTGGCAGAGTGTTTTTAAGTTTCATCCTGTTTTTATACTGTGTAATTTTTGAAAAAATAAATATAAAATAAAATCAATCTTATGATCGAAGAGTAGCCACGGGAGTTTTTAACTTGTTCTGCCTCAGAACAGACTGTGTCTAGCGAGACAGTAATATTTCCAATTGTGTATTGTAAATTGAAATCGTAATTGCAATAAGTAGGTACTGCGCATTTCGTGTCGTGTTATATGGTATCTCATACTTGCATTGTAGGTATTTGTACCTTTGGAAATAAATTTTTCATTTATTCAACACATTTATCCAAACAAAATATATACATTCTGATAGGATGAAAAATTGTTAACATTATTAAAAAATTTATAAAACATAATATAATATATACCTTTTAAATCAAAGATGGAAGTGAATAGAACTGATAGTGATTGTTACAGAAATCTACAGTAGCTATAGTTTGTTATAAAAACATAAAACCAGGAGTTGTATTAAATTTTTTTTATGAATTCAGCACAAGACAAAGAATAAAAATTATGGTTTTAGTGAACAAAATGGGATCGAGAGAGTTTGTTCAAGCGATTAAATTACTCTGCGTGAAATTAAATAAATTTAACGAACAACCATCATTGGCTTTTTTGAAATTATTTTTATGTTAGCGCGATGAACGCTCTGGCGGGCAATTTTCGATGACATTTTATTTCCCGAAATTCAAATAATAACGAGTTAATATTTCATTATTTTAAAACAGTGAATGCAGAAAGGATGGATTCAAAAGTTAACTTCCGAAGCTATTATTTGACATTCAAGAGATTTATTATAATTTATCGTTGCCGCTGCGAGAGGAAAATCAAAAGAGAAATACGACAGCTGTAAATATGAACTGAAAGAGGAAGAACATCAATCTTCCATGATGTATACTAATTCACAATGTCTGATTCAATTTTCAATTATACAACCTTTTTGTTCAAATATTTAGCTACCTAAATAATATTGTAATGAATTTTGATGAGGGATCATCTCTTTGACTTTCAACTATAAGGACCGTATTTATAAACCATTCTTAGTTTTTACAAATCAAAACTAAGGCTAGGTTGTTTCAACAAAAGTATCAGTAATAGTAATAATAATAATTATACTTTGATTTAGTGAAATTGTTTAAAATTGTGTCATACGACGGCATTAAATTTCAACGAAACATCCAAAAGTATTGAACAATTCTATGAAATCAAAGAATTTTATCTATACTATTACTGATACTTTTGTTCGAGAAACACAACCTTAGCCCATCAAAATACAGCTATGGAATTCGTCATTCAAAGCATTGAGAAAAATCTTAGTTTATTTTATAAATTCGGGCCTTATGGATCAGAATTTTTTTTTATTGCTGTTTGACAAGAGATGATAAGATAAATAAAATAATAATTATGAATAAAACGAGCGAACCATTTATGCTGTTTGTTGATTTGTATAATATCCTTTATAAGTTCAAAAATAAAATTAATATGATAATATATATAGGTACTTATTTGAAAAATTAAACCTCTTAAAGATGACGATAGCAAAAACGTAGTTATTGATTGAACCAAAAGCACAAAGCACAAACAAGAAAGAGACCTTTATGAAGTAGGTGTATTATGTTTTGTGGTGAATATCCATTATTTTGTTAAACCCATTACATGTAATACCTAGTAGGTATATTAAAAGTAAACAGGGTATTTGAACGTAAATGTACCTACACTGTGTTATATTCTCACGAATATATTATTATTAATGTACGCTTTAAATAAGGTTCTTTCAAATCTTTTTCAGCAGAGGCGTTTTGCATAAAAATATTTTTAAAAAAAGCAATTAACTCGTAAATGGTGTCCTCGTCCTCATACAAAAACATAAATTCCTTCACCATTTAAACGAATTTCACCAGTATTCCATTTGAGCGCTTTCATTTCACCATTAAGGGTTGGAAAACGTAAATTTAAATTCTGTGAAAATCAATTTGTCATGCGAGTGGGACCGTTCTTCTGTCGTGGAATCTCTTTTGACACTCAAATAGTTCAAAAAATCCTTTTCAACTAAATTGAGGGTCAAAAATTAAGGTGCAAAATACTTAAATTAATTTCAAGCAACTTAAATAATATCTGTTTTAAATACAATAAAAAAGATCGGATGGGTTATTTAGAGGATGAAACACTTTGAAAGTTGTGAAATATTTAACCGTTTGACTCTGAGTATTAACCTCTCGGTTAAGTGGATTTCTGTTGGTGGAAGATGGCCACCGAAGATAAGACTCAAAGTTCTTCATCATCACTCAACCCTTTATCCCATTTCTGGTTCCTGGATCGTGGCTCCTTTTGGCGATAAGTCCTGAGGATATTTTTCACTCCGACCGCCAAAATCATTCATTCAAGTGAGTCTTTTGTGGGGAGGTGATTAATTACAGAAACTTCATGTTTGCTCGGCTGAATTGAATTGTAAGAAAATAAAGTGCCGAATCGTGATATAAGAAAACGATGTTCGTCTAACGGGATATTTTTTACCTTCCACGCAACTGATTAGGTATGAAAAAAACAATATTTCTTAGATAATTATGATCAGTGGCGTTGTGGTTATTGTGCTGGATTTGCGTACCAGTGAACCCAATATCATATCTTATTAAACTATTACATAGTGAACGCATTTACTTACTAATTTTACTAGTGAACAAGAATGTAGGTATATACCTATTGGAGAGGAAATATTTTACATAGTCAAACAGATGCTTTGAAAGAAGTTTAAAAATGAGATTGGCCAAATACATACTATGATCAAAGATATACCTTAGGTAGAAATAATTAGAGACATAATTTTTTTCTTGGTTACTTTGTAAAGTCTATCCAACTTTTTCAATATTTCTTTGAAAATGATTTTTGTACAAATATCGTAAACATTTTTTTTGTGTTGTCATTAGTTTTTGTAATAACCATAATAAATAAATAATAAACACTTCCTTGCACCCTGCGCAAGTTGCGAGTTTATTGCCAAATAACAATTTCTTCCAACTAACCAGTGTTTCCAGCCCAGAGAAGCAATATTAGCTTGAGAAATGAATTTAAAATAATTTCTCCTCTGCTAGGACCCAGGACGCCCGCACTGAAACCAAACGGCTTACCAACTGTTCCAATAATATCGATTTAAACGTAAAAAGTTCACGACATCTCCACAATCTATATAGTTAGTATTTCTCCAAGTTTCATACATTAGGTAGGTACAAAATATCTACGTTGATACTATGTAAGTATCTTCAATATTAATGTGAAACAAAAATGTAATACTTTATTTTATTTTTTTTTATCACACCATATTTCGGTAATGATATGGCAAAAGGTTATAACTGCGATTTTTTCATTTTTTACCTTTGTTCCACAAAATGTTTCTAATAATACATTCCATAGTATGGCAAAAGGATAGAGGTGCTACTGCACTATATACTGAGATTTTTCAAGATATATCCTATGCCATAAGAAAAAGTTATCACAAGTTTATATATCACAAGTATAAATATCACAAGTTTATTTTGGCTCTCCTGTAAAATTTGGTTCAGAGCAGTTATAGCCCTTTGCCATAACACTACCGATTTTACACAAACCCAACAAGAAAACCCTGTTCTAGAGCTATGTAGCTGTTTACAAATTTACAATGACAAAATAGTTATAAACTGGGTGATGATAGTTTCCGCTCTATAGGTATACATTAGGTAGGCACACAATCATCAGACAAAACAGACACATACATAGCTCACATTAAATATACTTATGAACTGGGTGATGATAGTTTCCGCTCATTAGATCGTCAAGTCGTCAAGTGTGTTGATGTATTTGATTTGACTCGCATGAGTCCCAGATTAAATCAAAACATATTAAAATCGTTATATTTGTATTTGGTACCAAAAGAGCATCGAAAATATAATAGTTATTTTGAATGCGAATTATTTTGCTATGCAATGTTATTACTAATATGTATAAATGTTCATCTTTTGATAACTAGCAATTACTAAAAATAATTAATTCCTGTTTTGGAATATTAATTTATATACGTTTGTTGTGTATAAGAGAAATTCCTGGTAAAAGGTTTAGGTAAGTAAATATCCAATTTAGGTTGGTAGGTAAATATTATATTGTACATAATGTTACAATCACAGTTTCCTTTGGTAATTCTGGGAAATGAGGTTATACCTAAAATTAAACATCATTTGGTTTAATATGAAAGTAATTTAATTTACAACAAAACCATGAAATACCACAAAGTTATTACCAAAACGTCAATACCTACTATTTCAATCATCCATGAAAGTTATTATGAAGGAAACAAGAATCAAATAAATCGACCCACTAATACATTGTCGGGAGTTCATTATTTGTTATTAAAATATAAATCAACTTATTTTACATTTATCAAATAATGGAAACCAATTTGATTCAACAGTACCTACATAGGTATGTGTATCAAATTATAATTATTAAACATTTATTGGTATAAAATGTACCTACTAATAATGGTTTGAGGTTGGAATCATTTTAATTGTACATATTTAGATATTATGAAACTAATTGAATGTACATATGTAGGTATGTGATTTATTAGTTATAACTGTGTGCATTTATTTGTAAAATATACAGTATGCACTGTATACAGGTCTGAGTGTTAGCAAATGAAAGTTAGACATATTGGGCCTGACTTACTATTTAAAATACGAATTTAAACCGATGCTAAGTCAGTTTCGGCCATACAAAAAACTGGGTAAGTATCAGCTTAAACACAAATTGCAAATAGTAATTACAGGGTGAATTGCCTTAAACAAAAAAAAAAAAAATAGTAAGTAAGGCCCATACAGTCTTACTAATAAAAAACCTACTGCACACCCGTTGACCGGTGTTTTAGTTGCACACCGTGCAAATCCCGTGCAGCGATTCGATTATTTGAAAAGCTTACCAATAAACGCTGTATAACGAGTGTGTACTTACAACAAGCGTACAACAAAAAATAATCCGACAACGTTGTAATTTCGCACTCGCGCATGCGCAGAGCCGCCAGCCCCCAACCGCCATTATAATTTTGACGTTTGTCGTAGTTAATATTTTCATATGTTTTACACATTTCAAAATAGGAATATGGAAAATATAACGAATAATTTCATCATACGAATATCAAAGCAAGCACCATTGTAGATATTATAAAAGAGCTGATTTTTTGTCAACTTTTCGCTCCTAAAATGCACAATTATCGAGAATATAATAATTTATAAAGAGGTTTCGTCATATTATTCCAAAATATAACAATATAAACACGTATGTCAAAATCAAATTCGATTTTTGATAAATGAAATTTGTCTTAAAACACCGCTAAACTACCTACATATGTAGAACAGGCGGGCAAGCGATGCGTAAAATTTGTATGAGAGATACACAGTCGTTGACCAATTGATATTTTACACAGCGTTTATTGATAACGTTTTTGCCTACACGGGTGTTAAACGGTCGTATAAATTTTACAAGACGTAAGACTGATAATATAAAGAGTAGGTACCTATGTAATAATAATAATAATAATAAATGGATAATTTCTATAGCGCCATTTTTGTGTATCCACCTCAAGGGCGCTTAACAATAATACCTGGAAAAAATAATAATAAACAAGGAAATAATCATTTAATCACTATACGAGTTTTTGAAAAAATAAGTTTTTAACTGTTTTTTAAACACACTTTCACTGTCTATCGATCTTAACCTATATGGAAGCTTATTCCACTGAACCGGACCCACTACAGCAAACGCTCTTTCTCCAAAGTTCGTCATTCGACACGTATTTTGCTCTTTTAGTCGATGCATTGTCGTATTACTTGCAGAGCGAAGCGTAGATCTTTTTTGGTTCAGGTCATCTGGTACACAAAGATCCATGAGGTATTTTGGAGCACGTCCGTGAATAACTTTGTGCACCATCCAGCATATCTTATACTAAATCCATTCCGATATTCGCAACCAATGAAGATCTTTTAACAGTGGAGTTATGTGGGAAGACTTCGGTGAATTGAATATCAATCTTATGATGAAATCCATGATGAACCCAATATGATGAAATTATATTGTATAATATGTTATAAATATGATTTCGATACAACGCTCTTTCATATGTGTACCTATTCTGTTATTTTAGTTTTTAAAATAAACAATATTTTACTATGCTTAACTTTTTAAAATACACAAGATGTTACTATGTCACTATTGTGTTACTGTTAAAGAAATTATATTTTTGCCTTCAAAGAAATAAGATGTTAAGATTTATGTACCTATATATTATATTAGTTTCACTCTTTTTCATTTATGCTACAAAATTATCTTAATGGAAAATACAACATTGTATATTAAAAAAAATAGCAATCTTGAAAGTATGATTTTAAAATGTTTTATAGAGTCAATATTTAGTTAGTGTGATATTTACACAAATTATAAGGTCACCAATTATTACAATTGTTGAAATTTTTTTACATGAAATTTTGTTTTTATTCCATCCCTAATGATAATGAGAATGTTTTTTTTTTTCTTCTCCTTTATTTTCCCTCTGTTGGCCGCAAGATTTGTTAATGTAGAGAAAGGTGGTTGGAAAAATTAGGTACAGGAGGGAGGAAATAAGGAAAATAATTAAGCCGTTACATAACTGTAACAAGAGAAACAAGAGATTTTTAAAGAATTCACAAAGGAAAAATTTTTAGTGTTCAGGTTTATAATTTTTTACCCTCTGTTGAAAAACCTGTTTACTCGTAATAGAAAACTAAGTCTCAATACAATAAATAAAGTAGTAGGTATGTATTTTTATATTTACTAGTGATCGATCTGGGGGGCAAGTCTGCTCCAACCGGCGAAATCAAAACCCTCGTTATCGTATCATAGATATATGTAATTATTATATGGAGTTTTATGACATTAAAAGATATTATATAACTCCATATAATAATTATATCCATGATATGGGTTATTGTGAGGGTTTTGATTTCGCCGGTTGGACCGGACTTGCCCCCCTGAGGTCGAAATTCGGCCGTAATTCTATTCATTTTTATGTTTTAAAAGTCAACCGTTCTGGTAAAAAAAACCACAAAAGTAAAAAAAAACACAAAAGTAGAAGTTAGTGTGTGCATGTGTGTCTTTGATAAATATATAATTGCTAGGGTACGATGAACACTTCGATGGAAATCCTGTGCCGAGATGTTTATTTGAACAGTTGTGTGATATAAATAGTACATTATGTGTAAAGTTCTTGAATTAAATTATACATTACAATATTATAACTTCATATCGTTGTTTAATTTCCATTTATTTTTTTAATAATAATAATAACAATAATATGGAACACTTCCTTGCACCCTACGCAAGTGGCGAGTTTATTGCCGTATGGCAATTTCTTCCAACTAGGTATCCAGTGCTTCCAGTCCAGAGAAGCAATATTTGCGTGAGAAATGAATTTAAATAAATTTCTCCTCTGCTGGGAATCGATATCAGGACGCCCGCACAGAAACCGAACGGCTTACCAACTGTGCCACGGCGGTCGGCATTTATTTCACATTAGGTATGTATTTTTCTTTAACAACATATTCTGTATTTGAATGTTTTGATTTGTTGTAAATGTAATTAACTGTATGATATAGGTATTCCAATATTTTATAGACGGTATTAAAGTTAACTTAGATGGACATAATATTCATTTTTTATTAAAAAAAAAAATAAAAAAACAATCTATGGTTTGACGTGAAACATTTTTTTTTATTTATTCATTCAAACAATTTTTTGTACAATTTATTATTATTTTATTTAATTAAATGTATTTGAAACACATATAAATAAAAATAATAAATATTAGCTTACTGTACTCCTCCATATAAATTTTATGCCTAATTGAAAGTTTATATGGAGATCGAAGGAATGCCAAATATCAAACTTCTCCTTGCGCGCAGATTTCTTAAAAATGGGTTCCAAGTTTTTGCTTCACGTATTTATATTATAAAATAACCATTTTCAACAAAGATATTTATTGTTTTCAATAATTGTATGCATGTAACTGTGTGCTGTTTTTTTATACAATAAAATAAAAATTATCATTTAAGTAAAAAAAATTAAATCAATCAAATAATTAACATGAACCTATATTTTACTGCCCTCATCAGGGCTCTGATATTCTCGATGTTCCTGCATCTTGTGGAAACATGGACACTTAGGGAGTCAGAGCTTATGAGGATCGATGCTTTTGAAATGTGGTGCTGGAGGCGTATCTTGCGCATCCCATGGACAGCCAGAAAAAAGAATGTCTCAATTCTAGACGAGTTGAAGATCAAAGATCGTATCCTCCAATTATTTGGACACATTGCCACAAGGGAATCAGACTGCCTTGAGAAGCTTGTTGTGATGGGCAGCGTGATGGGCAAGGATGGAGATCTCGTGGTCGCTCACCGACCAGATGGAGCGATTTGCTTAAGTCCACAATGGGGTCTTCGGTGACTGGTGCTCTGCGTTCAGCCCAAAACAGATTGGCGTGGAGGCGAGCCATACGTGTGGAGACGGACAACAGGCGCTATCCTCAATCATGAGGATAGCGCCGAAGGACGACGAATATTTTATTGCTAAATAACTTTTATGTATTTGTTTTATTTTATAAGTTTAAGTGTTTTTATACAGCTATTATCCATTTAAAACAATTAAATATCACTATACTTTAGTTTGGCATAACAGTAATGCAAAAATAACTTATTTATATGTATTACCGTAAGTTTTATATGTATTTTTGTAGTAATATCTAAGAAAGATGACATTATTTCCTTATAAGATATTTATTTAATACATCAGGTACACAAAAGATGGCTGTAAATAAAGATTAAAGAGGTATCATCTTTTTTTCTTATTCCTCGTCCTACGTCAATATTGTTCTTTGGATCATTTCCTCTCCTTCCTCTTCCGTCATATTTTCGTTAAAAGTATTATAACGTCGTTATTCCACATGCGTTGATGTTCGTTAAATAAAAACATATCGTTGATATCCATACATAGGCACATATTATAACATAACGGCCATAAAACGAAATTTCATTGAAGAAAATAACAAGTATAGGAGCATATTTCTTCCACTACACTCCTTTAACGAGGATATTATTTTGATACAAGTCATTCAAGTAGGTACTTACAAAACAGTCGAGTATATGTAAATATGTACCTTCACCTGGAAACAAACAATGTAGGTAGGTACAATACTCTTATTTTGTTGTCATACGAAATATAATATGAAAATTAAAAAAAAAATCTTCTTTTTGTATATCTCTATAGGTATATTCGCTTTGTACCTATATACATACTCAGTTGACTTCTTCCCTTATCCCAGATTTTTTAAATAAATCTATTTATCACATTCAGAGTGACGTCGTTAATAGATCTTGGAAGAGAGATTTTAGTGTCGTTTAACATACATACCTATGCTCCTATTAATAACGTGATAGCCACGAGATACGTACATATGTTCAGTTACATACTTTTCTATACAAATATCGTTATAATAATATATTTCGTCTGCTCAGTCCAATACTGTTCCTGAAATGTGAAATATTTCATCATAAAAACTCCATTAGGTAGAAAAATATATTTTCCATGACGTGTTATTTGTATGTATGTCTGAAGTTTGTACCTATGTATGTAGATTGTGTAGTGTTGTATAGCTGAATTTCTCTCTACATTGCAAACACTTTGCTCAAATAAACACCAAAATCTGTTGATACTTTGAGAGTACAGCCATGTTCAATATTGTTAGTGTCGAACTCTAAATCTCTCAAACCAGCGCTTCCATATTATGTATGTAGGTACATTTTTACCCTGAATGTAAATTTAATCTATTTGAAAATCACATAGGTACCTAGTATTTTAATAATACCTTATAATAAACACTTCCTTGCACCCTGCGCAAGTGGCGAGTTTATTACCATATGGCTATTTTTTCCAACAAACAACTAAGTATTATTATTTAGTATTTTCATGTGTAATTTTTTTTTTTTTTAAATCTAACCTTATTATTTGTTATTTGGGTTGTTGATATGTTGTAGCTCTGTGCAATAACTAATACTCTACCACATATTAATCATAATCATAATAAACACTTTCTAGCGCCTTGCGCAAGTGGTGAGTTTATTGCCATATGTCAATTCCATCCAACTAAGCATTGTTTCCAGCACAGATAAGCAAGAGCTTCTTGAGAAATCATTTTTAATACATGTCTCCTCCGATGGAGATCGAACCCAGGACGCACGCACAGTAGCGATACGGCTTACCAGTGTTCAATGTTCTTCTTCCTCGTACACCTCATGAAAGAGGATGAGGTATACACTTAATCATTTGCCGAATGGTTCGCATCTATTTATGACAATGTTGAGCAAATTGAAGGACTTCGGCGATTGAAAATCTCTTCTACATTGAATATTTTATGATCGTTTTGTAATAATGAATTGTTCGTCATCAGAGAAGCTCTGCTTTTGAAAATAAGTCTGCACGATTGGTTATTCTTTCACTAGGAATATAGTAGCAGCAGTTACCTGTAATATATAGCAGCTACCGAGAGATGAAAAGAGTGGCGGACAACAGATATAGGTATGTGGAGACATGGAGTGATTGGTGCAAACCAATCTTAGGATTTTAACCCAGAATATCTTTGTTTTCTTATTTTATTTTCATGTGGTTTTGTATTTCTCCTAGCTTTCACAAAATTATTTAAGACTACTTTGCTACAACGCCCTAGGAATTATCTTGTTTAGGTACATTTAAAAATCAAATAAATTATTTTCTTTTAAATGTTTGTAACTGTCACTTCACGATAGAACTCCATAGTTACATAGAATTATGATGAAATAAAAAATAGGAGGTATATAGGTACTTTTTCTTTATATTTAATCAAGTTTGCAAAAGTTTGTTTTGTTTGATCAGTCGAGAATGGTGACGATGCTCGGCATTGAGCGATACCAGTGAATGGGAGTTGCGTTTGCAAACTAAAAAAAAAAGAACGTAAAATTATTTATTATTTTTTTAATAATCCTATGTCAAATAAATACGTCAAATTTTCGAGAGTTTAAGAATCGTAGACATGCACAAACACTCAGGATTATTCAAATACATAGAAATTCACGTGACACATTACATACTTTCTTCTTAAATAATACAACAATGGTAGGAAAATGTTTCAAATAGAAATTCACGATTCCAACAAAAGTTTCATCTATTAATTATGTAATATAACGTTATACTTATATTAAAATGAAATATAATCATTTTGTATACAGATTATAGATGTGATATGGGCGTTCTTATTAATTCTTGAACAATACTTTACTACTTGTTAGGTGAAATTTCAGTAAGAATACAACGTATATATTCAGTAAGAATACAACGTAATATAAAATGTACCTATATATTCTTATCTGTTATATAATATCTCATTCAGAATTTTCACGTTTTCCATTATCCATTCATTATTTTAATTCTCACGAACACGTTCAATCCATCCAGACTTTTTTATCGTAAGGGGAAAAAATAATAAGTATTATACTTATTTTTTACCAATAAAGGATATTGAAAATTTATACTCACGATTAATCTTCCGGCATATTTTATTTTCTACTATACCTACCATCAACAAAATAATGACAAACATTATAGGTATTGGTTAGACATTGAACATTTATATTGTAGGTACCTAAATATTTATATAAATTTTCAATGTTTATGACAAATAAATTATTTACTTTTTAAATGTTCATTTTGGGAAGTAGGTAAATTAACGCTTTATACCCTAGTCAATATGAAATACTTCACGTTATAGTAATAACGTTTTATTTGTATTTTGTAAATCATATTTTTTAATTTTAAAAATTTATTAATTTATTTTCTTTGGGACGCTACAGCTCATTTACAGTTTAATGATACAATATTATTTTTACAGTGTTAGAGCCAAAAAAAGCATTCCAACATAATATAAAAACAAATATCAGTTTACAAGCCAAAAATATTCATAAACACACCTTTATACACACCCTCACACACACATACACTCATACACAATCAAATGTACATACACATACATACATACATACACACATATACAACAACTAGGGAATGGAAGAGAAAGGAGAGAAGAGAGAGACTAGGACAGGATATAGGGATATTTATTATATTTTAAAAAAAATCTTGATAATAATAATTATTTCTATAGTCCCGTTTAATGATTCAATATCATTTCAAGGGCGCTAACAGTTTAGTTACATATGTGCCGCTCTACGAAACAAAACTGTTTTCAGTCCTTTATTGAAAGTTCTCTTGCTTTGAGCACTGCGAACATCATAACAATAAATAAATATTTTTTTTAAATAAATAGTTCGAATGAAATATTTGATACAATACAATAAAATTTTGAAGCGATCGCTGCAATCGGATGACAACTAGAAGATGAAGAGGTTGTTTTCAAAACCAGTCAAACAAAATAGCTACTTTGTGGTATTAAATGAAAAGTAATGAATAAATCCGAAAATTTCAATAGTATGCAAATAATAATATATTTCAATATGTTACATGCTTTACTTTGTGTTTGGTTTATCAGATTTTAAAGCCTCGGTTCCAGCGCTGATAGCCAGTTCACCGCCTCTGCTTATCTTGGAAACTACCACTGCCTATATTTCTTAAGCTGGCAGTCTTTCATCACGTGCTCAGCTCCATACTCATTGACCAATCCATTAATTTGTATTTGTTACCTCTACTGGGGATCGAACCCAGGACGACCGCACAGAATCCAAACTATTTTCATTATTTGAAACCAAAAAGACTTTTCAAGAAATTTTAAATAATAATAATAAACACTTCCTTGCACCCTGAACAAGTGGAAGTTTTATTTCCCTTATGACAATTTATTTATTCTAACTAACCAGTGTTTCATTCAATAAAATATATTATTTATCAAGAGAGACTAAGCTGTAAAGCACGATCGCTTTTTTTGTTGTAAATATCTATTTCATCTATTGAGAAATTGATTTGTAAACAATAAAATCAACAGTCATTTTACGTGAGGTGACAATGATTTCGCATAGATGTCACCCCTGAACCACCAAAAAAAATGATTGCGTATCTGCAACTATAAAAATATTCGACTTTGAGCGGTACATATATATTATAACATTTACAACAACAATTGTATAATCCTTTTTCAAGTATTTTTTGGTTGTGCAATGATGCTAAAAATGTTTCTCTAACAAAGTAATACATCTATAGTGTGAGGAAAGAAATAGATCAAAGAGGATTAGAATTCTTAATTGAAGGAAAATATGAAAAGAATAATCTGATTTAACTGTTAAAAAACAAAGATTTTTAATAAATCTTAAAAATTCCTAGTAAAATAAATCTTAAAAATTCCTAGTAAAATCTCGAAACAAAAAAGTGAAGGTAGCCATAATAATCATTTTATATGGGAGTCGTTTGTTATAATTCCGACAAAAGAAAAAAATAATGTTATTTTTTTTTATTTTCAGACACTTTATGCACAACACTCTCCTACCTGAGCTTGATATCATTATATTATGCTCAACCTTTCACGGATAGTTTTCACGTTCAAAAAAAAAGCAAAAAAAATGTAACGCAAAAATCCCGTGAAAAGATTTCCGTGCTCCCACAAAAGGATAAATTGAAAAGGCGGAAATAAAATATGGTAATGAAAATAATCAATTATGTAAATGCAGAAAGTGGGTGAATGAATATCGTGGCTTGGAATGGAAAGGGTCAACTAACTACTTCACAATCTGCGGACAATTTACATTCATTTGTTGAAATTGAAATTAAATATACGCACATTTCACGGTGGAAAAGTTTCTTATTATTATTATTATTAGTTGAATAGATCTTCCCAACCCCCAAACACGACAGACCAATAATATATTGAGTACGATATCACCTCCTCAACAAAGCCCACATAGTACTAAGATGGGTTTATAAAGGATGCCACATACATCATTTTTGACCCTAACTTTCATCAATGAATAATATATTCAATGATTCTGATAATCATAGCCTAGGTTTTTTTTATTTAAGGTGTTGATTTATTAACTATGTTCTCATATTTTTCCTCTATAAAATAGGTAGTGTTTGTTTGTCAAAACTGGAAATTGTGGTATACAGTTCTCTCTACGTATCTGACATAGACATTAACATTTATTTATAGTATTTACAGTAAATAATAAATTAACATATTTTAGTTATATTTTTAAATTTAATTTAATAAATTAACAAATTAAATTATTGAGAATATTTATTTTTATTAATTCCAACACAGCACTTTACTAGGAAACATTCAGAAAATTTTCAGCATTTTCATGAAATGAGTTTGTTAGATATTGTGGTATCTCTTTAAATAAGAACAATTTGTTGTTAATTTTTATATAATATCTAAATAATATATAATATCTCAAATTATAAAAATACACTTATTAATAATTAAGACGGTGTTTATATGTCAATAGTTTTTCACGGAATGGCCCGACCCACGCCATTCGAACGATTCTTTTGTTTTTCCGGATACTGCCGACAATTGCCGACGGTCTCCGAGGATATCACAAACCAAATACCACAGATATTATTTTATTTAAATGTTTTATTATAAAAACTTGATATTTCTTCAATGCTATTTTATAAAAGTGATCTGGTTTTTTACCTATTTGAAAATACAAATTTCAAAATTTAAGTAACCCGACCTTGGGGACACTTTGAAATATTTGATAGTTAAACAAATTGAGAAGCACTATTCAGATATCGTACAAAATCTAATGCGGTCTAAGCGAGTATTGGATAATTGAATGCGTACTTTAGTCTATAATCGATAAAGTAAAATAAACACGTCGTACCTACAAATACAGCACACACCACATAGCACATATTACACAGCACAAACACACATATACATGTTGATAAAACTTTCAGAATACAATCTCAGCATGATACTAGTTGATGATCTGCATTAAAAAAATAGCATAACTCTTCACTATATGCCCTTGGGTTGTTGAGGAGTAAAACATGATCATATATCTCTAATGTCGGATGGAAGATGGACAGAGTTTGCGATAGATTGGAGTCCATGGACCAGACGCGGAAGCATGGAAAAGCCTTGGATCAGATGGTCTTTGATATCAAAAAAGTTTCGGGTCCAGAATGACGGAAAACGGCACAGGAAGTTCAAGCAGCGGGAAGCCTTTGTCCAATACTGGACTCAAGAAGAGGATGAGTAAGTAAGCAAGTAATTATTTTGAACTACTCGGCAATTCCAAAAGTCACTAATGAATATTAATTTACACTTTGATTGAAATAAAAAAAATATATCGTGATATTGTCATCCCTGTTGCAGAGATATTCCTTGTGGATTGGAGTAGGTAGGCATGCAAACCGTGTGAACAGCCGATTAATCTTCCTTGCCTATAATTTATATTTCCATAGCAGGTAAGGTAGGTAGGTACCTACAGTATAAAGCCACGCAGCCCAAATCACATTACCTTCGTGATATCGAGTTGTTGATGTTTCAATCAATATTACAATACACCCAACGCCACCCGCTTATATTGAATCGCGTGGAAAACCTCACAAATGAATAAATAAATAAACAAACCACTGTATGCATCATAACTAATACTACATACCACCCCACCCTCAACGAACTCAAGCCATTTAAACAACTTGACCTTACTCAACATAAATATTATGTTGGTAACATTAGACTTCTGTAAAATCAAATGCGATTCCAATTTGGAATTACATATTAAATACTAGTAATTAATTATGAATTAGGTATTTGTAAATTTTTGTGATCAATATTGATAATCATATTGAATAATGTATGGAGTTTTCACTGGTCCACCAATAAAGCAAAGCTACATTGGCCCGGTATTACAGTCGGCCCTCAACTCATTGAGTTTGTTAAACTCGAGATTAATGTTACGGGGAGATTGAATCCATTTCCGTATTACGGGCCGGTATTACAGTCTTAGTTTAATAGCTAAACTCAAGTTTTACAAAAATATAGCGTATTATAGTGTCCGTTTAGGCCCCTCAAATACGTCACTAAAACGACAAATATTTAACTCAACGTTTCTGGAGGATTAAGTACTTAACGGTGAGTCAACTGTCATTTGCTAGGCAACGCGTGAAGTTTCAGTTTCTATTACTAGATGCGTTACGCAACGACTTTTGTTTCAGTGTTCTATCACTAGAGGCGTTAGTTGTATCGACGGTGGCGCCACACAACAAAACAAACTGACAGCCATATTGAAATGAACATGGGCATTTAAAAACATTATTTTGGTGAAAAAAATTAAATTTACCATGTTGGATAGTAAAACAATAGTATTTCAAGTCGTAGCGTCCCGTTAGATAATACGCTTTATTTTTGTAAAACTTGAGTTTAGCTCTTAAACTAAGACTGTAATACCGGCCCATTGTCTGTTTTATAAATAATGTAGACTGTATAACTCTCTATCAATAAATAAATAAACACACCTATATAGGAACCTCATTACAAAGGTAAGTTCTTGGCGACAAATTTGACTTTGAAATTGGATTTGGAATAGAGAGTAAGGCCATTTGTCGTCTTCAAAGAATTTATTGTATTGGTGCGCACATTGACACTCATGAATTAGGCTAGTTGGACAACTCACGACACGCTCTTAATACGTCCTTACCCTGTCTTAATCTTAAAAACGTGTAAATTAGTACACGATCATAATGCAATCTAAATCAAACTAGTCAAAATATGATATTAAACTTTTTATTCTTTGAGTTTATTCCAAAGAAAATTATTGAGAATTTATGTAGCATTAATGTTTTACAAATATTTGTGATAGTATTAGCTCAGACAGGGTTTGCCTAGTGAAGTAATGAATTTCATTTTAATATTTGACTTAAGTTATTGTGATTGCTAAGAAGAATCTGTAATAGGACGATGTATGGCAGGGTCAAAAATGAGGACATATGGAAAGAATGTAAGATAAAGAAACATGTCATTAATAGAATGAAAGTGAACACATTGAGAAAGTTTGGTCACATGGGGAGAATGAATGAGGAACACCTGACGAAGAAAATATACATTGCGGACAAGAATGGAATGAGAGGTCGGGGACGCCCAAGGAAGGGATGGCACGTCCATGTGAACGGTATTTTGAAAGGCGGAAATGTCAGAAACATGAATAACAGACGAACATGTATAAGACGATGTATGGATGTCGACGAGGCGATGAATGTGTGTCAAGATAGAAATAAATGGCGTTCGGTTCTCTCTGCCTACCTCGCGAGGGACATGGAGTGATGGTATACTATGTATGTACGTATATTGTTTTGATTTGTTGTATTATGAAACTAAATAAATTAAAAAATATATTGTCATTAGTTTTTGTATAAATCAATGGGTATCATTTACTAATTGGTTAATTTTAATCTAAAATATTTTGAATAGAAGGAGCCCTGCTGGTTTGAGGCAATATTAATTGAAGAGTTCCATCTAAAATCTTGGCTAGAGATGCATGAAATAAAGAATGAGAATAAAAACATTTTATATGCAATACTCTGTGTCTTGTTAACACTAGTTTTTTTAGGTTGCATAAAAGTGTATTTAGTATATTTTCTTTTCAATTTAAAAAAAAATTGGTTGGAATTCAATAAAATAGGTTTGTAAAAGTATCGACCGAGGTACAATGAAACTTAATTCATTTGATCTCTCATACAATGAATTTCTCGTTTCGAGAAGTTTCATGTGATATACGATAAGATTTTTATTAAACGTAATATGAGGTTTGTGTGATATTGGAAGAGAATGTTTCATAGAAGGTTCCAGTCAAGTCTGTCCAGGGTAGAGCGTGGAGAGAATCGTTCCGGAATCTGGAGGCTTACCTTGATTTATTAAGTGAACGGAGCGTGAACCAATTTTTCTCGTACTTTTAAGTTTTTTTTATACTCCATACAAAGCGTGCCCTTAGGTTAACAAAGGGCCGAAAGAAAAGATATTGAAAAGGTCAAAAGTATTTTTGTAGTCTTCCCAGCATAATAGTATTTTTTCCAACGCCATCTGCTGGACTTCTCAGATATTCATGAACACAACTGATCATTACCTGGCCACTAGCACTGACTGACAGTACAAAATAATCCGGGAATGTTGGTTATAATCCAAGAATTCATCGACCATGACTCACTGACCATTTTATATTATTTAATCGTCCACATATTTTATTGCCCGAAATCTATAGAATGGAAATTAAATCGACTGAGAAAGAAATATTGTTTTCAAGTTATTTTAGGAAATTCAAGATTAAACCCTTTAATAACAGATAAAATGTACCTATGTAGTACTTTCCCTTGGTCACAAAAAGTTTTATTTTATTAAGTTAAATTTATCGAAATAGTATATGGTACTACGATCGGTTAAAATATACATTTTTTTATATATATATTTGGACCTTTTGTGCTTAGGATTCTTGGTTCAATTACAGGAAAGGAATGATTTCTAACTGTTCATTTACATTTACAGACTTTATTCATTTACAGACAGTTTAAAAAAATTAACTTCCTTTTTAATAGTCTTCTTCTTTTTCTTCTTCTTCCTCTTTTTTTAGATCTATGATCTGTTTTTACAGGTCCTGGGACGAGGATGTCCAGCTCTCCCTCCATCTCTTTGATGGTCTTCCCGGTGGTCGGCGTCCCTCTGGTATTTCGCGCATTACAATCTTTGGCAGCCTTTCTGGATTCATCCTTTTAACATGATCTCTCAGTATCGTCTTCTTTGCCTGCTCCACCTTACAATATCCTCCACATTGCAGGTTCTGCGGATTTCCTCGTTGGGGATTCTGTCTCTTTTTAATAGTAGGTATTTGATTTTATTTATATTATTGTTGATTGTGCTAGACTAGACAAATCTTCATAAATGTCGGTCGACACAGTAATATTGGTTTGTTTTTAGTGTTTTTGTATTTTTTTAAATCAGAAATTTATATTTTTGTATTGATTTAAATTGCTCATGTTCTTGACAGTGTCATTAAGGTGTTTAACTCTGGTTAAATGAGCCATTTACTTTGTGTCATTTTTCGCCAAATTTCAAATTTGAATATACCAAACATGAAAGTATTTTTTTTAAATAATAAACACATACAAATACATTATTATATGGTTATTCATTTAACTATGTAGAAATGCTTGTATACGTACAAAAACCAAATGTCGACTAAAATAGGTCGAGACAGGATTCTAAATTACATTAACTGGATTAAAAATTCAACGACCTAACCGCTCTGCTACCAACACATAAAAATCACCTAAATACATCAGAATGTAGGACATTTTGTATGAGAAGATGCATCGATTTTAGATAATTTATGTAGAAATGCGAAAAAAAAATAATATTGAACAGTTTTCTCTGAATTAGTCTATATGGAATACGACGCCATGGACGTGATGATTTGCAAGAGAATATTTTGTAGCCAATTTTTTCCTCTCCAGAATTAAAAAGAAAAATTTCGAATTTATCCGAGAATAATTTCAAAATAAGAATCATGAATTACCCGCTAAACTGGCGATTATTCGGCAGGTAAGTAAAATAGGGAAATCAAGGAATGGTGTCGGATGAATTGGTCTGGAGGTAAATTATGGTCGATGGATTATCCCTGAGGGACTGGCGGGAGTAAGGGGAATGGTGGGGGAAGGTAAGAGAGAGAAAAGAACTTTCTTTTTATTGTAATTTTTACGTCGTTACAATGATACAATACAACGCAATTCTTTACATTATTAGAATATTCATTAAGACTATTACTTCAGTCCACTATAAGACCATTATATATTTTTTTATCTTATCTCGCAGGTGCCTACCTTAGAATTTTATTTAATGAACTGATTGTCTGTTTAGTTTTGGGTTTTAATGATTATTGACATCACTGACATGACATTACAAACTCTTTCAAATGGAGCAACTTTTCATTCAATGTGACTGATAAATATTTTTAAAATGAAACACTGTGTTTGGATTCTACAATATATTTTATACTTATGCCGATAGCTATTTCGCCTTATTAGGGCATTATCATGACTATATCGACTTTTTTTCTGTCCTGGTATATATTGGTAAAGGGTGGTGCTTACATGATTTGCTTACAGTTTCTGTGTACTGAATATTTGAACAATGGTTTTTAACTATTTAATCTATCCCTACAAACATTTAAGCAAATTATAAATGCGCCTACAAGCATCGATTAGGGAAACTGTCCTTTCCCTCTCTTTCTTCTCCCATTTCATTCCTCAATTCCCAGTTTCCTAACCATATCCCATTCCTAAACCCTTCATGATCAATATTCTCATAAATCAGACGTAAATGTATTTGTAACTCTGTGAAACATTATAATAGGCTTCTTATTAATTAATTTTTAACTGTATTATATTTTATATACAAAAGCTGTTATGTTTCCAAATAAAATAAAATAAAATAAATAAAACTATAGTTCATCTATAGTCTCCACCTACCACCATCGTTCAAATATTCAGTACACAGAAACTGACCAATCAAAAATCATGTAAGCACCACCCTCTAAGTCAAGAGATGATACTCGTAAATTTGGATAGTTAAAAACATGTTGAACCTCTTGATATTGTGTTGAAACTGTGTATATGTCATTTGATTCCAATATTTTTTAATAGTTTTTGAGATTATCGATAGTTTGGTGTGGCAATCGCACAAACTGTTGTTTATTTTTTTTTGTATTTTAATACTTTGTGGTTTTTTGTATATTAGCTGAAAACAGATTACAAGTCTTTCGAATCACTGAATATGTAAATTCCGTCCCACATCCATCGGTATCATTTGAGCTGATTTATAAATAGCTGGATTATGGATCGACAATATAGAGTTTGACAAAATACACTTGAGAAGATATAGAATTGAACAGATTTTAATAATATCCCTACCGCTGCTTCTATTGTGAGAAGCTTAACTGTTCAATGTCGGTATCATTTTATTCCGTGAAAATCTGCCATTATTTGGCGGAGACATTTTTTCTCCAAAGTGATTTTCGTCGCATTCGGAAAAGTATTATTTTCTTTTGTAAACAAGGTGAGAAGCGTAACTTTTATAGTATCGCAAGATGTTCTCATTACATTGGTGAAAGTTGGATAGTTTCCATGTGTTTTCATTGTGCCGAGTTTTTTTTTATCTACGACAATACAACAAAGTTTAATAATATCGTGAAAGGCTAAAATTCTCGCTTTTCGCCCACGTTATTTTCAACACAGTAATCAATACAATCCGCTATTGAACACGTGTTTCTTTTTGAAATATAAAAAAATATTATTGATTACAAATTTCGCTTTCTATAAAAATGTAGAATATTTCATACACATTCGGTCGGAATATAAATTATTTGTGTATGGAAATGGAGTTTTTTTTTCAAAGACATGAATTATTACCGTCGAAAAAAGAAATTATAGGTATTCACACTCCAGGTATGTTTTGCTTTTGGTTGGGTGGGCACGTAATTACATATTTATTGAATCTATTTACTTTTGAATTTCAGTTTCCCGCGGTTGCTCCGAAAATATTTTCCAGATATTGTATTTCTGATAGCCTCGCTCTAATATTTTATGTATTATATTATTATTACTGAGCATACTCCATTCAGTATGGTGGATTTTTTCAAAACCGAAACGTGAATAAATTCGTTTTATTTTTGTACACATTTTTTTTGTATTGTAAGTTACACAATTCAAGTAGGTAGGTACCCATGGATGAAATGGTAGGGATTCTTAAATATTTGTATAATGTCAAGCCGGAAAATTTAATACAGAAAAAAATATAAATGAATAAAAATTAATTATTGGTTTACTGTTCAATTATTGTTGGACTTAAATATAATAATCACATAACTTTGGCGATCAATTACAGTGCGGTCAATGATATGGTGTATAGGTAAAACGTTTATCTTGATAATCAAACTACAGCTGAAACTATTTGATCACAGTCGACGATTTATTAAAATAATTATTCTAGTTAATCAATAAATTGTGACAAATCCGAAAAATTACTCAATAATAATGTACAATTTATGACAAGTAAATTGTTTTACCGAATAAGAAACGAGGAAATAAGACGCCGTTCAAAGGTCACAGATATTGCAGAGAGAGTGGGAAGGCTAAAATGGCAATGGGCAGGTCATGTGGCAAGACAGAGAGATACTAGATGGACCCCCAAAATTCTGAATTGGAGACCCAATCATAATAGAAGAAGTGTAGGGAGACCACAGAGGAGATGGACTAACGATATTGTCGAACTGGTGGGACATATGTAGGTGGAAGCAGAGTCCCCAGGATAGAGAGAAATGGAAAACCCAGGAAGAGGCCTATATCCAGCAGTGGAGTGAAAGGTGCTGAAAATAAGAAGAAATATATACAGCTCCAAATAAAATAAAACATAGACTTGACATACTTCTTATATATCTTTTTCTTCTGGTGCTCTGTCAGTAACCTCCGACGTTGGCGAATCCCTCTATGTCTTATGCTGCCCGGAATATCTACTCAACAGTTCTCTATGCTCGTCCATTCCCTAATATTTTTTTTTATAAAAAATGAATATGTCCTTGTTGAACAAGTACATATACATCTTCCTACGTTCCCTAAGTCGGTCGTGGCAGGATTACTAGCCCAGCGCGCCTACCGCTCTGCCACCGACCCATCTTACGCAGCCAGGACATCTGTCTCCTTCCAGTCCCTAGGTGACCTTATATCTTGCCCTCCAGTATCAATTGAAGCAACTTAAATTTATATAATAAACAAAAAAAAAGTACTATTGAATTAATTTCTTAACAAACTCATTTTCTACCTCTTCTCCGAAAATCGATTTGTATGAAAGACTTTACATGTTGTTAACAATATAACACAGTTAAGTATCTACAAGTACAATGTTGCTTTTGTTGTACAACTCACGAAAATATTTCCATAGAAAAAATGGTCGTCTTCGTCTTAATGTACCTTGCTTTAAGATTTTTATTTGAATTTTGAAGAACTACCTTTCACAATATTTTCTAAATACCATCAATAACTGATGCCATGTTTTTCTTGGTACGCCTGTTTTTTCTTTACATGTTCTTCATGGACCGCCTTGGGAAAACTCTCTTATATCCTCAAGTCTTCGTAATATACCGATTATCTTACATAAAATAAAGTCTTCGACGCTTGCATTCTCCCGGTACTGACGTATGGCTTCGATACTCTTGTATTTACATATAAACAAAATGCTACAATACCTATTTAGCAGTAACACAATGAGCCATGGTTAGGAGAATTTTGTATAACTATCGACGAGAGCGTGAGCGTGAGCGTGAGCGTGAGTCATTTTGTATAACTATCGGAATAACTATCGACGAAGAGCGATTAAACAATTTGCGATTCGCCGATGATATTGTGTTAATCTCGGAGGATGTCGATGAGATGGTGGAAATGATCAGCCAACTGGAGGGTATATCTGCTTCCATTGGTTTATAAATGAATGTCAAGAAAACGAAAATAATGATAAACTTAGACACAAGCAATTATTGCCTTCCAGTGGAAGAGGTTTACCACTATATATACCTTGGACATACATAAGATGATCCTAGGTAGAGACAATCAAACCATAGAAATTGAGAGAAGAATAAGTCTCGTATGGGTGGCCTTTGGGAAACTGGATAACACCTTTCGTAGCCCCATACCGAATTCCCTGAAGTCAAGGGTGTTTGAGCAGTGCATTCTGCCAGTATTCACTTATGGCATAGAAACAACGACCTTTACCAAATTTTCTGCCAACAAACTGCGTGTAGCACAAAGGAAAATGGAAAGAATAATGTTGGTAATAAAACTAGAAGACAGGAAGAGGAATAACTGGATTCGCAGTCAGACCAAACTGTCCGATGTGGTTGAGAGAATAGCCATGCAGAAGTGGAGATGGACAGGACACCTATCAGGACAAGACCGATAATAGATGGACGAAAAGACTGGGGAAGTGGAGACCGAGAGGCGACAAGAGACCACAAGGGCCACCACCTAACAGATGGATGGACGACATAAAAAGATTTGTTGGACCTCAATGGATGGGAGTCGCACAGGAACGCGATGAATGGAGAAGGAGACGGGAGACCTATGTCCTGCAAACACAGGCTGATGATGATGATGATGATGAGTTATTTTGAAAAGAGATAGATAAGAGAGGAAATCAAAATAACCGACGTTGCTTATAAGCTTGCCAACCAGAAATGAACGTGATGGACTAAAAAAGTGCTGGAATGGCGACCAAGAACAGACAAAAGAAGTGTTGGAAGGCTTTAAATGAGGTATTCTGACGATATTAGACTTGAGGAGTGACTAAAGGCAAATGCGGTTTGCCCAGGATTGGAAATTGTGCAGGTCTCGGGAGTTTGACCATTATCGGAAGAAAAAGACTTTTTAAAAAAATCACTAGGTGTAGGTAAGGTATGTTAAAAAGTATCATCACATCTTTTGAAAATAATGAAATTTATTTCTCATGACAATGAAATTTATTATTAACGCCATCTATAGTTTGTAAACAGTGAAAAATCCAATGTTTATGTATTTTACATACCGACGATCATAAAGAATATTTATTCAATAGGATATAGTACCGTTTAAATATTAATATCACGGTATATAAATCATATATTTATGAAAGATTTTTAAACTGACATTCACGATAAAAAAAGGATTATATGTCAATTTAATAGTTCATCACAGACATAACGTTTGTCACGCATCCTTTCATGTTTCAAATACATTTCTGTACATAAATTATGTACATATATAAACGTCAACCTTTAATAAATTAATAAAATCCTTATATTGATTTGTTATTATTTCTGTTTTATTGGCCCTCTACAGTTTTTTTTTCAAATCGCGTGATGACAATTATATGCATGTATTTTAAAATTTTATTACAGTTTACGAGTAAATTATTTACACGAAACTCGTGATACTATCAATTGAAAAACCTTATTTTCTGTTAAATAAAAACCTTATTTTTTGTTAAATAAAAACCTTATTTTCTGTTAAATAAAAAATGGAAAGTTCGCTCACTCGACTTCGCCCAAAAGTTAGATTCTTTAAGTGTTTATTAAATTCAAACAAATCAAATCGCTAATGACTCACAAAACTTAATGGTCGTATTTCGAAAAAAGTTTCGAAAGCAATTGATTTCATAAACTTACTTGAAATCTCAAAATTCAAAGATGCCTTTTTTTTAATGTATTGTTGTATATTCATTTGATAATATAGAAATAAGAAGTTGTTATTTGAAAAAAAAGTTTTATTTCTGCCTTTTTTATTAACGTTGTCTAGGTGTATAAATTATTATTTTGTATTAATAAGTCAAAATTTTTACTGTGAATATATTCGCTGAAAAAAAATATGAGTAAAGCAGTAAGAGGTTGTATGATCACGAGGTGCGCAGAAATAAAGATAAGTCGGTAAAAAAAGCGCTCAACAATAAATCAACTAGACCTAGAGGCAGACCCACAGCAACATGGTGGTTCAATATTGAGAAGAAGCTGGCGGTTGCTGTTGTGATAATTCATGACAGTAGATCCTGGTGCATACGTACAAGGAGACCCGACCGAAGGAGATTAACCGGGAAGAGAGGCAATAAAAAGAGAAAAGAGAGAAACTGTTTGGGTGCCTGCATTTTAACACAAATATTTGTTATCATTGACTAAAGTTGCGGTATTTGTAACTGTAAAGTTTTGCTGTATTTTTGTTTGGTTACTTTTAACATGAAATTTTGTTACTTACTTTTAAAAAATATATATATTTCAGAGTAAAGTGACTTTTTTCTGATGTGTGGTTGGGTAAGAGTAAATATAACATGGCTATACAAAGGTTTAAGGCTATTGAAATGAATGTGATAATTTTTAAGGTAATATTTATCAGAAACATAAAAGTCAAGAAATACCAACAACTTTTTTTAAAAAATATCAAAGGGCGCACGTACACAAATGTAAGTTCAGAGTTATTTTATACATTAGAAGTATCTTGATAAGTAGAGCTTTGTGTCAATGTAATCTGGAAAACGATCAGTGACAGCGTAGAAATATTTAATGTCCATTGCATGCTTTAATATTGTATGGGTGGAGGAGGCAGTTGATATGTACCTACATAATATTATAAACACTGAACTGGTGTAAACTTGATTTAATATCAAATACAAGATAACACAATCAAAATATATTAATCATATTACGAGAGTATGGCGTGCAATACAGAGATTATCACTACCTACTTTAATACATATTTTAGCAACATTAGTGATGAGCAAGTCATGACTGAACCGGTCTTGATAATGTGCACTTTCAAGTCGAGTTGCGAAATGGTTCGGATTAACTTACCCACACATATCCTGTGTATTATTATTTTAGAATCAATAATAAAATCCTTCCTTTATTTGTAACAAATATTATTACACGCTTATCACCTTATAATTATAAAACTCATTAAGCGAGAGTAGTCTCCACAAAATCTTTCGGTCGTATCTGTGGTGAAATACTTTTTTAAATATTAATATTTTATATATTTAATACCACATATGTACAAACATATAATATATTCACGCATATACTTCTTATTTCAATCTTGGGGATTGGTTATCCCCGCCTACAGTTAGTACCAGTAAAATCCCTGTTATTTTCATGTTGAACTTTTCGTTTAGGACAAACTCCAAGTTTTCTTTTAGTTTTCATCATTTTCTATATACTATCTATCATACCTTCTTCCTTCTATCTTGCTCCCTATCTTTTTTCCTTATAATATTTTTTTTTGTTACAAATTGAAATGAGGTAAGGTATAAATTTCATAATAAAATACTCGTTTTTATTTACTGTCAAATTTGATTACTTATTATTTTTATATTTGAAGTTTGTACCTACATACCTTTTGATAAAACATAATGGTTTTTCACTATCTCAACACGAAAACTTTGTATGTGATTTTACCTCTTGAAGTATTTATTACTACACACTAAAGACCTAAAAAAGTACCTAAATACCTAAGTAAAGGTACCTAAGGGTTAAGCACTATTATTTTTGTAGAAGGAGATGAATAGTGCGGAAAGAGATTACGACATTTTAATTTCATCAACTACTCCTTTCATTTCTTTTCTTGGACGTTTTGTATACTGTTACCAGCAATTCTTTTATTAATGTACCAAAATAATGATATTATTTTCCGACTAAAGTCTTGACTAAGTTAAAGACTGCCATTAATCATCCCTAATGACAATGCAATTGCAAAGATTGCTCCATGTACTCGTATGGTAACTGTTCTGTATTATTATGTATATACCCAGCAAAGCTTCTTTGAATTAATAATTGTTTGTTGTGCTGTATCAACAACTAGCTGGCGCACATTGCATTACTTAACGGTGCAGCATTCGGGGATATTAACACCAAGGTATACAATAACATAATATCTAACAGCTATGATAAATTGATAGTCGGTAGGTTCATATGTACCTACATAAAGACAATTTATATATTTTAATTTTATTTTATTTCATCTCAACAGCTATTTCATAACTTACTTAAAAGCATTACACATATCAAAGCCAATTACAGAGATACATATGTCTTAAATTATTTTTCAAAATAAAGCTGGGAATAGTTAGGTATTATTTGATTACATTGTGATAAAACTTTCTGAATAAAATCTCAGCATGGTCTGGAATAAAGAAAACCTTATAAATTGCGAATTCATAACTCGAGGAGTAAAAATTTTACCATATATAAATTATTTATTTTTGTTGTAAAGCTTTCTACTAAACGATTTGTTTAATCATTAATATTAAATCATGTTTAATCTACAATCATTTACTTTCTATTTTCTTTTGTAAAAAATATATAACATGATAATAAATGATAATAAATAAATACGAAGCCTTTATACTATACAATCCATGCATATGTACTTATGTACTTAGTTATATAATCATTGTTATGAAAAGCGATACAGAAATAGCATTTTAATGGGTTGTCTGATAAAAACTTTTTATATTTGATCTAAACGTGATAGGTTCTGAGAAATGTATGTAGGTACCTTCTCATGTAAGTGATTTCTTTCAACGACAAAAAATAAATACAACAAAAGTGTAAAGAAAACTTTGTTATATCGTTTTCCAATAAAAGGCGCTACCAATGCTGACAACTTAACCTTCGAGACGTTTCAATACAAATCTTGTTGAAGATGTGTCAGGAATAGTATTCTAGATACAAACATTACTGGAAATAAAGACAATCACACAGAAAAAATAAGAAATCAAACCTTTAACATTATAAACCTTAACATACATACACAACATGTAGAAACTAAAAAAATGTATTTTGTTCCTTTGTTATAATTTATCTATAATGTTGGAAATATACTATTCATTCATTCATTCATTCATTCATTCATTCATTCATTCATTCATTCATTCATTCATTCATTCATTCATTCATTCATTCATTCATTCATTCATTCATTCATTCATTCATTCATTCATTCATTTATTCATTCATTCATTCATTCATTCATTCATTCATTCATTCATTCATAATATTATATAATATTTATTTCTCTTAGAAACGTCACACCATTTTCTTCACAAAAATAGATCGCTACTGCCACCATCACACGACCTGCATTATTGTGACTAATTGGTCGCTTCACAGAACACAAAATGAAGATGCACAGCTCGAAAAAGTATCTCATGGAGTTCACTAGATTATATATTACAATTAGCAATTATATTATTAGCATTAGCAATTAACAAGACTGACAAAAATGTGGTATTCGTGGGCTGTCATTTATTTCAGATATTTTTACATACATAAGAATTGTGACTAAATAATAAAATGTTAACTTAACGAGAATCATAAATTAATAACAATATTTTGTATTTTCGGTTGAATGTTTTCCAAGCGAACCGCTTCTTCCTCCGGACAAACATAATATACTAAGTAAGAATGTGTACACGCGCTAACGGCTGTGTCACTTATTAAATCTAACTGTACGGTGGAAATGAGAATAAGGTGGGAACTATTTACGGGAATCCGTCATTACTAAGGCGCAATTTTCATTATTCTTTTGGATTCATGGTGAAAATAATTTGAAAGTATTTTTCCACATAATTCGATTGTAATTTTTCACCGAATTGTTCACCGAGGTAACTGCATTATCAAGGTCTAAAATGAAACATACCAACAAAAATCATCCAACACAACGAATGTCAGATGAGCCGTCAAATTTGACATTAAACACGATAATTAAAACATAAAAAAATAATAGTCTTCAAAATCATAAAAGTAGTTAAAAATATGTTGTCATAAATAAATTATTTGAAAAATGTGATTAAATGACTTGACAAATATGAATAGATACACAATAAACTTTTTCCTAACCTCAAATGGCAAAAGTGTTGATAAAAATTTTCCTGCAACTAATTTATAAAGCAACTCTCTCACGCGAGTCACTATTGTCGTTAAAAACTAACTTAACTATACCGAAAATTATACGGGATGTAATAAAATACGGCAACGAAAAAATAGTATGATGTGTACGTAAATCTCCATTCCCGTTAATTATTTGGTTAGGTTTAGTTAGTCTTTAATGATAATAGCGACTCGCGTGAGCGAGTTGCTTTATAAATTGAATGAAAATCGGTTACAAGAATTATTTTATCAACACCTTTGCCATTTGACGTTGGGAAAAAGTTTATAATGTATTCGCATTAGATCACTTTTATTCAAATAAATTAGATTTCTCAACATATTATTTACGTAACTGTATGATACTTATTTTCAATACTAGGTACTCATTATTATTTTTGTTGAAAATTTCGCGTTTAATATCAATTTTGACAGCTCATCTGATATTTTTAAAATGACCTGTGCGTTTTCTAAGCTCTAGTGGGTAAGTCTAAGTTTGAAGAAATGTGTATATTATATAGTTGGTACCTGGATGTGTACATTGTTATCTTTCATTTTATTTTTATTAATTTCTAACATTACTAGAGGGTAACATAACCATCCTTTGCATTCTGAATGCAGAATTTCTACATTTCCCAAACCAAACGAATGATTACGTTCAATGCAGTGGTCAGACATTTCCGAATAAATACAGTCCCCTTAATGCTATATGATGCTCAAGTAAACGATGTTTGATAGACCGTCCTGTCTGACTATTATAAATGGCATCACATTCGTTACAATATTTTTGAATGCTAATTTGTTAATTTATTTTAAAGCTGATTTCCACCCTGTCAACACAAAAACTTTAGGATCATTAAAATAATTTACATGTTTTACACAAACGAATATATTAATGATTAATTGTCGACCACCGTGGTATAGTTGGCTAGCCGTTTTTATTTTGTGAGGCCTCCTGGGTTCGATCCCCAGAAAAAGAGAAATTAATGTATTCAAAATTATTTCTCATGCTTTACCGGACTGCAAACATGAATAATAATAAATTTAAGAAAAATAATAGCGAAGTAAATATTTAATGTATTATTTTTTAATAAAATGGGCAGCTTTTGAACTGAAATGAATTGCTCTTAAAGTTAAAATGTCAATGAATTCAGAAATATTTGTCTTGTAAATTGAACGATAAATTTAAAATATCTCTCCATTTCGAATTATATTCATCAGGTACTTGAAATTCCTAATTAAGGTTAACAACCTTATCACTGCCATATGGAAAAATGTTTATGTCAAAAATATCAATGGGATTGACGCTTTTCCCAAGATTAAGTGGGCGCCCCAAGTCAGTACCAACCAATACACTGTCTGCGCCTTATATTGGAAAATTTCAACATCCCTTAACAAGTTTTATAATAATAATAATAATAGTAACTTTTATTTAGACGTAAAAAAATATAAAAATTAATACATCTAGTATAAACAAAAAAACAAAAAGTATACATTTTTTTTGATAAATTAATAAATTCTGGTACAGGTACAGGGTATGACACTAAATTATTTAAAACAATGTAAAGTATGGAGAAAATTAATAATTTTCAACTATGTGCCCAGCACCTAGCCTACGAAAGGTGGTTTGTTTTATTTTTGGTGGCAAACTATTATATATTTTAAGACCTTTATGGTATAAACTATTTTGAGTGCATGTTAATCTCGTTTTTGGAAGTCTAAAATCCTGACATCCTCTCGTAGGGTAGGTGTGAACATTGGAATTGAATAATATATCCCGCTGCATATATTTTGGAAGCATATTATTTTTTAGTTTGAAAATCAAAGTTAATGTGTTGTATATAATGTATTGCTTTACTGTCATTAATTTTAGTTTATTTAACATTAGGTTTATTTTTGTATATCTGTTACATTTTAAAATTGTTCTCATTCCCATATTATGAATAATCTGTAATTTTCTATTTTGAGTTTCATTGCAGAGGAAAAGGACACTAGAACAATAATTTAAATGGGGAATTACAATTGAATTAAAAATTAATCTTGATGTGTGAAAATCTAAGTTATTTCTTATTCTTTTTAAGAAACCAATTTTTTTAGCCATTTTTTTCATAATATATTCAAAGTGTTTATCAAATTTCAATTTATCGTCTATCAATATACCTAAATATTTCATACATTTAACTTTTTCAATGTTCTCATTATCAATATTTAATGTGAAGTTGTCATTTTGTCCTTGGTCACTTATAATTAGAAACTTGGTTTTGGCCACATTTAATTTTAATTTATTTTCATATAACCATAGTACCACACTATTCAAATCAATTTGAACTTCTTCTATGCCATCACCAAGATTTGATTTCGCTATATATATTAATGTGTCATCTGCGAAGAGTTTTATATCACTGAATTTTAACGTTTTCACTATGTCATTCATATATAAAATAAACAATAATGGGCCCAAAACCGAACCTTGAGGAACTCCTTTATCTATTTGCTGAGGCTCTGATGTTACATCTCCGTATTTGGTTTGCTGTTTCCTTTCTTTTAAATAATCTAAAAACCACTATAAAGCTTTCGTTCCTACGTATAATATTATTGATATATTATTGATATAAAATAATGTGGCAGCATCACCGCATTATAGAATATCAAATTTGGAGATGCTCAGGAGGGCAAAAGTCGAGCGCGAGCTAGTTGACAATGAAGGGATGCCGATGAAAAGGAAGATGTTGGATTTCATGGCTCCGCAACATTCGTGACTGGACCGGCATCAGAGACGTCATCGAATTGTTCCGTACGGCGGTGGATAGAGATGTCTTCTCAGCAGTGATCGGGGGGACCTGCCCCCCTAGCTAACGTGTCATTTAACTCAAGAAAAGGTAACCTAATATATGGAGGTGACAATTGTCACGTGACAGGCAACTGTAACTTTCATACATTGAGTTATGTTTTCTTGCTTCTTTTATTGAGCTAAATGACACATTGGCTAGGGGAGGGATAAATAAAATGAGAAGATGTTAGTACACATTTGCATTATTTTGAATATTATCAATCTTTGAAATTCGCAGTGACAAAAGAATATTTTTTAAATTAATTACCTATTTGTTTCGTACCCCGCCAGTTTTGGATGTTGCCAGTTTAGGTGAGACGATAATAGTGTACGAGGGAATACAGCACGCGTCGTTCTTCATTTTAGAAGCTTATGCACACTTGCTCATCTGTCGCTGGTTAACATACCCACTGGGATATGTCAAAAGAACAAATTTATTTTCATTCAGAAAACTACAGCTTTGTAAATTGTGTTGTTACATTATGGTGCTATTACAAATGCTATTAAAATAAGTACAAGCCAATAATGTTTTCTTCTAATTATAAAATAATGAAATAAAAATATTTAAAGTTTGCTGAGGAGTACGTAAAATAACAACAATAATTAGAGAATAAAATACAATACACAGTGTGAACAAAATGAGAAAAAGGAGGTATTATTGATGTGAAGGAAGGAGCTTTTTTGAAGGGGTTAGGGAACTGGGATGAAAAATGTCTTTACGGTAAGTTTTTATGGAGTCATGCAAAATGTCTGTGTGTTTTAATTTTAGATTATTACCACGTTGAAATAGTCGAGAGATATCTGTAATTAGTATGGCAAGTTCATAGGTATATGAAATAAATGTTTCGAATGGGTGTGCCTGTTTGGTACGTGGAGTGATATAGTAGGTATTTAGTAAATCTGGGGAGTCAAATAGATTGTTGTATATTTTATTTAGTAACAGTTGATCAAAGAATTCTGTAGAAAATTTGTAATTAGTATGATTTATGAATAGTCGTCTCTCTAAATATTTAAAAAAAAGTTATTTTTATGATTTAAATATGGTTGCTGTGGATTTTAAAATATGGATTCCATATTGGTGTACAAAATTCAAGATGAGGGCATATATTATAATATATGAAAGCTAAAGTGTTTTTAAATTGTTCATATTGTTGAATTGTTTACCAGTGCGGATGATAAAGCCCAGCATCCGATAAGCTTTGGAGGTAATTGGTTCAATATGTTTGTCGTACATCAATTTAGAATCTAATGTTTCTTCCAAATCCCTTATGCTATCAACTTTTTTCAATGCCGTACCATTAATTGAGTATTCATATGATATTAGCGTTTATTTATGGGAAAAAGTTAAAAGAGACATTATCAATATGGTGTTTTGAATTATTTTTATTAATAGTGGAATCCTGCCAATAAAATAACTTCTCAATTTAAAATAAATTTTTCAATATTTCTCTAGTTAATATTCGCCACACATTTTTAAAATTCTCTATAAATTTTCATATAAATAATATAAAAAATGTGATTTTTTAAAATACATTTTTTTAGTTACATAAAAAGTGCATAAAATTGAATGACCGAAAAAGTTTTTTTTATTTCATCGGGTTTGATCTTAACATGTAAAAAAACAACATACTTAGGGTTTCCGATATCAATCACGTATAAACCATTTTTGACGCACGCGTAATTTCATAATGTGTTTGGCGGTTTTTATAGATTAAAATTTTTTCCTTACTAGATTTAGCGTTATAATATGTCCTCTCAACCTAAATACCGGCCTAGCTGTTAATATATAAAGACGACACGTGCCTGGTAGAAACAGGCTTTTAACAAGTGTCATAATAAAAAGGATCGCGGAGTCCCAAAGTCTAAAGTTGTGAGTGGGGAGGTGTCATGTCGGTTATTATTATTGTAACTCAAAAGCAATCAATCCATCTCCCCCCCTCCCCCCCCCCACCCTTCTACTCTTTGTCCCCGTCACGTGGTACGCAATATATGATTGATGTTCTAGCTGTCATTTTAATAACTCGCCGTTATTCAAAACAGGAATATACTATTAAGCAGGGTGTCCTCGATACGCATACCTTCCCAGTTCACAAGAGAGAAGTGTATTATTATTATGAGTACCTACCCTCCCGTAGGGACACGGCACACATAATGACTTAACGACATGATTAACTCGATTTTCGCCATTTTTCAAGTATAGTCAGTTATTAGAATAATGGCTTCACGTTGTAAAATTTATCCAGTTATAAAAACAGCTAGTTATATGCTATACATTATACATGTAGGTTATAGTCACATATATTAAATAAGAAAAAAGATTTTTTTTATTTGTTTCGATAACTATTTTTTAACGTTTTATATAGGTAGGTTCGTGACATTTAAAAATGTAATCAAGATTGAAAATACGATTTCAAAAAAAAAAAAAAAACGTGTAGGTAAATATTTGTGTTGGAAATCATGTTTGGTATAGGTATATACCGCTTTAATTATTTATTAAATATTTCTTCTCGGGCATCTAACAGGTACTATGTCAAATATTAATTTAACACGCACCCAATAACAAGTTGCCACATTCTGGAGGCATATGGTATTTATCGTTTCACAGATGCGGACTGAAATCAAAATTGAAAACTGCGTCTCTTTCGGGAATCAAACTCGGGGCCTTTGGATAACCAAATGAGCGGGGGCCGATGTAGATGGCCGACTAATATGGCAATTCGTGGATGCGTGATAAACATATTTGATATTTTAAGTAAGTATTATATTAGTGATGAGACACTGGATCATTTGTTTCTTGAATGCCCCATAAACGATAGGTATCCATCCTTTTTTACCGACCTCACAGAGATTGGGGTTCCAATGCCAACAAATGTGAGGACATTGTTGAGTTACAATTCCAGGCAGGTAAACATTTTGCTCAAAAAAATCATCAAAATTAATGGCATTAAAATCTAACTCTGTACATAAAATTGTAATTGATTGAAGTAAAATAAATATACAAAAATAATTTAGGTTTCTCTCTATTTTGACAATTTAATATTTTAACTTAAATGGCTGAGAACACTCTTAACGGATGAAGAGCCAAAAAAAAGTAAGTATTATTAGTTTTTCCAGAGAATTAAATGCAACGTGAACGTTTATCGTCTGAGTTGAGTTGCTAAAATGTTGCAGATAAATACAAAACAGTTGAGACAAAAATATCTTCTGGTTCACATAGCAACAATTGAAACAATCTAGGTACTTACTTCCTGAAACAGGTACCTATGTGAATACCGACTTTCCCTTAAAATATCAAACACCTATTTGTTTCGTATATTTAACATAAACACAGATACGACTTTTGAATGATCTCGTATCACAAGTGAAGATTTCACAATAAAAAAATAAATGTCCTCGAGAAAAAATAACATAAGTAATATGATCATAAATGAGTTCACCGGTGGCTGCGATATAAAATGAAACCGGGTCGCAACCGTCCTATGAGAAAACGTAACACTTAATTCTTGTGGCATATTTCTGGAGTTCTGTGATAACATTTTGAGTTAATTATTCAGTTGTGAATGCAAGAAATTAAAATTTAAACAAAACTTACGGTGGCGGCAGTTTTCATTTGTTGGATTCTGTAGTCTTTAGAGACACAGAGAAAGCGGCACAGAACCTATGTAGTATGGCTTAGTATGGGGTAATATTATTATAGAAGGGATGTATATGTGGGTATAATGTATTATATGGGAAGTAGAGAGCAGTTGTTGGGGTAGTTAGTTCTGCTGGAATTATGGTAATGCACCACCTCTCTTCTAACTAACAGACATTCTGCTTCAGGACTGTTCTGTTCTACCAAATAATAACCCATAAAATATTCAAATTATTAGCTATCTACCCAAGTATGTCTAAAGAAACACAATGCCCGCATAATGAAGCAAAGTCAAGTTTTATCAGCTTATAATATGTAGTTAATTTTTAAGAGTTTTATAACATCGATTCAGGATTATTTCAGAGGCGCAGAAAGTTAAGTTTAGTGTTATTCATGGATCAATGTTATGTTGCAGTGATTTTTTTGTAGAAGTGTTTATACAACTGCAGACATTCAATTCATTTTACAGAACCTCAAAAGTTTTGCTTTGATGAAATCAGCAAATAATTAGTTTTACAAAAAAGTCAATTCGCTTCAAAAAGTAGTTATGTACCCAAATATTTTTTTTTATATCATTTTAATATTCTTCTCGGGCATAACAGGTAGGTACTATGTCAAATATTTATTTAAGACGCACCCAATAATAAGTTGCCACTTATTAATCGCTTTATAGATCCTGACTGAAAACACATTTTTTAAAACTGTCTCTCCGGGACCTTTGGATCACCAGTCATATTCCTAACCAACTGAACCAGGAAGGCCGACAATATAGGAATATTATGTGAAGCAATTCTTATTCTTTTCTTATATTATATTTTTTTCTTCTTTCTTATTGCGTCACTGCGTCAGTTCAAAATAATGTTTATAATAATAAATTTCGTCGACAGAATCTGCTTGGCGAGAATAATAAATAATTAACACTTCCTTGCACCCTGCGCAAGTGGCGAGTTTATTTCCGTATGGAAATTTCTTCCAACTAATCAGGAATCTTTGAAATATGATGCAAGTTGATTATCTACATATGATTCAGTGCCTGTAATTAATTATTAGTTATGCTAATAATATTTTCATGATTTAGTTGTAAATTTATAAGTGAAACTGAATGTTTTGTTTTAAATATTTTTTGTTATTTTTTATCATAAATTATTTGTACTTACTATTTATATTATAAAGGAAACAGAGTAGATAGGTACCTACCGCTATGTGTAAACTCCACAGCTTAATTTGATAATGTAAACTGAGCCTTTATACAAGAGTTCAGTCGTCTCCAACATAATAAGTCTTCCAGCGTTTCGTGTTTTTAACTTTTTGGACCACTAAATGAGACGAAATATTCGCGAAGCGTTGGTTGGTAATAATATCTAACGTGTCACGAGATAAGGTGAGTTGGTTATTTTTCTGTTAAGTTTCTCCTCTTAGAGTTACATAAGAAGTCATTAGTTGGTTATTATAATTTATTACAAAATGTTGTTAGTTCTTCTTCCTGGCTGTTAAATTTAGTATCGCGTATAATTATGTACTGAGATAACTCATTGTTTATTAAGCTGTAAGATAGGCAAAGTTTGCATGATGAGATGGGAGATAATTACAAGGTTATCATTCCATTCCATGTGACATACATAGTTACTCTCTCTAGATATCAACAAATACTTATATATAAAACATACTCTCATGCCATGTACCTTTAAGGGAGGTATAAGTTGTATTACAACTGTATAGTTTGTAGACATATCATATATTTAGGAAGAAATAATAGTTATTTGATATCAGAAAAACTGCCGAATAAAACAAATAAAATAAGATTCTACCTATGTTATGAGAATATTTATATATTTTTTTAATATTTATTGAAACACATAGAAATGACAATGTTTTGTTGTCCTTTCTCAAAATATATTGTTTATATTCTATGAAAGATGTACCTTACATATAAAGCTTTGTTAGTCAAACTAGTTTGTTTTACAAAATAATAATAGCTATGCTATTGTGCGAAACAAAAAAATGCATAAAATCAATCAAAAACAAAAAAAAAGTTTAGAAAAAACAAACCATGTACTTTAAAGTAAAGTTTTAACTGGCAAAGGGCGGCTCCGTCCGTCGGGAGTATCTAGAGCAGTTGTGTGAGGACATGAGGTGTACCTCCTACGGTCGCTGAAGGTCGAGCAGTGTTAAAGAAGAGATGCATCGCTTTGCTGCCAACAAATCCTAAAGATTATAGCCAAAGAAGAAGAATACTTTGAAGTATGTAATTAAATCTGAATTTTCACGGTATCACAAAAAAGCACATTTTAAGCGTATTCCTTCGGTGTTTTTTTTTATGTCAAAATGATTTAACGTAGATAATCTCGACGTTTATTCAAGGCATTAAATAAAAACAAAACTTTTCTTTTAAAATTAAAGTTTTCTATACTGAATTTCTTATGAATTTGCAAATATTTAAATTCGTATCCACAGTTTTCTCAATTTCGAATATAATATTATATGTACGTTTATTACCAGTGCATTAAAATGATGATACAGTCTTGCTCAATAATAATAAGGCAGGTAAGTCCTTAGTAATACATATTATCCTACCTATGTATGAAGGTAGGAACATTCCTTCTTTTACTTTGTTTAGATTATCCAATGTTAATTTGTAAGCAAATCACGGGACCCATTTTTTGCCGTGTTAATAAAATAACACAACGTTTATATTAAATCCGGCTTATACCCCGTTTTTGTTTATTTGCCAGAGTTTTATGGTCAGCGCGTGCTTATACAAACTTTCCTTAAATAAATACAAAGTTTCTTCTTGAAATAAACTTAGAGAGAGAAAGAGCGGTTCAGTGTAGCTACCTACAGCATTCCTGTGAAACGTATTTTAAAGCGATGTCGCCACAAACACACAACTTGCACAAAAGGCGATCCTTTTCATTTGAAAATAAACCAGCAGAATAATCGTCTTTGTTTATTGTGGGTACATTTTATGTATTAAACGAAAATCAATTACTAAGAACCCACGTAGGAGCTGTACATATTGCAATAATTCAGGAGTATTGTAAATAGCTTTCATATTATACGGCCTTTCAATAATGATAAACATGTTAAAAATATAATTATTTTAAAGGTTTTGTGTCAACAGAGTGGAAATCCATTTTAAAATTATTGAACCAAATATACCAGTACCAGTATACCAGTATTTTTCCATAAAGTTCATTACAATTTTAGATTCATTTTAGACCTTAATAATGCCAAGTCACCTTAGCAAAAACGTGCGGTCATTGTCATTGACTTATGTAGAAAAATACTTGGTGTATTTGTTCATTAATTAATTAAAGTTATTTTTTTAAATGTTTTTTGCTTTATTTATTTTGCGAGTTAAATGACTTTTACTCAAAGACCTTATATACTATACATTATTATAAGGTCTTTGCTTTTACTAGACTCATTCACTAGAGACCACTCACTCGGCAACCATCAACTCGAAACAATTTTATTTATTCATTCCCAGAACAAAAACTTAAGGTTTTTGAGAAAAAGAAAAATAAGGAGGTACCTTCGTACTATTATATTTAAAATTGAATTTATTATTGCATAAAATATGTATACACACAAACCTTCATTGGAATTTTTCCCTTGTTGGTAGTCAATTATATTTTTTACTTTGTATGTTGAATGAATAAAAAAATAAATACATATCGTTCAAATGGTTCATTTTTCAAATAATCACTAATTAAAAAAATGGATAAGAAAATGATATTCGCCTTAATACATGTTTGATCAAAGGCGTCGCGGCGCTGAAGTTGTGGTTACTATCGGCGCCCCCGGCTCTTGATCGAGCGTCGACGCTTCCAACTAGGGAGCGCTCGTCTCTGAAACTTTTCATCGGATTCAGTTAAACCGAGCCGGTAATAGTTGACGTTATTGTATCACGATATGATGTATATAAAATTGTTCGCACAACAACAAAGCTCGCTCTCTCGCAATAACAAAAAAGAACGAGGGAACTTTTTCAATTTTGCCAAAGCACGCGTGATTGAAAAATATTTCAGTTTTATTGCGGCGGGAGGTGGATCTAAAGAATCAGGGATAACAATTCACGGGAACTGTTTGACCAAACTGTAATTAACTAAACCTCTGTGAAAAAATAATATTTTCAGTTTACACAAAGGTTTGTTTCGTAGTCTCCAAACTGTTTCATATACATACACGGCAGTTTTTATTATTGTAATGTTTGTTGAATATGATATTGATGTCAATCTTCGTGGATCAATTAGCTCTTTATCTAACTCCTTAAGCATGGGCCATGGGTTCAATTCCCGGTGAAGACACAGTTTTTAATTGTGTTTTCAGTATCTGTGAGACGACAACATCGCTAGTATTCCAAAAGTGATCATTTATTATTTAGTGCGTATAAAATTAATATTTGACAAAATACATACCTGATAGTTGCCCGAGATTATTCTTAGGGTTAATTATGAAGAATAAAAAAATATTTTACTATAGTCCATAGATTGTTTACATTCATAATATCAATTTGAAAACATATAATGTCAAACACAGTAGTTTTATACAGCCAACTTATTCAAATACAGAACAAACATAATCTTTTGTGAAATAAATGGTACCTACTCTAATAAATACACAAAATTTGTATGAAATATAATTATATTCAATTCAATCAATTCGATTTAAATGGTGATAACCCCTAACTGTTACAAAATTTTGCCCAAATTTTTCTGAAATTTAGGCTCTGTGCATTAAGCGGATCAAAAGTTATAAGGGACACACACAGTATTCTTCTTCTGTGTCGTTTTCCTCATCACTGAGGGTCGTGATCCTCTCTTCTCTTCGCCATCATCACCTGGTGGACAGCACTCCTCCATCTCTCCCGACACTCCGCAGTTCGCAATGCACCTACTACTGTTAGGCCAGTAACCACTTTGATCTGGTCAGTCCATCTAGTCGGGGATCTTCCTCTACCTCTACTTCCCTCCACACTTCCGGTCACGACCAGCTTTTCCAAGCAGTCCTGACCACGAATTGCGATGTGTCCAAAGAAACGGAGGATATGGCCAAGACAGACAGCCGACAATCTATCCTCAATCTCAAGTTCCTGTAGAATGGAGATATTCGTTCGATGTGCTGTCCAGGGGATCCGGAGCATGCGACGCCAACACCACATATCTCTTGCCTTTATTGTCCAAGATTCCACTCCGTACAAAAATATTGGGTGGATCAATGCACGGACGAGACGAATTTTTGTGGCTGTGGTGATGCATCTATCTTTCCAAATTTTATCCATATTGGCCATTGCACAAAACACACAGTATACTCGCAGATAAATATCCAGACAAAACTTTCTATTCCAAATTATGAGTTCATTCATACATATTTTGTGGCTGTGGTGATGCATCTATCTTTCCAAATTTTATCCATATTGGCCATTGCACAAAACACACAGTATACTCGCAGATAAATATCCAGACAAAACTTTCTATTCCAAATTATGAGTTCATTCATACATATTTTGATGGGTGGTGGTGATGGCTAAGCTGTTAGCGCGATGGGATAGTAATCCAGTGGTAGCGAGTTCGAATCCTGACGGGACTAATTTCGTTCACCTATGTCTAGCATATTATGCAGGTATGCCTAAATAGAAGAATGTATGAGGATGTATATGTTATTGTTACAGGGTTGTTTTTTTTTTAAGTAAACAAAAAAAATACTCTGCAAAGCCTCTAAAGTTGGTGATATTAAAATTTAAATAAAAACATGCAAAAAATCCAGTACTCCATACGATTTGCTGATATGGGACTAAAATTAAAACTGTCTATTCATTAAGAGAAACAAATTCTCTTGAACGATTTGACAGTTGGATAATGAATGATAGTTGAATCATCAATAATTTTAATAATAATGCCAAAACAAAAAATATCCATAACCACAAGTTACAAATATTTCGTTGATTTATTAAATTCCATAAACCTCAACTGGATTTTGTTGGTGGAGGGGTGGCTGCTACAGCATCTGGAAATTTTTATTGATATCTGATAAGATAAAGTAATAAAATAAACTCATTTCCCATTCTTATTGTTTTCTGTGTATCACTGGTTCGTTTTTTATGATCGAAGAATTATTGACTATACAAAACATGATGTAAAATTATTTTGTATCTAAGGAAACAAACCCTTATATTTTTATAGGCAAAAACCTATGTGAGAAGGTACTTTTTCACAGCATACATTCCAGAAACTTCTACATTCTTGATTTTGCGAATTTCAGTATGCATTTGGAAAACAATGGAAGAGATTCTGCTAGATTCACCCAAGGGACACCGAGGGCTATCGAGCTAATGATGATTGTGTTAGGTACCTATTTGAAACTTTTTAATTTTACTATTCAGAAATATGTTTGTAATTATCAACAATTTGTAACACTTAAATAAAGAGATCATGTAAATAAACAGTGTAGAATATAACGTATGTATAACCCCTATGTACTGACATCCCGCACTATATTATGTAGACTCTAAGGACATTCCTTAATAATGAAATTTGCTATTGAGGCATAACTTGTCAACCCTCAATATTATCTTTTAAAATCAGATGAAATATCATAAAATTTCCATATATTTTTTGTTAGCAAATATATGTAATAACAGTATAATTGCCATTTACTTCAAATATTCCTTTTTTTATTAAATTTATTTTCTTCTTCTTCTTCTTCTGCTTTAGTTAGGACTGTGTCCTGTTATTCGCGTAGCCTGCTCTTGTGAAGTGGACGTCCAGCTATCGTTCCATCGTTTGGGTGGTCTTCCAGGATGTCTGCCATTTGTTATCTCCCCATCCGCTGTCATCCTCACCACTCGATCCGAACCCACTCTCCCCACATGATATCTCCAGATACGTCTTCGTGTTCTTCCCCATCGCACAACATCTTCGACATCACAGATTCTTCTTATCTCCGCGTTCCTTACTCTGTCAAGAAGTGTTACGCCTGCGATGGGTCGTAAAGTCTTCATCTCAGTGGTTCTTAGGAGGTTTTTTGTTCTGGCGATGTCAGCTCTTGTTTCTATGCCGTATGTCATGATCGGCCTTACACAGGTCTTATAGATCCTTACCTTACTCTCCTTCAGCATTTCTCTGTTTCTCCATACAGCATTTTTCAAGCATCCAGCCACGACGGCGGCCTTATTCGCTTGCTCTCTTACTTCGTCAAAGAGGTTACTGCTGCTGGACACTTCGACACCCAAGTACTTAAATCGCATCACTTGTTCTATGGTTTTATTTTCGATTGCAAGTTTGCATCGTACCGGAAGCCTTGAGGTGACCATGCTTTTTGTTTTGTCTACAGAGATTTTCATGTTAAATCGTTGAGAGGATAAATGGAATCTATACAGCAGTCTCTGAAGATCATCTTCGGAATTAGCAATTAGGACAGCGTCATCTGCATAGCATATTATATCAATGTTTTTATCTCCCATAGTGTAACCCAGCCCTAATGATTTGACATCTACAATTATTTCATTCATAATGACATTAAACAAAAAAGGGCTCAAACTATCCCCCTGCCTGATGCCGACTGCGGCTGGGATTTCCTTCGAGAGATCATTTCCCACCTTTATATGCATTTTATTGTTACTATAAATTTCTAATTGCTTCTCTTTCAGGATTTCTAGAACATCCGCCAGGAGCACCCTATTGAAAGCTTTAGTGAGTAGTAAACATTTATTTAAATAATTAAAAAGTACATAATTGAAGCTATGAAAAATGACATTATATAACTTTGAAATAATGTCATTGGAGACGAATTACTAGCAGTCTTTTTTCGGTTTTTGACCATCAATCTGTTAATACCGGAAATTTTTAGTTTTTCAATAAAATATCGTATGAATTATGATAAAATTAATCGAATATTTTTTTAATTGCATATACGCAAACATTGGACTTTTTTCTCGTCGGGAGTCAAATGATATTTCTTGACAAACTTTTCAACATCTCAATAGAGACGAAGTTGGAATATTATAGATGAACCAGGAACTCGAGACACCTACAGGGCTTGTATGTGATACCTAGGTTCTTAAGCCCTACAGGTTTTTTGAGTTCCTGGTTCTTCTATCCAACTTCGTCTCTATTGAGATATTGAAAAATTTGTCATAAAAAAACGTTGAATTTTTCGATCTATTTAATTTTTTTCGCAAACGCGACTCCACCATTCTAAGGATTTTCGGCATTGGGCGATATTGTTTTTTTTTTCATCATAATATCTGTCTCCTACATATAGAGTTCTAGGTATTATAAATTGACATTCTAATTATATTACCTGTAGAAAAAGAATAATATTTTGGTTAAGAGCTACAAGCAAAACATGTACATATATTATTGTTTACTTAGAAATCACTTTAAAATGAAAAATAGTGTGCTGCATCCATTTCAAATTATATACTTCCCAGTAAAGTAGAAATCTCACTGACACAAGAAAAATATTTCCAATAGAGCATAGTTGAAATCTTTGAAATGATAATATATACTTACATACATATTGTTTATGTACAAAGTATTGTTGTATTTCTCATATTGCCTCAAGTATCAAGTTGTTTCATTGTGCCTTTTGTTCAAAACCACTTTAATACAATAACGAGAATAAAAAACACAACGTTATAAAATTGTTATTGGAAAACTACAACCATGTGAAAAAAATGGATGAATAAAGATGATACAATATGGATAAAATTTAAAATGAAGTTTAGCACAATAAATACATTATATTATGTACAATTATGGGTAATGAACAAAAGCTTTCTGTGCGCTGTACATTCGTATTGCGTTTATGATACGCAGATAACTGATACTTCCTATTTGTACTTTTCCTCATCTTCCTGACATACCAAAACTCCTAATATACCTTGCGAGGCAGTGGTTTTGGAGAGCCTGACCTATTACAGGATCCAATTCCACTGCCATCGTTCACCAGTAGCTCAGTGATAGAATGGCAAAAGAGTCTGCTGCCATAATTAGTGCTTACAATGACTCCCAGGGGTTCTATCTTGTCATAAACTTGAATGAGACCAAATAAGTAATAACATAATTAAAAGAAAAATATTATATTAATAATCAAAATCAAATGTAAAGAAATAGACTTGTTGCTAGGATTCTTGAGAGAAAGACAAAGATTTCAAGAACAAATTAACATTTATTAACATTTATTTTAACATTTACAAAATTTACTTGTATTAACTACATAAATTAAATTATTACATTTTAAATAAATGATGCGATGAATGAATAAAACATTAAGAATGTTGTCTTTAAATCATACTAAATGTTATAAATTTTAATTTTCAAATACAACAAATAAATGAAATTCAGGATGAAATAACGTTGTTTTCATTTCTCATTATACGGTGACCTCTATGCATCAGATTTCACCCCATCAGAGATGAATGAAGAATGAATGAATATTTAATATTCTGAAATCCATATTGTGGTTCATCAAACAGTATAGTTAAACATCATGGTGAATGACATCGTCATACAAACAATCCAAAATCCAATATCACATCAAATCTCCCATAACATTTCCTTCTTGGATAGATTAACATGAAGTTGTTCTTCTCGGAGTTTATTGTTAATATAACATTTCCTTAATAAACTCCTGGATCATCTCATTCAACAAGAATAATACACCATTTCAATTAACAAATCAATCCCTCTCAATAAAATCCTTCAAGTAAATCCTCAGTTAAAATCCAAATTTACAATCCTCTTTTCACAAGTCATCTTCGATAGAACTTTCCAGAAATTTATCCCATAGTCACATTCTCGTCGATAAAAATTGATACAAAATCAATATGAGTCAGGATGCTGAAACAATATAGTAATGGTACCAAGACAAAACATGTACCTACGATACAGGACGAAATGAGCGTGGTACATTAATTAAATCCAATCACAATGATTTGGAACGACGTAGGATGGGACAAGACAAGACGGTACGATATGATATGGTACGGTACGGGATATCTGACTATAGACTTTCCTATGAAAAGAAACAAGATTTTCGCTTAGAAAACTATATCAATCCATGATCTTCCACAAATATTATATAAAATAAAATATATCGATAGGACTTACCCATTTCCCCGTTAAAATGTATCCTACAAATAGACATCGCCAGCCATTTTATGTATGGCTGTGTTTCGTTAACTCACAATTTTTTTATCGAAAAAGGCTCTTTCAGAATGACGCCAACTATTTAAACTGTCAAATGATAAATGTTGCCAGTGCGCAAAATTTATTTATTTATTTATTTATTATATAAAATACAATTTTCCTTAAATCTAGTAACAAAGAATTTTTTTTTTTTAATACAATATAATATATTTAACTTACATAATAGTTACCAGATATTTTACTATTGTCATAAACTGCCTCACTAGATGAAACCTGTTCTGAGACAGTGTATAGATGTCTTATTAGTTTTCAGTTTTGGTTAGTAACTATGGGAGTATTTTATGAGTTCAGGTGATTAATTTATTTTTAATATAGTCTCTGCCCTTTTTTTTTAATCCAAATTTTAATGTCTCGCTTAAATATTTTCAAGTTACTGTTTTGTCTAAGTGTTAAAGGTAGTTCGTTGTATAATTTGACTCCAAAATACAGGAAATTTCTTTGTCCAAAAGTTGTCTTGAGTCTAGGTATTAGGAATTTAGCCTGTTCGGTCTGTATATATATATATATATATATATATATATATATATATATATATATATATATATATATATATATATATATATATATATATATATATATATATATATATATATATATATATATATATATATATATATATATATATATATATATATATATATATATATATATATATATATATATATATATATATATATATATATATATATATATATATATATATATATATATATATATATATATATATATATATATATATATATATATATATATATATATATATATATATATATATATATATATATATATATATATATATATATATATATATATATATATATATATATGTGGAAGCAGAATGCAGCAGACAGAAGTACGTACTCATAGGTATCCTTGAAGAGATCTCAAGCAGAGATAGAGGGATGGAGAGAGATTTGTGTATGAAGACAAGGAAGACCACAAGACATTCCTACAGGGCTTACGACCTGTCATCGGCTGGCTTAAGTGATCACTTTGCACCATGGCAACATTCACCAATTAAATGTCTTACAGTGAATGTCTTCCTTGTGATAATCGAAAAGTTGAAAGTTGTATATATCTAGTCAATTGAAATCTGTTTACAAGTGAGTTCTAAGCGTCCATCTGTCGGATGAGACACAAACTAATTTCTGCTGTCATTCTTTTTGTTGAAACATTGAGAAATGTCATTTCCTCGGCCATCTTTCGAAAGCTTCGAGGTTTTGGACTACAGATATCACTGTAGATCGACAAATTATGACACCTCCTTTATTTTATTGAAAAATCGCTAGAATATTGTACTACAGATCTATACAGATTGCAGGGAACAGGCGTTTCTTATATTTTTCAATTTTATTAATGTTTCATTCGGACATTGCACGCTGTCAGGCGTTTCTAAATGTGATGGGAAAGTTTTTCTGCATTAAACACATGCTAGGTATGTGTGGAAGCAGAATGCAGCAGACAGAAGTACGTACTCATAGGTATCCTTGAAGAGATATATTTATTTATATATATATATATATATATATATATATATATATATATATATATATATATATATATATATATATATATATATATATATATATATATATATATATATATATATATATATATATATATATATATATATATATATATATATATATATATATATATATATATATATATATATATATATATATATATATATATATATATATATATATATATATATATATATATATATATATATATATATATATATATATATATATATATATATATATATATATATATATATATATATATATATATATATATATATATATATATATATATATATATATATATATATATATATATATATATATATATATATATATATATATGTAAAAGCGTTCTTTGCATATAATTGTGATATGTTTAGTATATTAAAGTCATTAAATAATACGTCGGATGGAATGCGGATTGGTACCTTGTAGATTATCTTTAAAACGGATTTTTGTAGTTTTATCAAAGGGTCTATTGTAACATGGTAAGCGCCTCCCCATGATATAATTGCATATTCTAATATAGACTGATACAAAGAGAAATACATTATTTTAATGATGGATTAAAATAGATTAGTGTGTTAGTTATTAAAAAAAATATAAATTATTTAATTTTATCTTATTCCTCACCAGGATTTATAACGTAACATGACAACCTACATCCATACCGAGAACGTGACAACAATAATCTCGCCCTTGTCCGCACGCGAGTAGTCCACCTTCTTCTGTCACAATACTCACATCGCGCCGTGCACAATATATACCCAGCAAGTTTTTAAATATAATCGCGGAATTTACAAATACACATAGAGACCACTAAAGTTATTCTGACTCATTGAAGCACTACAAAATGACTTCACTTGAAAGCCGTAGAACTGTGGGAGATATAATTTTTTTATTCAAAATTTGCTCACTCAACGGTTGACTGCCCTGATCTGCTAGAACGCTTGACTCTGAGAGTGTCGACAAGACCGACTAGACTGACTGACTTACTTTACCTCCCCATTTGCAACACTCATGCCAGAAAGAACTCCTACATATACCGCACTCCCCATTTTTATAACTCCCAGATTAGTGATACAGATCTTTTTAACTCCCCATTAATTACAATAAAGAATAAATTATTAAGCATTCTGCCATACTCTTAACTTTCCACTCTGATGAATTGGGTACATCGCATAAAAGTTCACGCACATACATACACACACCCACACATACACCCTCACACATACACACCCTCACACACACACTCACACACAAGGTAGCATATATTGTAGTTTCAACTTTTGTCTTACTTAATATTCATTGTTTTTTTTTCTCTTACATTACTAAATTAATTAATAAGGTAATAATGTTTATATTTAATTGATGCTGGGCGTGACTATTTTTTTTTATATTGTATATCACCAGTTTATTAGTCCAGTCATTGTTTGTGTACTTTAAATAAAACTAGTTGCATGTAACACATGAGATCCAACTGTCGATAGCGATAGTATGTATAGTTGAAGAATAAGAATCAAACTATGAACCCATAAATCCAAATTATTGAAAATTTTTACACATGTTGGTATGTATGTCAAGATAGGACAGTATGGAGGTCAGTCCTGTTTTCCTACCCGGAATATGAAAACAGCATGATGGTTTTGTATGTATGTTTGGAGATTAAGTACCTATCAAACTATTAAGTCTTCTTACATATTGTGTATAGGCGACTGACATACAAATTGTATGAAGCAATGTCGTCACTAAATTCAATTTTTAAAAAAATTGTTAAAAAAAAAATTGAGATCTCCTACTACAATGTTAATATTTTTTATAGAAAATTAAATTATCTAGTTGGGGTGTTTCGGCTTTTTTCGATATTTTAAAAAAAAAATGAAAATATTGGCAGTTTAACTCATAAATTTATCATAAAAAAATATTTTTCTTTATAAAAAATGTTTGAGAAACTCTGGAATTTTTTTGAATAAACAAATTTGAGATTTTGTATTTTTCTATGCTCATACCAATTTTCAGTGTTTTAGCTTTTATGGTTTCTGAGATATATGGAAAAATAAATTAAAAATTCAAAAGTTGATAACCCCTGACTGAAACAAAAATTCAAAATACTGAGTATAAAAGTTTTGTAGGCCTGTAACTTTTTATATATTCTGAAATTTTGGGCTCTGTTAATTGAGCGGATCAAAAGTTATAATGGGGGGACGGACACACACACAGACACACACACACACACACAGACACACGAAATGTTCTACTCCGAATTCTGAGTAAATCCGTGTATGGAACATATATGCTGCAAAGCCTCTAAGTTAGTGTTTTTTGACTTCAAAGTTGGAAAAGCCGTGAAAAAAGTAGACCTCTGCATACAATTCTCGCGTATCCTGGCTTAAAACATTGTCGATATGTTAAGAGAACAAAGTTCTCCTGAACAAATCGACAGTTGGATAAAATAAAATAGGTACTAACCTATTTTAGACTAAAGTAAACCATTGAACCAGTAGCGAGAAGGAAGGAAGAACTCTATGCGAAAGAAAGAAGACGTCTGGCACAGTAAGTCCACTCCCTTCAAAATTTTTCCCATCGTTTCCAATCTGTTTTTTTGCCGATATCGCATAATACCTATAGTATAAAAATAGCGAGTTTTAGAGAAAGCCAAGTTATCTATCCACTTCTTTTTCGGGTGTCGTGTCATGTTCCCTCGACATAAAGAAGTAAATAAATAAACGTTTCCTTGCACTCTACACAAGTGGCGAGTTTATTGCCGTATGGAAATATATTCAAACTAACCAGTGATTCCAGTCCAGAGAAGCGATGTTATTCGACGACGCGACGGCGGCCTTATTCGCTTGCTCTCTTACTTCGTCAAAGAGGTTATTGCTGCTGGACACTTCGACACCCAAATACTTAAATCGCATCTATGGTTTTATTTTCGATTGCAAGTTTGCATCGTACTGGATGCCTTGAGGTGACCATGCTTTTTGTTTTGTCTACTGAAATTTTCATGTTAAATCGTTGAGAGGATAAATGGAATATATACAGCAGTCTCTGAAGATCATCTTCGGAATAAGCAATAAGGACAGTGTCATCTGCATAGCATATTATATCAATGTTTTTATCTCCCATAGTGTAACCCAACCCCAATGATTTGACATCTACAATTATTTAATCCATAGTGACATTACAAAAAAGGGCTCAAACTATCCCCCTGCCAGATGCCGACTGCAGCTGGGATTTCTTTCGAGAGATCATTTCCCACCTTTATATGCATTTTAATGTAACTATTTAAATTTCTTATTGCTTCAATAATTGGATGTGGTGCATTCTTCTGTTCAGGATTTCTAGAACATCCACCAGGAGCACCCTATCGAAAGCTTTAGTTAGATCAACAAAACACATATAGGCCGGTTTATTGTATTCTATAGACTTTTCCTTTAATTGTCTCACTACAAATATTGCATCAGTGGTAGATCGATTCCTTCTAAATCCTTGTTGTTCGTCCCTATTTTGTATACTTTCTTCTAATTTCATTCGCAGTAAGCTAGTAAATAATTTTTGGGTAGCGCTCAAAAGAGATATTCCTCTATAGTTTTCCGGGTTAGTTTTCGCGCCTTATTTTATAAATTGGGATAGTTATGCTTAATTTCGATTCCTTGGGTATTACAACTTCTTTTGATATTTTGTTGAATAGTTTTGATAACTCTGTAGCTAACTTTGCACCTCCATATTTGATCAATTCGTTGGGGATTTCATCTATGTACCTATTCCAGGAGATTTTCTATTTTTTAGTCATTTGATGGCTGAAATTGACCGCTCGTCAAAAATCTCGTGGGACTAAGTCGGCCACAGAAGAAATGATTGACAGAAATTTTCTTTCAATAAACTCACATTTGTTATGAAAAAATGGGTCTTCGGTGACTGGTGCTCTGCGTTCAGCCCAAAACAGATTGGCATGGAGGCGGGCCATACGTGTAGCGACGGACTACAGCCGATATCCTCTGTCATGAGGAATAGGACGAATATATTGTAAATACATATATAATATTATATCTTTCTATTTTTCTTGTCTTGCTTCATATATTTATTTTATTTTATTTTATTTCAATGTAAACAAAACAGACATAACAAAGTACAATTAATTACATATTCAAAACAATTCAAGGACCAAAAACCGTTTACAGCGTATTACTAAATAGTGAAGTGCACATTAACAATCTAATATAATATTATGCTACTAATATCTATTATTTTTAAAAGGTTTTATTTGTCGTTCGTACTACCATATTTTCACTGTAGTTAGATATCACTCATTCATGTTTTATCCATTTTATTCTTATGTATAAATATGACTGCATGGATACGACATTATCCAAATAAGCTTGCAATTTATCAAATTGTTAATGTATTGTTATATTTTACATTCATTGGAAAAATAAAGTCATTATTATGCTACGAATAAACTGACATCAAATATTAAATGGAAAACCTAATGGGAATTGAAATATATGTTGAAACATAGGTATACATTATTTAATAAAATATTTCATATTATTGAATATGGCTAAGAATCAAGAAAACCTCCGAGGCGTTTCTTGAATTGCTTCAACATTAAGTATCATCTTCTCTGTTCGATGGCTCAGTGGAAAGATACATCTTTGATCAAATTAAAAGAGAAATAATTCTTTGCTGGAGGCTACACTCAGGAATAAACAGAAATAACGTTGTGTATCGGGTATAGATGTATATTTCCTTTTTACCAACACAAAGTATAGGTAGCTATACATCTTTAAAACTTGTTAAAATGTTATTAAAAATATTATTCAGATGTTTAATCAATATTTTCAAAATAAGTACAATTATAATGATATGTATGTAGATGGTGGTAATGCGGTTAGCACGATGAGTTGGTAATCCAGTGGTTGCGAGTTCGGATACTGCCACGACCGATTTCGTTCACCTATAGAACAAGCATTTATGCTTAATTTAGGTATTTTACGATGATGTACATTTTATCTACTGGATACAACGACATATTCATTCATAAAAAAATATTATTAGCGCTCCTGTAATGAGTCAAAATCATCTCAGGAGAGCTCTCTTCGTGTTTAATTATTGTTATTGTTAAAAGCAACAAAATATTATAAACCTCAAATCATTTAATTAAGGGGGGGGGGACTGCTGCCAACGTACCTATTTTTCAATTTGATATACCATCATTATTTCTTATCAAATCGTTTTGAAAAAAATAATTTAGATAGTTTATGTATTGATGAACAAAAATATACCTTAACTTTTTTATAATATTCTGTATAAATTCTTGTAGAAAAATAATGGCATACCCCGATTTTCAACGTTTATCATATATTTTTAATAAACTATAAGGCGAAGAGTAATATATTTTTTTTTAATTAAAGAAGACAAAAATATCAAAAAAAATATGATGTGACGTTGCAATAATGCTTCAGGTTTAGTAAATAAACTTAAAAAACATTTTTATTTTCCATTCAGCGCCATTGCGTAATTTTTTTTTGGTTAATTTACTTAACCCGATGCGTTAATGCAACGTCATAATCATATTTTTCCAGGTATTTTGTTCTTCTTTAATTTATAAAAAAAATATTGCTCTATACCTTATATTTTTTTAGAAATTTAAGATAAATGTCTAAAATCGGGGTATGCTTATTATTTTCCTACAAGAATATATACTGAACATAATCAAAAAGTTAAGGTATTTTTCTCTTTATTAATATCCAAACTAACTAGCTTATTTTTTTCAAAATGATTCGTTTAGTAATGATGATGGTATATCAAATTGAAAAAATAGGTACGTTGGCAGCAGTCACCCTCTTAAAGTGAAGACTGAGGTAAGTAGGAGGAATATTTTTTCACTAAAATGAACATTATTTAATTATAAAATGTTCAAGCCTCCTCCATCTCTCTACAGCATCCGATTATGTTCCACCATATGAATCCATGATACACTTGTTTATCTCTTCAGTGGAGTTCTGGGGTCGCCTAAGTTTACTCACATTGATCCAAGGGTACCACCACACGAGGCATTGTTTCATCCATCGATTCTCCGAGCTGCGAATATGTCAAGCCTATATTTGATTAAAGCCTATTTGACTGAGCCTATCTTATCGATTTAGACATATTATTTCAACTCCCAATTTCGATATACAGATCTGGGGGGCAAGTCTGGTTCAACCAGCGAAATCAAAACCCTCTTGTTTACCCATATCATGGAAATAATTATCGTATGGAGTTCTATGACATCTAAAGATATTGTAGACCTCCATATAATAATCATATCCATGATATGGGTAATCGTGAGGGTTTTAATTTCGCCGATTGGAGCAGACTTGCCCCCCTGGTTTGATATCCATGCTGGCGATGCGACAGTGAGATGTTAGTGGATGCGAATGATTTTCTTCTTGTCCCATTCACCCCTTCCCCTTCCATTTTCCCTTTCCTCCTTCCTGTGACCAATAGTATTTTTTGTTTTCACTCATTTTGTTTTTTCTTTTTTTTTTATTTCGTTTTAAGTAGGTACTTGTTGAATTAATATAACCGTGTTTTTTATATAATTGAATTAATATAACCATGCTTTTTGTATAATTTGCGCTTTTCTGTAATTGGACTTATCCCTGTATTATGTTTGCATTGTTACTTGTTGTATGTGTAGTCTGTCGAAAAGCCAAATAAATAAAAAAACTAATTTTTTTTTTTTTTTCAAATGCGAAAAAAAAAAAAAAAATGTTAGCTTACATATGGTCACCCTAACCTTCCTTACCCCTCTACTTCTCCTTTTCTCCCCTCTCACTGCTTTTACCTTAATTTGTTAACTAGTACATTAAGTGTCCTGAGGAAGAGAACATTGTTCTCGAAACATGTAGACTTTGTTCTAATAAAATAGTGGTGAATACAAAGTTATTTTATTGTTATTAAAAAAACTAAAATAAATAAAAATATTATGCTCCCTTTCGGATAAAATCTAACTGTTTCAGCATGAATAATTTCATTCCTTAATATAATACTGTAATATCATTCCAATGACTAGATTGTACATCACGCCATGTCCCTTTCGGGATAAAAAGAGAGAACCCAGCCCTACACTCCTCTATTTTTGCACACATTCCTATCTTCATTTACATTCATGTATCGTCTCATACATGTTTGTCGATTGTTTGTGCTTCTTCTTTGAAAATATCATTCATAATATGGTCATGCCATCCCTTTCTGGAGCAGCCAGTTATTTTTTGGTCAACCGTTCATCGATTATTCTTTTAATATGCCCAAAACATTCACTTTCATTTTACTTGTAATATCCGTCTTAATCTTGTCATTCTCTCCTCATGTCTTCATTTTAAATTCTATCATATTATATTGTTCTTTGGATTGGATTTGACTGAACTGTGTAAAGGGAAATAAATCTCGCTCTAAGTACCTACATCAATATTTTTTGATTTACACCACATAAAAATAATCAATCACACGCATTACACTAGGTTTATATTTAACGACGGATATGTAGTTCATAGAATGAGAGATGTCATAAATATAGTGAAAGTGAACACATTGATATGGTTTGGCCACATGGGGAGAATGCATGAGTAAACCCCGACGAAGAAAATATAGGTACATTGTGGACAGGAATAGTATGAGAGGTCGAGACCTCCCAAGAAAGATATGGCACGACCATGTAAACAGTATTTTGAAAGACGGAAATGTTATAATCGTGAACAACAGAAGAATGTGTATAAGACGATGTATGAATGTCGACATGGCGATGAATGTGTGTCAAGATAGAAATAAGTGGCACTCGGTTCTCTCTGCATACCCCGTGAAGGACATGGCGTGATGGTTTGTATGTATGTATATTTATGTAGGTCCCAAATATAATAAAAAATATGCTAAGAGAACGTTAGATTGTAATTACCTACATTGCTTAATATGATGCCGGTTGGTATCTATAAAGAAATGCAAAAGCAAAAATAGTGTAATAAAGACTTTTTAATATACATTATGTTCCATATGCTATTTTTTTCTCATGAATATGCTTTTATATATAGAATGATAAACAGATAAGTTTTGGAGCATAGGAAGAAGTGTATATTTGGGCGACTATCTGTGTTTTTTTTTAAATAATAATAATAAATAATAATACTAAGTTTTTTATTCCAGTCTGTGAGCAGGGGGGTGCAATGCTACACAAACCATATTTTTACATACCAAAAATATACACTAAATGTTACAGATAAATTACTTTTACATACCAGAAATATACACTAAATGTTACAGATAATATAACAATAAAAAATATAACAAATTAAATATAAAGATAAAAAAAGCAACACTGTAGAAATGATATAATTATCATTTCTCACTTCTGTCCATCTTTGTGATAGTCTCGGATATTGGTGCCCCTGTATTGCCTTTATGATTGAGTTAGGGTTAGTCCATAATATCCTCTCGGTATGCGGCGATTCGATGTCTGAGGACACCAAGAAATCCTTAACATCGCCCCTCCACGAACATAGTTGAAGCGCTGCTATATCGTCGATATCCGAAGATTATTCTATAGGCGTCATTATATTGCACCCGAAGTCGTTCCATTGTCGATTTTCTGTACGATTCCCATATTTCGCACGTGAAAATACCCGTACAGAATGCATTAAACAGACATCTTTCAACTTGGAATGAGCACCTATAGAATCTGCGGGAGAGCATGTTTGATATAGCACTTACGCTTCTTCTCTGACGTTCGATGTCATCATCCTCGGACAGATCCTCGTTGATGAGGTGGCCTAGATACTTGACTTGTCCTGTCTTTTCGAGACGAACTCCGTCAATATAAACCGGAAGGACCTTAGCGGGTTCACGATCATAAATGTTGTTTGTTATTATTAAAGTATATGTAGATATTGTTTTGAGAACTCGCCGACAAGTCTAGAAATTAGATTTGGCGTGACTCACAACCATTGTTTTTTTGTGTAATGTACATATTATGCATTTATTTATTTTTTCAAAAATAAAAATTATAAATATATTGTGTAAGAGTAAATGCGCAGATTCCAAATCGTTCTCATTTCTAGTCGACCTCCATACATTTCCCCAGGGTAACTGAATAACCCTCGAAGTATCAAAACCACAATGGATCGCAGCAGTAGTCACAATCAAGAGTGTTGGTGTTAATAATATTCCCTCGTCTAAAATAATAACAAGTAATTGAACGAGGAGGTCCATACTCTTCATTAAGTCGCACATGCATCAAGGAAACTGTCTCGTTTGGATTACGAATGGATACCATTAAACTAAGGTGGAGGTTCTCTGTCGAGTGACGGAACGGTGCCGGCGGCTGCGGCCGGACCAGACCTTCCAATGTTGTCTGTGACAAACTGCAGAGGGCGGGACTCGACCCCCTCCCCTCCCGGCGATTTATTTCAATTGAAAATCTCTCTCGGGATGCTCGGCCCCTCCCCTACCCACTACAGACTGCTGCACATATTATCGGGAACTGGTTATATTATAATTTGACATAACCCAAGTGGACACACTTATAATTTGCAAGATGATTTATAAATAAATTTTGCACAACTAATTAAAATTAATAAAAATAGTAGAATCTATGAATAAAGCGAATAAAACGGTTCATATACTTATTGGTTTAATTTTAAGAAAACTGGTGTATTATTATAGTCGTTGGGAAGAAGTGCTTTTCCGAACCTAGTAAAAAGCTATTTATTGTTCTATTCAATTGACAATTAATTAAAGCAATAATACGGTTATTTACTAAACAATTACAATTCAATCCATTACTCCCATAAATAATTATATATTAATCTAAATAAAAACAAATTGTTGATAATGTCTGATAATTTCACCTAAAATGCACAGTTTTTTTTTATAATTTAGTCTCTTTTGAGGAGCATAAATTATTGAAAAAGAAAAATACAAAAGTTCAAAGCACTTCAAGTAATATTAAGATTGAATTACCTATTTAATTTGTAATTGAAGAAAACTACCTTAATAAGGTTCTTCGAATTTAATGTAACTATTTTAAATTATGATTGTTTTTCCAGGTATTTTTCTGCTATTATCAATTAATTATAAAGGTTTTATCAGGCAAAACTTTCGTCATATAATAAGGAATAAATTTTTATTGAATAAGTATTTTATTTAATTTGATTTTGAGCAACAAAATTATTTTTTTTATATTATCTCTTAAATAAACTTTTTTGATGCAATAATATGTAAATATGTGTAGTGAAATATCGTTTTTTTATCTTCGTGGTACATTTTAACAAAAAAAAAACTATATTTTTAACTTTGTTTACACCACGTGTCGATTGAATATGTAAATCAAATAATAAAATTTCAAAAACAATTGGGTATACTTAACCAAAATAGTAGGTATATATCGCAAATTATAAAAAAATCTTGATAATTGACGAAGTTTTTATTTGTAGAATTCCATTATAAATGTCATAAGATCGTAAATGCCCTAGCAGGGCGAAATAAGTCTATCGCATAAATTAAATTCATGTAAAATCAAAAAAGTGTTTTACTTTTAATTATAGACATCATTTAAAAACAATCTTGTTCGATAACAAGAAACAGACATTCTAAGTAAGATTATTATATGTAGAGTGACCTTCTATATTATACAAGTGCTTTAGCTCCGAGGTCGAGTCAAATAATCGAGAGCTTAGTTAGTGGTTGCGCCTGGGCTGACACTTTAATTAACTTTCTTGGAGGTCCTTTATCATTGGATAAATCTCTCATAATTAGAGTCGTGGCTGGAAACAGAAATTAAATGCATTTCAAAACATAATAAATGATAGTACTTAAAGTTCCACCCAAGGCTGAGCCGCCTTCTTGTCTAACCTCATTTTTGGAACTTTAATTAACGGGGGGGGAGGAATTATTACAAGTGACGAGGCGACCGACGTGGACACAATTATCTCTATAAGTGATGCGGACACAATTATGTATCTCTTTAAGTGATGTGGATATTCAAATCTTAAAATGTGTCCACTTTGAATATTGATAGCCCACCAATATTTGTATTGGGGACATAAAATGATTACTTCAATTGAATAAAGATTCAGATATAATTGTACTAGTTTAATTTCATCTTATTCCACGAACCTTTTGTCGTCTCCACGGGATTATCGATAGTATGATTGGTTAAAAGTTTTTATTCAAATTGATTGTATCTTTCTCTTATTCTTCTTTAGTCTATTTCTGACCACTTCTGATTGATAGCCTCTACCCACGTCCTGTCCTGGGCAGCCTGCATCCAGGACGCGCCATCATATCGTTGTATATCATCTCTCCACATCAGCTGCAGTCGCCCCACACTTCTCTCTGTCGCACAAGGTCTTAAAGTCAGCCTTCTCTTTATCTACTTATGGTTTGAGCCTCTGGCTACGTGCCTCGTCCAAATACATGAATGAATGAATGAATGAATGCATAGTATATTTCCAACATTAACAAAAATACAATTTTATTATGTTAGTTTCTACCTAATTACAATTTTACAATTATTACTATTTTTTTTCCACACATTGGAAATTTTACTGCCTCGCTAGACATAGTCTGTTCTGAGGCAGTACTAGTTTTGAATTGCTATGGCTACTCTGCGATCATATGAGTTGTTTTCTTTTCTTTTTTCTTTACATACTCCATTCACTTAGAACATTGACAACCAGGATAAAAAAACTCTAAAGCCTCTATCTCAAAAAATCTAAGTGTACCGAGGCAGATCCTTCTCTTCCAATCTGCTTCAGCCAACGAGTAACGAGGTCTCTGAAATTTTTCATGTCAGATAATACATGTCAGATTATATCAGTTCCTTTTGATTTTTGTATCACTGTTCTTTTTCTTATTTCATATCTCATTGACAGACCCAGCATGTTTCCATAACTCTTTATGATATCACATATACCTATACTTAAATTAAATTTTACGACCGATAGTTGTTGATGTAACTCTATTAAAAAAAACTTTCTTTAAAATTTCCTCTAAGTACATATTTTACATTCAATTTCGTATTTAGCACATTTACAAGTAGATGTTTACGTATATACTTACATAATTATGAATTTCTCAAACGAAACGCTGTTGCAGGAGTTCGCTACATGATCTTCAATCATCGAACCCATTAAGTCTGCTCAAGATCGTCTTACTTGGAAGCAGATAATTTGTCGAGTTTTTGAATACAACCGCTGTCCCCAATTATGAGACTAGGGTGGAAGAAAAAGGTATTATATCCGATTAGGTAGATTATATATATATATATATATATATATATATATATATATATATATATATATATATATATATATATATATATATATATATATATATATATATATATATATATATATATATATATATATATATATATATATATATATATATATATATATATATATATATATATATATATATATATATATATATATATATATATATATATATATATATATATATATACATATATATATATATATATATATATATATATATATATATATATATATATATATATATATATATATATATATATATATATATATATATATATATATATATATATATATATATATATATATATATATATATATATATATATATATATATATATATATATATATATATATATATATATATATATATATATATATATATATATGTTATTATTAAGTATTTTGGGGATAACCCGCGTCAAATTATGATTCCCGAGAGAATCAGTCGTCTGCCGACGTTTCGTCTGAATCACATCAGACATTTTCTAAAGGCGCCTTGTTAATAAATTTTCGTCTCGAGGGATAGTGCACGCACGTCCGTTCGAGTCGAAAGCTTACTACCAAGTGAAAGTTTGAAAGGAAGCCGCGTCAAGTGTTAGTGGAGGGGTGGGTTTCCCCAATGACGTCATTATTGCGTTTTGTTTGGCTTCTAGTGACTCTAGTACTTAACGGTATATTGTTTACAGGTGGATTATCAGTTTTCGGCTTACTAAGAATTTTACTAATGTTTTTAATGTGACTATTGTTTGAAATATCGGTAGTTTGATTACTATGGTTTTTAAAAATGTTGTTTTCAAGTACACTTGTCCATGCGGTCGGGATTCGAATGCTATCGTCCCTGTTATTCATTATACTGTTGCTTCTTTTATATATTTCGATTGCTTCCCTGTAAATTCTAAATGTTTCATTGTTAATATTCGCGACTACTTTTGAATTTTCAAAGTCTATGGAGTGATTTTCGGTCAATGAGTGATTTACAAGAGATGAAGTTAGTTTCCGGTTTTTAACATCTACGCGATGTTCAGAGACGCGCGCCGAGATTCTGCGATTTGTCCTGCCTATGTAAGTTTTTGAGCAATCACCGCATGGGATTTCGTAAATACCGTGTGACTCTAATGGTATTTTATCTTTCGGACTTTTTAAAAAGGATGAAATTTTGTTGTCTGTTCTAAAAATGGTGCGAATATTATGTTTATAAAGTAGGTGACTGATTTTGTCTGTAGTGCCTTTTATGTAAGGCAAAAATGCAATGGAGAGTGGCTTTACTTTAGTTGACGTATCTTTTTTATTAAAATTTTTATTAGTTTGATTTTTTACTGCATTATTTATCGTAAAATTAGAAAAACCGTTATTTCGTAGCGCGTTTTAAGATACTCTAATTCGTTTTGAATGTTTTCGGAGTCGGCTATCCTTAATGATCGTGTTACCAAGGTGTTTGCTACAGAGGCGATTTGTGCTGGATGATGGTTCGACGATGCGTGGAGATATCTGTTGGTATGTGTTGATTTTCTGTATACAGTGTGGCCGAGAGTGCCATCGTCTTTTTTGATTACGAGAACATCAAGAAAAGGTATTTCACCGTTGTTTTCTATCTCCATTGTGAATTTGATGTTATTGTGGAGATCGTTCAGAAAATCAAGAAATTTGTTAAGTTCCTCCAAACCGTGAGGCCATATAACGAAGGTATCGTCCACGTATCTAATCCATAGCTTTGGTTTTAAGCGCGCTCTATCTATAGCTTCCTTTTCTAACTTGGTCATGAATATGTTAGCGACTGGCGGTGAAAGAGATAGACCCATTGGTGCTCCTTTTACTTGTTTGTACATGTCGTTTGCAATTTTAATAAAAAAGATACGTCAACTAAAGTAAAGCCACTCTCCATTGCATTTTTGCCTTACATAAAAGGCACTACAGACAAAATCAGTCACCTACTTTATAAACATAATATTCGCACCATTTTTAGAACAGACAACAAAATTTCATCCTTTTTAAAAAGTCCGAAAGATAAAATACCATTAGAGTCACACGGTATTTACGAAATCCCATGCGGTGATTGCTCAAAAACTTACATAGGCAGGACAAATCGCAGAATCTCGGCGCGCGTCTCTGAACATCGCGTAGATGTTAAAAACCGGAAACTAACTTCATCTCTTGTAAATCACTCATTGACCGAAAATCACTCCATAGACTTTGAAAATTCAAAAGTAGTCGCGAATATTAACAATGAAACATTTAGAATTTACAGGGAAGCAATCGAAATATATAAAAGAAGCAACAGTATAATGAATAACAGGGACGATAGCATTCGAATTCGAATATATATATATGTTAAATCTAAGGTTTTCGCGAGTACAAAATATGTTATTATTAAGTATTTTGGGGATAACCCGCGTCAAATTATGATTCCCGAGAGAATCAGTCGTCTGCCGACGTTTCGTCTGAATCACATCAGACATTTTCTAAAGGCGCCTTGTTAATAAATTTTCGTCTCGAGGGATAGTGCACGCACGTCCGTTCGAGTCGAAAGCTTACTACCAAGTGAAAGTTTGAAAGGAAGCCGCGTCAAGTGTTAGTGGAGGGGTGGGTTTCCCCAATGACGTCATTATTGCGTTTTGTTTGGCTTCTAGTGACTCTAGTACTTAACGGTATATTGTTTACAGGTGGATTATTAGTTTTCGGCTTACTAAGAATTTTACTAATGTTTTTAATGTGACTATTGTTTGAAATATCGGTAGTTTGATTACTATGGTTTTTAAAAATGTTGTTTTCAAGTACACTTGTCCATGCGGTCGGGATTCGAATGCTATCGTCCCTGTTATTCATTATACTGTTGCTTCTTTTATATATTTCGATTGCTTCCCTGTAAATTCTAAATGTTTCATTGTTAATATTCGCGACTACTTTTGAATTTTCAAAGTCTATGGAGTGATTTTCGGTCAATGAGTGATTTACAAGAGATGAAGTTAGTTTCCGGTTTTTAACATCTACGCGATGTTCAGAGACGCGCGCCGAGATTCTGCGATTTGTCCTGCCTATGTAAGTTTTTGAGCAATCACCGCATGGGATTTCGTAAATACCGTGTGACTCTAATGGTATTTTATCTTTCGGACTTTTTAAAAAGGATGAAATTTTGTTGTCTGTTCTAAAAATGGTGCGAATATTATGTTTATAAAGTAGGTGACTGATTTTGTCTGTAGTGCCTTTTAGACTTTGAAAATTCAAAAGTAGTCGCGAATATTAACAATGAAACATTTAGAATTTACAGGGAAGCAATCGAAATATATAAAAGAAGCAACAGTATAATGAATAACAGGGACGATAGCATTCGAATCCCGACCGCATGGACAAGTGTACTTGAAAACAACATTTTTAAAAACCATAGTAATCAAACTACCGATATTTCAAACAATAGTCACATTAAAAACATTAGTAAAATTCTTAGTAAGCCGAAAACTGATAATCCACCTGTAAACAATATACCGTTAAGTACTAGAGTCACTAGAAGCCAAACAAAACGCAATAATGACGTCATTGGGGAAACCCACCCCTCCACTAACACTTGACGCGGCTTCCTTTCAAACTTTCACTTGGTAGTAAGCTTTCGACTCGAACGGACGTGCGTGCACTATCCCTCGAGACGAAAATTTATTAACAAGGCGCCTTTAGAAAATGTCTGATGTGATTCAGACGAAACGTCGGCAGACGACTGATTCTCTCGGGAATCATAATTTGACGCGGGTTATCCCCAAAATACTTAATAATAACATATATATATATATATATATATATATATATATATATATATATATATATATATATATATATATATATATATATATATATATATATATATATATATATATATATATATATATATATATATATATATATATATATATATATATATATATATATATATATATATATATATGTTAGTAAAGATTTCTTTGGGGATAACCCGCGTCAGATTCTGATCCTCAAGAGGACCAGTCGTCAACCGACGTTTCGCCTGAATCTCATCAGGCATCTTCAGGGCCTTGTTGGTAGATTTCCGTCTCGTGTGGTAGTGCGAGCACGTCCGTACGAGCCGGGAACCTAGCACCAAGTGAAGCGTGAAGAGCCAAAGTCTAAACGTGTGGCGGTAGGAGATGCGTATTGCCGCCGCCCGCGCCGCTAGTGCTGTAAGTACCGTTATCGGCCATTGTTTGTCTCGATAATAAAGCTTTGCTACGCGTGACGCGCATCGTGTCAATTGTATTTAAATAAGCGGGCTGAATATTTGTTTCGCATGATGTATTATTAACTGTTATTTTATTATTTTTATTTTTGTTATGAAACCTACTGTTAAATAAAATGTTTTTCCATGCAGGTGGTAGGCTAACACTATCATCTCTGTTGTTAAGTATGTTAATCCTTTTGTAAATTTCTATTGCCTCTCTAAAAGTCCTTGCTGTTTCGTTTTGGATATTTGCTATTACTCGCGCATTATTGAAGTTTATACTGTGGCCCTCTTCTAGTGTATGTTGGACGAGCGACGATGTTATCTTTTTATTGTTCATATCAACCCTGTGTTCCGCAACTCTAGCAGATATCTTTCTGTTGCTTTTTCCCACATAAGACATGTCGCACGATCCGCATGGTATCTCATATACACCATGGGATTCTAGTGGTATTTTGTCCTTTACACTGCGTAAGAGGGTACCGATTTTATTTTCTGTTTTGAATATTGTTCTTATATTATGTTTACTGAGCATGCGGCTTATTTTATCGGTAGTTCCTTTAATGTACGGTAAAAATGCTGTTGCTATTGGTTTTTCTGTTTTATTTTCATCGGGTTCTTTTCTTTTGTTGGATTGGCGTTTAACTGCATTATCAACTGTTTTTTTGGAGAAGCCATTGCACTGTAAAATGTTTTTCAGGTAATTTATTTCTGTATTACGGTGGTCGGAATCGGTTATTTTAATTGCTCTAGATATTAATGTGTTTGGTACTGATGAAATTTGTGCCGGGTGATGATTTGAGGATGCATGGAGGTACCTGTCTGTGTGCGTAGCTTTTCTGTAGACAGTGTGGCCAAGACTGCCGTTATCTTTTTTGAGCACTAGGACATCAAGGAAAGGTATTTCGTTATTATTTTCTATTTCCATAGTGAATTTGATATCCTTGTGTAGTTCGTTTAAATAACCAAGAAATTTATGTAGTTCGTTTAATCCGTGAGGCCAAATTACGAACGTATCATCTACGTATCTAATCCACAGTTTAGGTTTTAGTAAATAATTAGCTAGTGCGTCTTTTTCGAATTTCGTCATAAATAAATTTGCTATTGGAGGTGAAAGTGATGAACCCATTGGAGCCCCTTTAATCTGTTTATATGTTTTGCCATCATATAGAAAAAAAGTATTATTTAAGCAATGTTGTATTAAATTTAATATATCTTCCGAAGGTTGACAGATTTCTTTTACTGTAACGAGTGCTTCATCGATAGGTATATTAGTAAACAAAGAAACAATGTCGAAGCTGACAAGAATATCATTTTTATCCAACTTTTGATTTTCTATTATGTTTACAAAATGTTCCGAGTTTTTGACATAAGAATCTGCTTTTTCTACATCAGGTTGTAAGTAATTAGCAAGGTATTTTGACAACGACTGAAGAGGTGACCCTATTGAACTGACTATTGGTCTGAGCGGTATATCTTTTTTGTGAATTTTCGGTAAGCCGTACAATTTTGGAAATCGGGATGATTTTTCACGTGGTATTAATAATTTCTTTAAATCTTTGTCAAGTTTAGATGATATTATTTTTGCTTTTGTTGTTTTCTCAAGGTATGTAATTGGGTTGCTGTTATGAAGTTTATATGCCGAATCTTTAAGGATCTCGTTCATTTTAGACTGATAATCTACACTTTTCATTATGACAGTGGCATTTCCCTTATCAGCTGGAAGAATGACTATTTCTGTGTTTGTGCGTAGTTCTTTAAGAGCTTGAAATTCGTTTTTTGTTATATTGCTTTTAGGAGGCTGTGATTTTCTTAAAATGTGGCACGATTCTTGGCGGATTGTTTCGGCTATATTGTCGTTTAATTTGTATATGGCGGATTCAATTCCAGTAATTATGTTTTCATTTGGTACTTTGGGAGGTACCACACCAAAATTAAAACCTTTTGATAGAATCGATGTCATGTCGGGGTTTAATTGTAAGTCTGTAAGGTTATGAATGAGTTTATTTGAATCTAATGATTGATGAGGCGCGTGGTTTTTATTTTGAAGACGATTGAACTTGTTTATTTGGCGATCGGTATTAATTTGTGTATTATTTTCAATTCTAAATTCTATCAGGTTATCTAACTTTGGCTTTGGCTCTTCACGCTTCACTTGGTGCTAGGTTCCCGGCTCGTACGGGAACGTGCTCGCACTACCACACGAGACGGAAATCTACCAACAAGGCCCTGAAGATGCCTGATGAGATTCAGGCGAAACGTCGGTTGACGACTGGTCCTCTTGAGGATCAGAATCTGACGCGGGTTATCCCCAAAGAAATCTTTACTAACATTTCTAACACCCGTGAAAACCTTTCATATAACATTATTAACCTCTATGGGGAGGAATTTTATCGTGAAACGAAAAAGTTTGAAAAGTTAAAGTCTAAACGTGCTAAGCTCCTTTGTGATCTCGCTTTCTTATGTCGGTGTCGTGATAAAAAAGTTATACCTGTGTGTTTTAAAGTGAATCGACAGGATAAAAGACACTCGGTGAGTCAAATTTTAATTAAAACTAGCTTCGCCCTCATAAGAAATGAAATAAACATATACGATCTAAACTCGATTCTCTTAGTAAAGAAATATTATTTTTTCACATTAAACTTGCTAATACGTTGCACCCATATTTGTGGAATCTGTTAGATAACCTGATAGAATTTAGAATTGAAAATAATACACAAATTAATACCGATCGCCAAATAAACAAGTTCAATCGTCTTCAAAATAAAAACCACGCGCCTCATCAATCATTAGATTCAAATAAACTCATTCATAACCTTACAGACTTACAATTAAACCCCGACATGACATCGATTCTATCAAAAGGTTTTAATTTTGGTGTGGTACCTCCCAAAGTACCAAATGAAAACATAATTACTGGAATTGAATCCGCCATATACAAATTAAAGGACAATATAGCCGAAACAATCCGCCAAGAATCGTGCCACATTTTAAGAAAATCACAGCCTCCTAAAAGCAATATAACAAAAAACGAATTTCAAGCTCTTAAAGAACTACGCACAAACACAGAAATAGTCATTCTTCCAGCTGATAAGGGAAATGCCACTGTCATAATGAAAAGTGTAGATTATCAGTCTAAAATGAACGAGATCCTTAAAGATTCGGCATATAAACTTCATAACAGCAACCCAATTACATACCTTGAGAAAAAAACAAAAGCAAAAATAATATCATCTAAACTTGACAAAGATTTAAAGAAATTATTAATACCACGTGAAAAATCATCCCGATTTCCAAAATTGTACGGCTTACCGAAAATTCACAAAAAAGATATACCGCTCAGACCAATAGTCAGTTCAATAGGGTCACCTCTTCAGTCGTTGTCAAAATACCTTGCTAATTACTTACAACCTGATGTAGAAAAAGCAGATTCTTATGTCAAAAACTCGGAACATTTTGTAAACATAATAGAAAATCAA